>CM076583.1:352114159-352539330 GCA_034641835.2 Pinus albicaulis | reverse complement strand
CTTAGGGCCAACCCTCCTCCCCCGTGGCCTTCCACATGCCCATCGACCAGCGCCATAATAAACTATGCTTAGTGCGCATTTAATCCACCTTTAATCCATGATTAACCATTAATTTTTTAGGATATTCCGACACATAGTATATAGTTAAGTATAACTTGGTCTAACTTAGAGTTACATAAAGTTTGTTTGATCCGTATTTATGCAGGAACACAATAGAATACACATATAACCATAAATACAAATATGGAGTGGAGATAACACTTCATTTCATTAATAGCAAAGACTGAAATTTGTTTACAGATGGAATGGAAATAAAATAGCTAGGGTGCTGGTAGCTTATCTCTGAGAAGATATGCGGTGGCTACAGGCCTATGAACTGTGTTACAATGAGGCTCGAGGGCCTATTTATTATTGAGAAACAATGGAAAACCCTAAACATCCAAAAATATAACCCTAGGAGAGGATGCACCAAAACTATGGGCCCCATTTGGGTAAATTGGTACATCAACTTCCCGGGAATGTAACTTTGACATACGATCTTCGTTTGACGTGCACTATACCTCGTTAGAAAGATATATCCGAGGACTACAAATTTTTAGTGAGAAAAATCAATTTATAGACCCATGTTTCTCTCGAGTTTCCCAAAAAACGTCGTTCAAGGCCTCAAAACGACTCTGAAAGTTTAGGACCCGAAAAAATGCTAAAAATAGTAAATTGTGGTACCATTGAGGAAATTGAAAAACTGAAAGAAACAATGGTGGGGCCCCAAGAGGAATAGGCAGGTGGCCACAAATATCCACCTGGATCATTACTCCCGCATTATGAAACAATGTTGCCCATTGCGTTGAGTTCTTCCATGAGATGAGGAAACTTCTGTTGAACTTGGTCCATGGTGAACCACTTGCCGTGGTGCAGGAGTTAGCCAGCTTTGAAAACCCGATACAGTTGGATCTTCTACTGGAGACTGTTCTTGATTTGCACATCCATGATACAATATTTTCTGGCCTATTCCATGTAGTCTGGGTTTAACTCTGTTGGTGTGAGTTGTTATGCAATGTCAGAGGTGTCCAGTAATGGTGGGAAGTAGGGCCAAAGGCGGTCCACATTGAATACTAGGTGAAGAAAAAGGAATGGTGGAATACTAAGCTCGAATTCATTGGTCCCTACAGCCTTTTTGATGGTGTATGGCCCATATCAGAGTGGGAGAAGCTTGTAGTGAGATCCATTGAGGCGCTCCTTTTGCAAATGTAGCCACACTTTGTCGCCCACCTCGAAGTTGTGTGGCACCCAATGTTGATCATGTCATTTCTTGTACTTAGCATTGGCTCTGTCCAATATTTCATGAACCTGTTGGCTGATGTGTTGAATGCGCTCGATGAAGTTGTTCACTTTGTCAACTTCAAACTGGACATGAGCCGAATTTGCCTGGGTATCTCCAAATGGCATGGCTACATCAATGGGACATATTGGCTAGAATACCAAGCCCACGTGAAAGGGGCTGTGGCCGATTAAGCTGTGGAGATCCCGGTTATAACTATGTTGTACATAGGGGAGGCTATCATCCCATGTGCATGGATTCTTTGCATTGTACATGTATAGAATGTGTACAATCATCATGTTGATGACCTTTGTCTCACCATCAGTTTGGGGATGGAAAGTTGTGGAATTGGTGAGCTTGGTGTTGAGGAGGTAAATCCCCTCTGCGGACAGAGGCGATCCCTACTAGCCCAGCAGGGGTCTAGCAACAAACAAACAATGCTATGACGCAAGCTCCTAGTTACGAATGAGAGACTTAGGAATAGAAGCCTACCTGGATTCCAACGCTATGATCTGAAGAAGAAGTGTCCCCGTCCTTCAGCCCTGGCAGATCACAATCCTTCCACGATCTCCGCGGATGAACACCTGCACACAGAAGAAACGAACAAATACAAGCATAGGAACCAGCATACGTAACTAAACATCGGTCAGAAAAGATATTACTCGCATTAACATGATGGAAAACGGAGTGGAACCATAATCATAGTCATCTATTAAGTAATAAACGAATAGAAGTTACAACCAAGTTCTGACGTCGCAGCCTCCTTCGAACGGGTCTCCGGTCGTCCACGTCTCACAAAGCTCGCCAAGGAAAGGGAAAACCTCTCCAGAGTCTCGTAACAATGGTCTCCTCACTTGAGTTGGCCTTAAGGGAAAAAAGGGATTCTTTACGGCACAAAGGCTCTTGGGAATAGGGAGATGCAAAGCTTCAGCACTTCAAGACTAGCTTGCCATGGATTTGATCAGGCTTTTATAGATGGGGAAGGAGGGAGTTGGGATCCCTATTATTATGGGATTGGCCCTATCAACAAGGAAGGTTCTATGGAAGGTGGCAAAACCACTTCCCTTCCATAGAACTCCCGCAGCCAAACCTCCCAACTCAAGATAGGCAATGGTTGTGAGTTTGTTTGAACTCAACTTCTGCCATCCATATTTAAAAAACAGTCCCTAAAATGGGTGGCGCGATTGCTGCTCTATGACAGAGCGCCAAGTGGCGCGACCTCTGTGTAGGATTTTCCTCATTGGCGCGAGTCCTGAACTGACTGCCCGCGCCAATGCAAAAAGGGATGTTTTTTATGATTTTTGCAAGGAGATGTCTCAAGGGAAAATAAAGCTCATGCTCAGAGGGATGCATTGATGATGTTTTCAAAGCATGAAAATGTTCACAGGTCACGGAATGGGTCCTCCATTGTGCGGGATGGGGAATGGTAAGGACGGTGACAAATTACTGTGTAACAGATGCCCCCTAAAGTATGAGGCCCGAGAGAGAGAGGGGTGAAATGCTTTACGAGAACATGTTCAACTGAAGGCCCGCCGTCGGAAAACCTGCGCAGAAAGATACAAATGATATCTCAAGTACATGATGTATATGTGGTATGGACGCAGCCATCCGAAACAGAGTATGCTATAATCCGGATCCAGGGTATGGGCGCAGCCATCCAACTAAGATCAAACAAATAGACTCAGGTATGGTCGCAGCCATCCAATCAGTGAGTCATGTACATAATGATAATAATCCACAATCGCAACCTGGATTACAACAGACACAATCCAGGGTCTTGCGCTCCATCTCGACCCAAACAAGTACAAGTTCTAGCATGCGAATGTGTGAGCTGATGTCGAACATGCAAGAACATCGTCTGATTACCAGCCAATGATGAAAGCCGTTAACAGACGCGAGAGAAACCACCAATAATGACGATGGTTCTCAAGGTACTACGGGTACAATCTACGGCGTGTGAATAAATGAGCTGACGTCGAACACCCGCAGAATCATCCGATCGGAGGCCAATAATGAAAACCTCTCGTCGAATGCGACGAACCTGCCATTAAGGCATGCAGGCTCCAAGGTACCATTAGGAGTCTCTAGACCAACTTCCTGGATAATGAGTTGATGTCGACAGGAAGTGACCTTGATCGAAGGTGGGCCATAATGATTCCCACATCATCGACACGAGACAGAGGAACATAATGTTTTGTTGTGAATCGGGGCCATATGAGAAACAGAGGAAGGTTGATATTCGCAGAGGCCAACTTCTCTTGAACATATAAACGGCACGACAATGGACTTGGCAGTATTTGACATCAACAGATCAAAGGTCATGGCGACGAGGCAGTGAACAGATGAGAGGTCAAAAGAGATTACCCAAACCCATGGGAGCAAAGTGAAACAACGAGATGAGATGTCCCCAACCCGACACGAATGCAGACAAGTGCCATGTTCAAGAGCGACATACTGCCGACGACAACGACAATGGTTCCATTTTTCCCCCACCATTTCTGGCGAGTACCCCAATTATTTTTGATAACAAGTTTGAAGGGGATAGCATATGCTTGTGATATAAGTCCGCCCTTCGGGCGAATCCATCCTAGTGCATTTAACGAGTCCTAGGAAGGAGAAACTCGGAGAACGTCATTTCGACTAAATCCAATGTCATCAGGGTTTAACGAGTCTGACAAAGGAAGAACTCGGCGTCTTTTCATGTTTAGAGAGTTTGAAAAGACAGCGGAAAAGAAAACTCCACAGGTCCCTTTTCGTAAATAGTTCCCCAGATTCGAAAAGGTAGAAAACAATATCCGGGAAAACCTCCTAGTCGCGATAGGCTAGGGTATTCCTTTTTCGTAATCGATCCATCCCAGCCCGAAAAAGGGTTAAACTTATACTGGGTGGATGTCGATTCATGTCCATTTTAACGAGATCGAAACGACAAGGGCCTCGGCAATCTTTTCATCTTTGGAGAGTCAGAAAAGAGCTGAAAGATGACTCCAGAGTGACTTTTTCGTGTATTTACCAAGTCCGAAAAAGTATAAAATACAACTCGTTTCCATCTTTTAAGTCGCAAAAACCTGCTGCTGCACATACCAAGCAAGCGTAAAATCCATTTTCGACATAACACATGCAAATATTTGACAAAAATAACTTTTAAAGCTCATTTAACGTTGAAAAAGTTATAAATATGTCTAATTGGTAAAAAATGAAATTACTTTTTACTATTTACCTTGTGGAAAGCAACAGTGGTCCTTTTGGAACAGAATCTTCTGACGGTGATTGCGACCAATCCAGGCAACCATTCAGCTTCTCGTCTGTCACAGGTAAGAGGCGTTCCTTTGCTCTTCATTTCCATACATTTTTTAATGATTTTCCCTTAGAAATCGACTTTGTGTGGCCACTTTTAAAATTTTAGGGCCGGGCCCATTGGCGCGGGTATCGGGCACGGACCCGCACCACTGGGCTCTTTTTACTAAAGGGCTCGCGCCACCTGGCGCAACTGTTAGCAAAACAGCCGCGCCAGCGGCTGAACCTAATTTTCCGCCTAAAATTCCGGTATTTACACCAAATTACTTGAAATTTGAAGCTCACCAAAGATCTAATCAGGGGTTTTTGACCATATGAATGCAGATAACCACTCAAAATGGCAATCGAATGGAAGGAACAAGAGCACGGAGACGAGGATGAAGAGGCCATGCAAAGCCAAGCTTGCATGAATGCTCTAAGAGACTGTGGATTGAAAAAGTTCTTCCTCACGCCATGTTTACGAGCTCACCCCGAGCTCCTCCAATATCTAATCAGCATCTGGGATGAAAATGAACAAGTGTTCAGGCTACGAGACCAGGTGTTAGAATTGGAGGTCACTGACATTTATTTCATTACTGGATTGTCCCGTAGAGGTCCAATTCCTGTGCTGACTGGGAGTAGACCATCAGGGGAAAAGATGGAACAGGTAATGGCGCGGGTGTGCCGAGGGGCACAAACAGGATCAGGAAGCAAGAAGGTATACATCTCCACCATCCCTGATCTAGCACTGAGAGTAGTTCTCCACACCATTACGCGGGCTGCTGGGTCGCAGGCTCCGCACGAGGCCACGAAGACTCAACTCCTGTTAGCCTCAGAATGCATGGGTCCCCGACTGTATGATTGGGCAACAGCTGTAACGATCAACATGAAAAGGCAGCTCACCAAGTGCAAACAGGGGAAACTGAAACAGTTCGGCTATGGTTCCATCTTGGTATCGTTCATTCTGGAATGCATACCAACCTTCCAGGGCCAAGAGGCCCATGTGGCGAGTCCGATACCACGAGAGCCGAGAATGGCTCGTTGGGCAGCACTGATGCCCAGATCTGGAGGTGGCCAACAGATGTCCTGGAAGCCAGAGTTCTTTAGGTGGCTACGGCGCCAGCTGATCGTCGTGGAAGATTGGCCCTACTCGGGAACTGACTTTACAGGGGACCCAGATCTCCCACTACCAGAAGGAGACGACTGGGATGAAGAGCTGGGTAAGACCTCATATTTTTGATTTTATGTTTATATGTTTTTTTTGTAAACACACGTTCGTCTTAACACAATTATATATGCATGCAGATGTAGGACCTGAGAGACCAGCCGGGATGTCTCCAATCTCCCGGAGGACACAACTCGCCCTTGAGATCTAGGGGGAAGGCACCGGAGGAGAGGCAATGGTCCAGAACCTCGAGGGGATTGCCCATGGGATCCTAGACTATGCCCGGCTATCAGACGTACCGATGGCATACCAGCGCCATACGGTGGGAGTCCCGAATTGGATCCACCGAATCTTGAGGCGCCTAGTGCGTGCAGTGACGTGCTATCATGAGCACCATGCGGACTAGCCCTTAGGATTTATGCTACACCTATTTTTTGAGAGACATAGCGTCTCCGGATGTACTAAGACGACTATGTATATTTTTTGAGTTTTATGTGACACACTCTTATGTAAACATTTCGATATCTATATATATACATATCTATTTCTGGATGAGTCTTTCTTTACATGTGATGATGATTTATAAATTGCGCAAATGTCTGTCTAATACCAAATTTGCTACTGCATCCGTTAATGTATTCAAATGCCTGGGTATATGATGATATGTAATGTAGTCAAAATTCCTTTCCAGTAATCGAATACGCAAATACAGACGTAAGATGGACGAGTTTCTTACCGAATAGTGTCCGTTCAGTTGTAACACTACAAGTTGTGAATCTAGGTACACGAGCAATTCACGGATACCAAGGTTTACTGCCTCGGTTAATAATTCCAACACGGCACTATATTCTGCGATATTGTTCGTGGTACGTCCTAAACACACCTTGCAGGTCAATCAACTCACCAGCAGGATCGTAGATTACCTAGGCTGCGGAAGACAGATTCCTGGTACTGCGGGAGGCACCATCCGCGAAACCAACAAATGGATGAATAGACATCTGCACAACCAGGAAGACCCGATCAGCAGAAAAGATGTTTACAAAGCACACCACACCATGCACACAAATGACAATCACACACCTATGTACACACACCACACCAAGAAATCAATTCAGGCATAGTATTTTTTAAGGTACAGCCCATTCCTGGGCTGCGCCAATGGAACTCCTTCGTAGTCTATAAGCTCGTAGGCCCCATTTTTCAAAACACGTTTTACTATATAAGGCCCGTGCCACATCGGCTGGAGCTTCCCGGCACCAAGCTTGTCATGTGCCTGGTCATACAAGAGAACTAGGTCTCCTTCAATGAAAGAACGGGGAGAAACAGATTGATCAAAATGAGATTTGACCCTCTTCTTTTGTGCTTCGATGATCAAAGCAGCTAGACGACGGGTTTCATCCAACCGTTCGAGATACAGAAGACGTTCTTCCTCAGGAGAAGTATCCGGTAAGAGCTCCACAGCTAATTTGAGCGAAGGAATCTCACATTCAACCGGCAAAGTAGCTTCCAGACCGTACACCAGTTGGAATGGTGTGAATCCGGTTGCACTTTTAGCAGATGTTCGGTACGCCCAGAGAGCTGAGAACAGTTGGAGATGCCAACTGGATTTATGAATCCCAACCGTTCGTTGAAGCATAGTGACCAAAACCTTGTTCATCGCTTCAACCTGACCATTCGCTTGAGGGTAGTATGGCGTTGAGCTGTCGTGACGCAAGCCCAACGCAGCTGTCAGCTCCGCCATCATGTAATCGTGGAAATGAGTACCGTGATCAGTGACGATAGCTTGAGGAACCCCGAATCGTGCAATAACATGGTTGAATAAAAATGAAGCAGCCGTTCTTCCGTCAGCGGCTAGTGTAGGCATCGCCTCGGCCCACTTAGTGAAGTAGTCGACGGCGACAATGATATACGCATGCCCCCCGGCCGAGTGAGGGTTACACGTCATAAAGTCCACGCCCCATTTCGCAAAAGGGCCAACGGTAATAACGGGATGCAAAGGCAACGGCGGCGCGCGCATCTTGCGCTGAAAAATCTGGCACGGATGGCATTTTCGGACTGCAGTGATACAATCCTTGAATATAGAAGGCCAGAAATAACCTGCCCTCATAATCTTTTGGGCAGTGGCATATCCGGACATGTGTCCACCACAGGTGCCACTGTGGCAGTCATTCAAGACTTTCTCAGCCTCGTCCAAGGTAAGGCATCGTCGGAGCACCGAATCTACTCCAATACGATATAAGGTATCTCCTACTATGCGGTAGGGTTGGGACTGGTGCCGAATCCGACGGCGGGCAGCTTTATCCAACTCAGACTGAAATGTCGCGGTCTGAAGATACACTATAATGTCACCATACCAAGGATCACGAGTATCGATAAGAAACAGCGTTTCGTCCGGTATATGATCCTCTGAGTGCGAGGGAACAGAGTCCGTAGGGAGAGAACATATCAGATCCGCGAAGACCAGTGATTTAGTTGACTTGGCAGTGGTGAACTCCAAGTCAAACTCCTGCAGGATGACGATCCATTTGGAGTACTTGCCCCCCAGCAATTGTCTAGAAAGAATATATGTCATGGGGTTGCAGTCTGAAACCACTGTTATCGTGCGCAACAGGATGTAATGGCGAAAGCGTTGTACAGCGTGTACGGCTGCTAAGGCCAACTTCTCAACATGTGCATAACGCGTTTCCGGGTCGAGAAGGTTCCGAGAGAGGTAATAAACAACATGTTCATCACTGTTCTCGTCATCCTGCACCAAGACCATGGCGATGGTGCTTAATGCGGCGGCTAGATACAACGTAAAGTCGCGGTGGTAGTCCGGAGGACGAAGCAACGGAGCATTGACTAACAATGTCTTCAGCTTCTCAAAGGATTCTTGAGCGATTTCGTCCCAATGAAAGGGAACATTCTGCTTTAACAAACGAGTGAATCCTTTGGCCACCTCGGCGTAATTCGGGATAAAGCGCCTAAGAAAATTCGCTTTCCCTTGCAGACTCTGCAACTGATACAAGGAGGAGGGTGACGGGAGATTTATAATGGCCTCAACCTTCAGAGGGTCGAGGCGAATTCCGTCTTTCGAGACTATAAAGCCTAAAAGACGGCCAGAATCAACGCAGAAGACGCACTTATGAGGATTGAGCCTAATGTTGTAGCGTCTACAGCGAAGAAATATCTGGCGAAGATGTTCAGGATGATCCTCTCGCTTACCCGAATGGGCAGGCAAGTCGTCCAGATAAGGCTGGACAATATGGCGAATATCATGAAAAGCATATCACATCGCACGCTGAAACGTGGCGCCAGCGTTCTTTAAGCCGAACGGGAGTTTTTTATATGCAAAAGTGCCCCACGGACAGATGAATGTGGTCTTATGTTGATCCTCAGGTGCAATGTTAATCTGGTTGTAAGCTGAGAAACCGTCCATTAAAGAATATATCTCACTTCCGGCGCAATCGTCGATAATCTGATCGATAAACGGAGTGGGATAATTATCCTTAGGACAGGCGCGATTGATATCGCGATAATCTACACAGACTCGAATGGTACCCTGCTTTTTATCGACAGGGACGATATTGGACACCCATTCTGTAAGGGGGATAGGATAAATAAACCCCGCGTTCAGAAGTTTTTCAACTTCTGCCTTGATAGCGGCGGCTTTCCGAGGATGCATGGGACGTAAGCGTTGGCGCACGGTTTCGCACCTGGATAGGTTGGAATCTCGTGGACGACAATACTAGGATCAATTCCCGGCATTTCCTCGTAGGACCATGCAAAAACATCTCTGAATTCTTTGAAAAGCTCTGTATAGACTTGAATCTCCTCGGGAGAACAAGTCACACCCACATGAATGTTCTCAACAATCCCTGGTTTAACAGAGATGTTGATAGGAACAGTTTGAGTAATGTTACTCAGATTACTCTCCGAAAAGACCTCGTGCATCAAGATCGGTGTTTGAAGAGGAGGGGAAGGAACCTGAGTAGCATAACGCTCCAGACATTCAGTCATTGCCCCCAAGCTGGGCATAAACGAGGAGCGATGATGTCCATCGCCCCAGGGCAGCTCCTCAAGAGACATGGTTTCAATGATAGCTTCATCTGAAGGAAAAGTCTCTCGGAGAGGATCAGGTGAATCAGCCTGACCAAGCCAGGGGAATTGCGAGTAGACGTCGAGAGCCATGCTCATCGGAGCATGCTGAGGAGGTGGAGGGTCCGATGCGGCAACAATCTCACAGTAGCTGATCTCTACTGGCATTAAAGGCATGGATTCTCCAAACTCATATACCTGCTCAGGTGTAGGAATGAGCCAGGGGTCATCAGTCCTGGACAACATGTTGACTTGAGCGGTATTCGGTGGCGGTGCGGGGAATATACCCATGAGGACTGGGTCTTTGAAAAGACCAGGTCCTATGCTGTCTAGGGGATTCGGAATTTGATCCACGTATGGCACGTTGTTCTCAGAGCTAGAGGTGAAAAATGACAACTGATCTACCGTAACAATCTTTCCCTCATGGGGGAACTTAATGAATCGAAAGACAGTAGACGGCACGCAGAGCATGGCATGGGTCCAGCTGCGGCCAAGAAGTATATTGTAGTTGAGTTTAGCGTCAACCACTTCCACTTCTACGTTGACAGTTTTTCCTTGTAATGTGATCGCAAGACTCTCGAGAACTCCCAGGGGTTTAGACTCCCGACCATCAAATGCCTCAAGGGCATTGGGAGACGATGACAAGGCTGGAGAGCCAATGGCCTTCCAGCAAGCGGAGGACATAACACAAGTAGATGCACCCTCATCTACGACGGCCCTATGAACGTTCAGACCGTTAATCCCGACTTGAATGACCAAAGCGATTTGATGTGGAAGCCGGGGAGTAAAATTCTCCAGATCAAAGGTGAGAAGGCTCGAATCGGCGGGATCGATACCACCGATGGCAGACAATAAAGCCTTCCGTTGTGAAGGACAACTTTGAAGAACCTCAAGTGCCGACATGGCAGATGGCGCCTGTGCCAGATCCTCAACAATACTGTAATGTTGAGCGGCACGAGCATTGGGATTGTAAGAGGATCTTCGAAGAACACCCTTGGGAGGTGGCTTCACAACGGGTTCGAGAGTCGGCTTCTCAATCTCCAATGGACCGGAGACAGGTGGGGGAGGCGGCCCATCCGCAACTGCCTTCCCGGGTGCCTGCCGCGGCTCATTGTAGTCCTTTTCCCGTGTAGCGATAGTGATAGGTGCATTAGTCTTCATCATGAAAACCTGAGACCCAAACGGTGCAGATGATGAGCCCTGTTCGACCATCTGGGTCTGCTGAGATGGAAATGGCTCTTTTAAAACAGCCGGAGTCCCTTTTGAGCCTTTAAGAAGTTGACTAATTTCGGATCGTCGTGGACAATCCTTAGTGTAATGGTCACCTTCACAGATGAGGCAAGGGAATTTCTGCTTACGTTGGGAGCCATCCTCAGTTCGAGACGGGATTCCGGTTTCTGGCATCGTATTTGATTTTCTGCCCTTCTTCTTCTTTCCTTTTGAGGATTTGCTTAGGATTTATCCACCTGCATTTACCTCCGCGGATTTACCAGAATCGGATGAGGCGGGATTAGCAGAGGCATTGTTGGAAGAATTAGCCTTCTGCTTCCCATTCGAAGACTTCTTCGAATTTTGAGAGACGGAACCAATGACGCCATCCACCGTAGGGGTAGGCGGGGTCTTTTTGGCTCCGGGCCGTGGAGCATCAGGCAGGATGTCATAAAGCGTGCCATATTGCGAATAAACAAGATCCAGATACTGGGCACGCGCGATAGCTTGTTCCTCCGTCACACACGCTCCCATCGCGATATCCTGAGCGATTTTATTCACAAAGGAGGTTGTGAACCAGTGAGTCAAAATCTGATCAGGTATGTGAAACTTGATCAGTCGACGATGGCGCCGCCACTCATGGATGTGATCCAAGATGTGAGTGGCCGAGTCCTCGTTCTGTGTGAAGATGAGGTGCGTCTATTTCATACCGACCCAGAATCGAAATGCGTGAGTGTCATAGCTAATCTAGCTGAATTCCCGAAAAATTCCATGATAACAACTCATGTACCACTTGTGCCAGCCCCGTTAAAGCACGCCGGAAAGACGGGAGACGAACCGAATCGTTGGTCCAAGAGTTAGACGAGCACCAGAGGTGATACGTCATCACATGCGCCTGGGGGTCTTCTCCAGCTTTGCCCTCAAACTTGGGACAGTCACCTGGTATCTTGGTGGGAACCGGGGACCAATATGGATTATGAGCAATCGGATCATTGGTCAACTTCGAAACGTCTGGTAGGTCCAAGGTAGCCAGGAACGGCAATGGAGGGTTAACTACCATGCCAGTCCCAGGATAAGGTCCGGTACCTGCGTTCCACGATGGTTGTGAATATCCCTGCCCCCATGGGTTCTGTCCCTGAGGATTTTGACCGTAGGGGGCATGGTTCGTATAACCAGACTGATTTGGTTGCTGGTAACCATGGTGTGGGGCTTGATAACCAGGGTTCGGGCCCTGATTAGGTGTCTGCCCTGTATAAGCAGCGTTTGGATTTGGCTGCTGAGCGTAGGTAGAACCGGGTGGAGGAGGATGATACTGAGAGCCTCCAGAGTGGTTATAGTTCGGTTGAGACTGACCATGAGGATAATAACCACCCTGAGGATGAGTAGGCTGCTGATAAGTGGAACCCTGCGGGAGTTCGTACGTCTGGCGCACTTGCTAGATTTGGTCACAGATTTAATGAGCAAAGCCGCCGAGCAGAGTGAATCAATGAGAGGGCCGCCTAATGAACAGTTATTCGAGTGAGGGGCGGGGTTCGAATGACTGGGGTTTGGGACGACTGAATCAGCAATACTGCCTGTGTTGACTGGGTTGTAAATGAGCTCCAGGTTGCACCGAATGAGCCGCTTGGCCCGGAGGAGGAATGAACCAGGTGCTCGCCGAAATCCGCTATTCGTTAACCATAGAGTGGTCCTGCTGGAAGTGCAACGCAAACGGCAGGATATCGTTGCTGCATGGGTAAGGAAGGCTGATTTGCCCCCCAGACCATAGGGTCGGTTCCTGCTGGTACCTACCGAGGTTGAGCAAAGGACTGTAAGGGTTATAATATGGTCCTTGCGGATTGTATAATGGCCCTTGCTGGCCCGCAGAGTAGCCTTGGATGGGCCGTCCCTGTGGGTCATACAAATAGCCAGGTTGGCCCGCGGGTTGGCCCTGAAAGGGTTGTCCCTGTGGGTTGTAAGCTTGGTTGTATGGCAAACTTTGAGCATATAGATAAGCCTCAGGAGCAGGAAGGCGCAAAACCTCCCCATGCTCGTCAAACTGACCTGGGAACATATACACGGGAGTGCCATCCTGTGCATAGTGCGAAAAAAAGGATCGATAAGGATCTTGGGGAACTTGTCCAGCTTCGGCGTTCGGCTGCTGCAAAAACAACCGATACTCCTCCGGAGAGATATTCTCCGGTATAGCAGTAGCTAGGTAAATGTCTTCAAGAGTTGGCCCAGCCCTAGTAGCAGATGCTGAGACAACAGAAGAAGAGGCAGCCACACAAACAGTGGGCCGAACGGGAACAGAAGTGACGGGCGTCGAAGGGGACACCCCGGGTGTAGTGGCAGCTGGTCTCGACGCGGGAGATGATATCCCCATAGAGGCAGCAGCTGAAATGATCTGACCCAGAGATCTGTATCCCTATGGAAAAGAAGGACTGGCTGACGATGTGGTAGCCAGCTCGGAACCGTCTCCCTCAAACAATCTACGAGGGATGCGCCGATAGTCATCAGACCCCGGAATTTCCTCACCAGAATCACTCATGGTTGATCCTGCCGTTAAATCACGCGTAAGACGGCGAGGACTAGGAGGAAAGACAAGAGAACACAAAACTAAGAACCCGAGATCAGAGAGAAAATCTCCTCCCAATCTCAGCCTGTATTTCTGGGTCCGAAAAGGCCAATTGAACTCAACTCGGTCCTCCGTGGTTGAAACAAGGAACGCTTCCCGTTTGAAACTCCTAAACAACAGTCCCTTTCGTGGTTCACCGTAAGATTCAGAAGCTTCAAGAATCGTCCGTGTATGACTACTTCAAAGAGATTTAAACCAATGGCCCGCCCACCGTGACAAAAGACTAGAAGAAAAGAGCACACACACACATGGGTTGAAAACGAAATAAGACACACGATCAAACAGTCACAAGCAATATCTAAACGGGTGTGTTATCGTGGGAGATTGATTTTACCACATTGGAAAATAAACAAATTCTACCGTTTCATGTTTTAAGAGTCGAGAAACGATAAAAAGATGACTCTATCTCTTTCAGAGTTAACACAAGCGTGAAAGGACAAGCGCTTGACGGTCTTTTCAAGTTTAGGGAGTCAGAAAAGACCAAATGACTGCTCAGGAAAAACTAGGCACAAAGGGTGTACCAAGTATCCGTGAACTGCAATATACACCTTGGTTTCAAAAATGAAACAGAAATCGACCAAGGACTTTCCGTACGTGCAGGTAGTCTCCCCGAATGCTGTGTTCGGTGTATCACGGGTATAGGGCGGCAGACTCGGCTTCTTATGGATAAAGGATTGAAAACCTAGAGGGGTCTCCCTTTATATACGCGACGGTACGGGGAGCGCAAGTCCGTACTAGCGCTGTCTAAAGCCAACAGGCGAACGACAGCTGCTAGGTTTAACGACGCCGGAACACGTCTCTAGCCTAGACCTTCTAAATATGTTGCGTTAAGTTCCAATGTTGCCTTAGGTTAATTGAATAAATTTTATAGTTGATCTTCAATTAAGTTTCAATTTCCAGGCCCTATCGTATGTAGTGTCTCGAAAGACTCCTAAATGCAAGCTATATGCCACAGTGCAACATTTCGTTCGATGAAAACTAGTTAAATAAGAGTTGAGAGCTTTTATACAAACGAAATGAACGGAATACAAACAACAATGTCTCTAATGCAACTAATGCAATTGAAAGCTTTTCATTCAAAACACTAATCACTAGCGATATGGAAAAGATCACAATTTGCACTAATTAACAAAAACAAAAGAGATTTTTTTTATTTTCAATGTTTAATGGCTAATGTGCACTGAAAACAAAAGGAACAATTTGAGAAACGATATCCAAGAGAGCGAAACACACAAAATTCACTCAACAACGCAATCAATCAGATCCCAAAATCGACCCAAAGTCTCTCAAAGCAAAGAAAGACTCAAAAGCTTCCGATGGACCGTGTGATCTAGGTCCAAAGTAAGGCAAACGATTTTTGAATGAAGCAAGGAACAATCACTCAAAAACGCAACAAAAACAATCAAAGGCTGTTAAGAGAGCGTGGAGAATCAATTAACAAGTTGACAGGACAATCAAGACACCAAAAATCCCAAGGAGGGCTTGATACACTAAGCCACTAGATGCCCTAGGGCTCAAAACATGAAATCGGTAGATAGAAGCAAACAACCCAAGGACAGAGGTGAATTCCAGCCAAACAAGACTCCAACAGACTCAGACAGTCAGAAAATCAAGAAGAAAAGTATTGATCAGATCCAAAGAGCCAAAAAATGAAGAAACTCAAAAAACTCACAGGGGTGGCGCGACTGTGAGAGTGAAACTAGCGCCAGAAGCCAATTGGCGCGGGCTAGACAAAGGCAACGTGCGCCAAGTGGCGCGACTGTCGGGTTAAAAACCGCGCCAGTCGAGTTTCTCAATAAAAATTAAAAAACAAGCTACTCCAGAAGCAGACCAATACAAGCTAAGCAAACCAAGAAGCTAAAACAAAGAAAGAATCCAACCCAGAAGGTTCATCAAGCAAGGAAAAACGATCAAAGTGAAACAACATAAACGAGACAATGAAGACCGGACGATCTCCCCAGTGGAGTCGCCAATTTGTTGAGGAGGTAAATCCCCTCTGCGGACAGAGGCGATCCCTACTAGCCCAGCAGGGGTCTAGCAACAAACAAACAATGCTATGACGCAAGCTCCTAGTTACGAATGAAAGAGCTAGGGATAGAAGCCTACCTGGATTCCAACGCTACGATCTGAAGAAGAAGTGTCCCCGTCCTTCAGCCCTGGCAGATCACAATCCTTCCACGATCTCCGCGGATGAACACCTGCACATAGAAGAAACGAACAGATACAAGCATAGGAACCAGCATACGTAACTAAACATCGGTCAGAAAAGATATTACCCGCATTAACATGATGGAAAACGGAGTGGAACCATAATCATAGTCATCTATTAAGTAATAAACGAATAGAAGTTACAACCAAGTTCTGACGTCGCAGCTTCCTTCGAACGGGTCTCCGGTCGTCCACGTCTCGCAAAGCTCGCCAAGGGAAAGGGGAACCTCTCCAGAGTCTCGTAACAATGGTCTCCTCGCTTAAATGGGCCTTAAGGGAAAGAAGGGATTCTTTACAGCACAAAGGCTCTTGGGAATAGGGAGATGCAAAGCTTCAGCACTTCAAGACTATCAGCCCTTCAGCCCCTTCATCAATGGATGAAGGCTATATTTATAGAGGAAAGGAGGAGGTTGGGATCCCTATTATTATGGATTGGCCCCGATCAACAAGGAAGGTTCCATGGGAGTAAAACTACTTCCTTCCATAGGACCCCGTGTAACAAACCCTCCCACCCAAGATTGCTAATGGTTGGGAGTTTGTTTGAATCAACTCTATCCATATATAAAAAACAAATTCTTAAAATGGGTGGCGCGATTGTCGTTTATGACAGAGCCAAGTGGCGTCGACCTCCTCGTGTAGGATTTTCCCGGGCGAGTCTTGAACTGGATTACTCGCCAATGCAAAAAGGGATGTTTTCATGATTTTTAGGAGGAGATGTCTAAGGGGAAATTAGAGCTCATGCTGTGAGGGATGCATTGAAGATGATGCTTCTCAAAGTATGACAATGTCCACAGTGTCATTTTAATGGGTCCTCCATTAAAGATGGGGAATGGTAAGGACGGTGACAAATTATCGTGTATCACAGAAGATAGAAGGAGATAGGGAGGTATAGAGAGATGGAGTTGGATGGGGAGATAGGGAGGGAAGAAGAAATACATAGACAGTGAGAAGTGAAGAGAGAGGTGGAGTGACAAGCGAGATATGGAGACAGAGTGTGTATGTTTTGGGGTGAGATAAAGAGATAAAGAAGGAGATATGGAGAGAAGGGAGGGGAGAAGGAGAGAGGGAGGGATATAGTAATAGAGTTGGAGGGTGAAGAGAGAGAGAGATCGAGAGGTGGGAGAGAAATGGAGAGAGAGGAAGGAAGAGAGATGATGTGAGAGAGTGGAGAGACGGAGGGAAAGAGAGATGTAGTTGGAGGGGGGAGAGAGGGAAGAAGTTTTCTTGCACTAGATGCATTGATTTTAGATGGTGATTTCTAATACTATTTGATTTTTTGCACTAGATGCATTGATTTTAGTGTAGATATTGATTTCTAACTATATTTAATTGCTTGCACTAGATGCATTTATTTCAATATAGATATTTCTAATCCTATATGATTTCTCGAACTAAATGCAATGATTTCAGTGTAGACGGTGATTTATTATCCTATTTAATTTCTTTCACTAGATGCATTAGTTTCAATGTAGATATTGATTTCTAATTATATTTGATTGCTTGCACTAGATGCATTGATTTCAATGTAGATGATTTCTAATCCTATTTGATTGCTTGCACTAGATGCATTGATTTCAGTGTAGATGTTGATTTCTAATCCTATTTGATTGCCTGCATTAGATGCATTGATTTCAGTATAGATGTTGATTTCTAATCTTCTTTGATTGTTTGCATTAGATGCATTTATTTCAGTGTAAGCACACAAAATTATTAACAATTTACATTGATTTTGTGTTATAGTAACTCAAAATATTAATATTGGAGAGCAAGAGAGACAATGTATGATGTTTAGTGCAATAGTTCAAGCTAAATATTTAAATGGTTTATGATTTCAAGTATCCTTTTCATATAATCAATATGAAAAGATGACAAAACTAACAAGGGTGACAATAAGAATAGTAGAAGGAAATAATTTGAGATTGATCACAATGAATACTATTTGTAATTGATTGCATTCTTATTATTCACATTTTCTATCATTCAGCATTATTACATTGTCACTTTGCATTCAAAAAATTTATTTCATCATTTTTCATCATTAAAGTTATTAACAATATTTATCATCTCAACCAACTGAGGTAACTAAGAAAATTTTAAAATTAAAATGACCAGATAAATATGAGACATATTTAGCATATATAAAATGATTATATTTATATTAGATGTATATACATATTATTTATAAAATTAATCATATATTCGATATATTTTCCTTACCCGCATAGACTGAAACCAACCTAGATCCATCTTAACTCCGGATCTATCAAGCGCCAAGAGGGATCAAATCTCTCAAGGTGCAAACCTTTCCTCACATTTTGCACTCAAAAAAGAGTTTTGCACATCGAGAGATTTGATCCCTCTCTGCCTTTGATAGATCCGGAGTTAAGATGGATCTAGGGTGGTTTTTATTTTAAAATGGATATATGTCAATTTGAGATTTAACATTAATGGAATTACACATCTCCCTCATAAGAATGCACTTCTAGACCCAATAATAAATATGTTAGCTTTAAAGAGAGTTAATTAAATGATTACAAAATATTTTGGAAACCAGTTTTTCAAATAAATTTTAAAATATATGAATGTTTATATAGAATGAAGATTTTACTATACCTTAATTTTTTTTCATATTAATCTGACATAAAAATGACTAAGATCATCATGGATTCCTAGTTTAACATAAATCCTTTTAACATTATATATATATATATATATATTTAAACACTTTTCCCAATTTCTTGATTCTCCATGCCATTATTTTTATTTTAAGATTGTAATTAATTGTATTTGTTTATTTACTACAAATATTCTTAACATTACAGTTTGACATCATAATTTACATTCTCATTCCATTTATTGTTACATGCATCTTTTTATTTTTTACCATCAAATAAATTGTCAAATATAAACCTGGATTTTTTCATTTGACATGAAGTATTTTATATTCCATCACGGAAATGCAGAAAATAGTATAACTTAAGTTTAATGTAAATACAGTAATAAGAGAGAAAATAAAGAAGCAAAAAGATCATAGATTATCAGAGTGAAAAACTTTGATGTACTTCCCTATAAGGCATTGCTCAACTCGATTGATTATATTTATATTTAGTGATTATATTCATATTTTAGTTATCGGCAATATTTTATTAGCAATATTTCTTTTTAGGACTTTTTTTGCTTTATGCTCAAATATTGATATGGTTATGAATAGATTTCATAGATTAGCATGCTGTTTATTTGTTGCCATTCTCCTACTGCTTTACAGTTTTTAGGTACGCTGTCGGTAAAGCATCTTCATCTTTTCATTCCTTTTATTTTTCAACACCTCTTGGATCTCTCTTCTTTGCTTTAATGAACGATCATGCCCATGTGAAATTCATAGGCATCATTATTGTTTGAAAAGGGAAAGGAAAGTGACAGAAAATGATAGGAAATTTTAAACTTATATTAAAAAGAATATAGATTTGTAAGAAACATTAAAGAGGCAATATTCTTTCGATTTTGAGAGGGCGACGGGCACTTGTAAAGCAAATTCCTTTCCTACGCGGTTTGTTGGACCACCTCACCTTTTTGATATCTATGTGTCTTTATGTGGTTGGTTGGAGAGTTTTGATCTAACTTACTCCGGATACCATCTATTCTTTTTTTTTGTCAGAGTTGCAGAGCATACGCAACGCAGCCTACAGTATACTGTGCAGCTCTGCGAGGGTTGGAATTTAGAATTTTTTAAATTTGTTATATATATATATTTTTTTGATGGTTTGGGTTTTCATGTTTTTGTTAAAAAATATTTAAATTTCTTTTTTCAAAAATAATGTTTTAATAATAAATTAACTTTTGACTAATAAATAAATTTGATTAAAAAATAACTCCTCAATGACATAATTACATTAAAATTTATCATATCCATAAAATTTGAAGGGTTTATCATACCCATAAAATCGAAAGTGCCCTACCAAAAAATATAAAATGAAAAAACCATAAGAAAGTTATTCCGAGTAATTTTACTTGGAAAGTAGTCTTACTTTACCAAAAGCCATTATACTTATGCTTCTACATGTGAGCTCATTGGATTATAATGTGATATATGACATAAGTAAATACAATAACTATCGTAGAAAGAAAAAAGAAAGAAAGTATTTTTAATGTTTATTAGGCTAAAAATAATTTATGGGATCCATTGCTTTTTTATCTAGCTTTTGGAATCCGCCCTTTATCTGTGAAGTTTTACAATAGCTCCAGTTTCTTGACAAACTCTTAGCTGAATAGATTATCCCAAGAACTAGCTGCATAATTTTCCCGTCTTTGAAGGCCTCCCATTCTAAAATGAAATGTTTATCTGTTTCCACTTTCCCTGAAGTGCAAAAAATACATACTCTTTACTCCCACATTTTTTTGTTCTTTTCCAGGTCCCTATTTCACACAGAAGTTGATGTGAATTAGTCTTTAATTGTGCAATACAAATTTTAGATCTCTAAAAATTATTAACCTCTATATACACCTTTTACTAATAATTATGAGCTAAATTAAACTCTTCAGATGAAAAAACATATATATTAAGATGAAAGAACAGATATATTACAATGAAGAGAATGGAATTAGAATTGCCGCACATAGACTATTATTTCCAGCCTCCTGCAAAAGGTTTAGCACCATTTTATGAGGGCTCACTGATCATTCACCAGCCATTTGACAGTAGATCCCATGATTTGCCACCGCTGGGAAGGATGCATTGGAAATTGATGATCTGGCTCCTAATATGACCTCAAGATTCAGTATTCAATATCATGGGCAGATTGTAAATTAGGTGTACATTTGGCACGGAGGGACTCTGTAGTCGACAATTAGAAGTATCTTTGGAATAAACACACCACGTTTAGCGGACAATAAGAAGTTACTTTGGTATAAACACATCACGTTCTTGGTAAATTGCTTGAGGTGGAGATGATCATATTTATCATAAATAAATAAAAGCTTCTACTATTGGTTATAAAGCTTATAGCTATGTTTTCTTTTAAATTTTCAGAAATAAAACATATAATCATGTTTAAGGAATTTTCATATCCTATAAATTAAATATAACACAGATATAATTGAGTAAAGTGATGCAATTAAACATAATAAATGGTCATTAATATAATTATATAAAATAATATATTAATATAAATACATGAAATAATATGATAATATGTTACATTTGGAATCCAAAGATATATATATATATATATATATATATATATATATATTACCAAAATTTCTTAACTAAAATCTTTACATAATTTAAAGGAATAATAAGGCTTATTAGAATCAATTAACATAATTTTTTAATAGTCCACTTAGCAGTCATTGTATGGGTGATGCTCACAGGGGTGAAGAAGTAGAATTGAAACTAGTGAAATGAATCACATAGAGCCAATCATCACTTCCGGGGCTTGCACCTGGTAACTAGGACTTCCACCCATCCCAGAATTCCTCTGGCTCAACCGCACTTAATTGTGGAGTTTTCCCCACAATCAAGCCCACTTACCTTGCTACCTCATTTGCAAAACCCTAACTTGCTACTCCATTTGCAAAACCTTAGCAAGTATTGTGCCTCATGAAAACATGTTATGCAATTCATAAGCATTACTATGGAGTTTTCCCCACAATCAAAGCCACTTACCTTGCTACCTCATTTGCAAAACCTTAACTTGCTACCCCATTTGCAAAACCTTAGCAAGCATTGTGCCTCATGAAAACATGTTGTGCAATTCATAAGCATTACTGTGGAGTTTTCCCCACAATCAAGCCCACTTACCTTGCTACCTCGTTTGCAAAACCTTAACTTGCTACCCCATTTGCAAAACCTTCGCAAGTATTGTGCCTCATGAAAACATGCTGTGCAATTCATAAACATTGTAGTTCAACTTCAAGAATCAACCATCACTAATTTCCCTTAAGTAATTCATTCGTTGGGATGATGGCAGTTATATGATACCGGAATTCAAATCCTTAACACACTAATAAATTAAAAAAAATCAATTAAATCAACAACAAAGATATCCAGTTGAGGAATGCATTCTGCAACTGTTCGATTAGAACCTTCATTAACACCCCTAATCCAAGAAGGTACAACGTCTTGGCAGACTTTATTTACCCTCAAAACTACCAGAACCATCATTAGGGTTTTGTTTCTCTTGTGCATTGTCGTTTCCCTTTTGTTGCTTTTGCTCCTCATATTTTCCATCATGTGGAGTGGTGTGTGGCTTCTCTTGCTCATTGGGTCTTGCTCCATTTGCTGAGAGATGCCATCTACCTTCCTATAATTTTTTCGTCTGTTGCTCAATGCTTCTTTGCTTCATTTCTTGAAGTCGTAACTTTTTGTTCCGTAGATTCGCTCGTGGATGATTCGCTCGTGAATGCTTCTCATTGAGGGAAGCATTCGGTTGGGGGATACTGATTACCCTTTTCTTGAAAGCATTATGCGGCGTCTTTGCAAATGTTTGAGAATCGTCTAGTAGCGCATACATATCAACTAAAGACGAAGAAGTCAAAGATATCAAATAAGGTGATTAATATGGGGAAGAGGTTTTCAAGGCATTCCGGGCATGTTCTGCATATACCCAAGCTGCAACGACATGACAACATTTGCTTCTGTCAATGGAGCTTTCATCCTTCCTTGACCCTCCACAGGCCTCCTTCACTCCACCAAACAGCTCGCATGAAGCAGTCTTGGATTGGACTGGAAATGCATGAATGGTGCCACTGGAACCCTTTCCCGCCATTAAAATTTGTGATGAGTTGGGAAAAACCCCATCTTCATCATCCCCACTCATGAAATTCACAATCATGGCTGCTTGACTTAAAATCAAGATCAAGAAAATCAAACCCTTTGCAACTCTTTCACCTCCCCTCCTTCTGCTTCTTTCCTATCTGATTTCCTTCTGCTTCTTTTCTATCTGATTTCCTTCACCAACGTTAGTGTGCACTCTGCCTATTCCCCTTTCATCAACACTTTGTTTGATGAGTTGGTTTAGTTTATTCTGTAAGGTTTAATCTCATGTTTTTTTCAAATTAGTAGTAGCAAACCATGACCCAAGTTGGGAGTCAAATTAGTGAATCTCTGGTTAAAGATGGACAGTCTGGACTCGAATATCACATATCAACGGATTTTGAGAGAGTGTGGACTGGTAGATTGAGAAAGGACAAATTAGGCCACGTCAAGTAGAAATTGAATTTCACATCATAATACGATATCCAAATCAGCAACTTGACATAGGGTATGAATGCCATAGGGTATTAATGATATTAGTGACGTTTTCATGAAAAAATGGACTGTCAAAAAAATAATTTTTATAAATTTCAAGACACACTACTGAAAACAGTTAGCTAATTTTTTTTAAGTATATTTAACGGGTAACATGGCCTCAGGCATTTTGCCCGTCAAATTCCAACCCGGCCCACAAATGTGAAGATTATTGTCCAAATTATGTGTTGCGGACAAAGAGTCAATGCTCTTTTTCTTTTGAGAAGAAATTTAATCGGAAGTGTCGAAAAGTATTAATGATGTTTGAATATTTGGTAACTATGGTATTACCGTGGTTCGCTGGCTAAAATTAAATGTTTTAAAGTAACATGAAAAATCTTTAAAGGTAAAGAAAAACATGCTATAAACGACGATTTATTAAATTTTAGGATGTTAAAGTGAGAATTAAGAATCATTTAAGGTAAAGAGACACGCGTTTAATAGTGATTCTAATTCTTCGCATTATCAAAGTAAAAACGCGTTGAAACACAGGGATTGGTAACCGTAACATTTCTTATTGCCCAGTGGCTGGTGTTCATCTAAGTATAAATGAGGGGTTAATGTTCAGATATATTTCTACAGAAAAACAGAGGCTTTACATTGCCATCCTCCCTCGAATTTATCAGCGATTTCGAAATACTTTTAACATTGCCATTCTCCTTTGCGCTTTGTATCCATCTCAGTGGCCCTTTGGAAACTCTTTAACTCAGGCCCTCTTTAGCACTTTGTATCCGATCTCATCGATCCGAGGCTTTCCAATCTCTGTTTCTATTTTTCATACGACAATGGCTGCTTCCACCTCCAATGACTGCTACGACGTGTTCATCAGTCATAGAGGACCGGACGTGAAGAAGACCTTCGCCAGTCATCTGTACCACCGCCTCGTTTCCTTTGGACTGCGAGTTTTTCTCGACTACCAGGAACTGCAAAAAGGAGAAGACTTCACTCGTGAAATAAAAGGCGCTATCAAAACCGCGTCTGTCCATATTGCAATCTTTTCACCGACATATGCCGATTCACCATGGTGCCTGGACGAGCTGGTGCTCATGTTGGATTCGGGGGCTCCTATTCTTCCAGTGTTTTACCATGTAAAGCCCACTGAACTTCGGAGGTCAGATGGCGAAGGAGTCTATGCCACATCTCTACTCAACCTCGAAAAAAAGAGAAAGAGCAAGAGAAAGAGAAAGCATGATTCTGAACCGCGTTACGACTCCAGAACTATCAAGAACTGGAGAAACGCTCTTTCACGGGTTGCAGACAGAAGTGGGTTTGATCTGGATCTGGGGTTGAAAGGGTAAGGACCTCAAGTCTTCTGCCCTTTCCCATTTTAGTTTGAATACAAAATGCACTATGCAAATGATACTTTAGTTATAGTTTTATTTATTTTATAATCTTATTAATAGTTATACTTATTTTTCTTGTAAATAACTAGCGATGAGGGGGAACTACTGAATCAACTCGTGGAAGTTGTATTGAAAAAAGGAAAAAAAAAGTTGAATGTTGCCCAATATCCCACGGGTTTGGATGACCTGGTGGAAGATTTTGAAACGAAATTATCATTGCAGCAGCACGGTGAAAGAGTTCAGTTTGTTGGCATCACCGGCCTGGGTGGAGCGGGCAAGACAACGCTGGCTAAAGAACTCTTCAACAGGAAGAGTTCAACATACAGTAAATCCTGTTTTTTAATTGATGTAAGAGAAAAGGCTAAAAGCTCTATACCTTCGTTGCAAAGAAAACTTCTGAAGGACTTGTGTGCATCTGATAAGGAACCAATTGACAGCAAGGATGAAGGCATAGAGATTCTCAGGAGGCATTTCTCGGTCTTATCTGCTCCAGTCTTGCTAGTTCTAGATGATGTAGATCACCAGGATCAAGTATATGCACTTTTGCCGGTTACAGATAAAGGTATCTTAACTCTACCCCCTAGTAGCTTAATTTTAATCACATCCCGTGACACGAATGTCCTCACAAGGTCAGGAGTACAAGAGCCATCAATTTATAAGTTGACTGGCCTTAGTAGAGAACGCTCCAGAGAGCTCTTCTGTTCGCATGCATTCTGCCAGCCCCATCCACTGTCTGGATTTGAACATCTAGTTGATCAGTTTTTAGAGGCTTGCAGTGGATTGCCTTTATCGTTAAAAGTCTTTGGGGCGCTTCTTTGTGGAAAGACCGATAAATCTTACTGGAAAGAGGAATTGAAGGAACTTAGAAAAACACTTCACGAGGATATACAAAAGAGCCTTCAGGTTAGCTACGATGCACTTCGGAGAGAGGAACAACAGATTTTTTTAGACATTGCCTGCTTTTTCATAGGAGAAGGCAGGGATACGGCCATCCGAGTTTGGGACGCGTCAGGTTGGAATGGCTCACGCGTGTTTCAAAGTTTATTGAGTAAATGCCTTGTCGAAATGCACATTGGGGGTGAGAGCCCGCACTACATATATGTTATAAGAATGCATGATCACCTCAGAGATATGGGGAGAGATCTTGCTAATAGTTCAGGATTCCCGTGTCGTCTTTGGCGTGGGACAAAGCACATTGAGGATTTGTTGCAACTATCGTCTGTAAGTAGTCAATCTTTCAATCTTCTATAGACCTTTCAATAAAATTCCAGGTACAGTTTCTTACTTCGTCATTGATTTTGGAAAATGCACAGGAAGCAACCAAAGTTCGGGGAATTAGAATGTCTCATTTAGATGACGAGTAGATACTCAGATGAGTTTTCACGCTACAAAATGAAGAACTTACAGCTTCTTGATATTGAAATTGAAATGGAAGAAGATCACTTGAAATGCCTTTTGGAAGCGGTGGACTCACCAAATCTATTATGGTTTCGCTGGCGCAACTGTCCATGCTCTTCCCTTCCTCCTCATATTCCAATGGAGAAGTTAAGGGTGTTAGAATTGCAAGGGGATGAATTGGAAACTTTGTGGCAAGAGGACTTGCAGGTAAATATAAAGTTGTCAAGAAATAAAAGTTCGTATGTTTTTTTTTCAACAAAATTGCTGTATTTTCGTTAAGAAAAAAAGAATACATTTTCTGATGTTTTCCATACACGGTCTCTTTGTTACTCTCCTTTGACAGTGTCTATTACCAATATTTCTTATACAAAATTTATCATTATTTCCCATACAAAAACCTACCTGTCAAGCAAATATTCCCTATCTTATCTAAATTGAGTGTATCATTATATCCACAAAACTAGATAATACTTCCTTTAACAGTTCTTTTCTTCTACAATATCACTAGACTATTTACATTACCTTCTGGATAATTTCTCGTTGGTGTTACACCCAGCATTCCTAAGTCTGCTCTGTACAAATGCTTCGAAGAAATGGTACTTACCTGTTTCTGAGTTGATTCCCCTCTTTGATAGCAGGTCAGAAATCTGGTTCTGCTCTAGATATGTGTATGAAGTGTGCAGAAAAGAGTCCAGGATTCTAATAAGCCTCATCCAGTTGCACAAGATGTGTCAGCTGAAAAAAGCGTAATATTTGACTCAATCTATTATACACTTTGAATCCCCATGAAAGCTGATATTTTCCAGTCCCATCCATTATGCAAATGTGAGGAAGCCCCAAAGTGCGGTGATCTCTGCTCTACTATTAGTCTCTGTCCTCCGTACCACCAAAAGTCATAGTATTGCCAGTGATAATACCCCTCTCCAAATAAATGACAGCCCCACATCCACATCTTCACCGTTGACTAACCTCTCGTCAAAATAACCACTGGAAGGTCCCCTTTTGTATGTTTAATTGCTATCAGTAATAAGGTACCACATAACAAAAACAAATCAAAAGCTTTGTGTACACGACAATTATCTATTATATTTAGAATAATTGGAACACGTGAACATACTGCAGGTACCTTTGAAGTTGCGGGAGTTGCTGATTGATGCTCCTCTCTCTAAAATTCCGAAGTCCATAGGGCAGTTGAAACACCTGGAAAGGATGGTGGTGGTTTCATGGTTTTGGTCTAGTATTGTCGATATTCCGAAGGAATTCTGTTATCTGCGTTCCTTGAAACACTTGGTTCTGCGCCTTACAAATTTGAGTTCTCTGCCAGATTCTTTCGGTAATTTATCGAGGCTAGAACACATCAACCTGTATTGCTGCAGTCAGTTGGAGAGACTTCCCGACTCATTCGGGAATTTATCGAGGCTAGAACACATCAAGCTGTCTCGCTGCAGTCAGTTGGAGAGACTTCCCGACTCATTCGGGAATTTATCGAGGCTAGAATACATCCACATGTCTTCCTGCTGGGCCTTGAAGAGGCTTCCTGACTCCTTCGGGAATTTATCGAGGCTAGAACACATCGACCTGTCTCGCTGCAGTCAGTTGGAGAGACTTCCCGACTCATTCGGGAATTTATCGAGGCTAGAACACATCAACCTGTCTGGCTGCAGTCAGTTGGAGAGACTTCCTGACTCCTTCGGGAATTTATCGAGGCTAGAACACATCGACCTGTCTGGCTGCAGTCAGTTGGAGAGACTTCCCGACTCATTCGGGAATTTAATTAAGCTTAAATATATTGATTTAGATTATTGTAGTAATTTAACCCTCTCTAGCGGAACTTTTGGAAAGATAAGTACGCTTGCATACATAGGTCTACAGGGTTGTCACAAAATTGAAGTGTTGCCTTCCCAAATTGTAAATCAGCCGTCCCTGGAAAAGTTACACTTAAGTCTTAGAAACTTGAAAGAATGGCCAAGTGCCATCGGAGAGCCAAGCAGTTTGGAAAGATTGGTATTAGAAACCCCTTTGTTGCAAACGTTGCCGCCTTCGTTTGGACGTGACCTAATGAACTTGAAGCATTTGGAGCTGCGGAGCTGCCGGAGCTTGAGAAGTTTGCCGGATTCCTTTCTTCTCTTGGATCAGTTGATAATGTTGATAGTAGAGGACTGTTCCTTACAAGATCTGCATTTTAATGCGGTTCAAGGTGAAAGTGAAACGTTGACAGACTCAGCAGGGCAAGGAACAGTGAGTAATTTGGAGAGGTGCCTGCTTCGTCTCCAACACTTGGAACTGCACAACACAGCAATATCAGAGGTATCATTTCCTACCGGTGTTTGCCCCAACCTTCAATATCTTGACATCAAGGATTGTCAAGATCTGGTGGAGGTTGGTACATTGCCAAATACACTCATAAAACTGCAGTTGACTGGTTGCCCCAAATTAAGGAAAATAGCGCTTGACGTAAGACGGTGCAAAGAAGTGGCAAAGCTGCTAAGCGTCAAAGGAAAAAGTGACATATTATCAGAGACAAGCGGGCAAAGAACATCAAGTAATTTGGACTCTTCGTTTGACAAGTGCCTGATTCGTCTCCAACACTTTGAACTGTCCAACACAGAAATATCAGAGGTATCATTTCCTGCGGGTATTTACCCCAACCTTCAATATCTCTCTATCAAGCATGGTAGCAGTCTGGTGGAATTTGTAGCATCTCTCAGAAAACTGGAATTGTTGAATTGTTCTAAATTGAGGAAAATAGAAGAGCTTTCTGGTCTTGCAAAACTTCAAGTGCTGAGCATTACCCGCTGCGACGGAGTGGAGGAGCTATCAAGTATAGAAACATTGGGGTCTTTGGAAAACTTGCAGGTGGTTCGGTGTTCGAAGTTGAAGAGCATACGGGTGGAGCAGCTGACTAAACTTCGAGAACTAGACGTTTCTTGTTGCTCTGAGTTGGAAGATCTGCCAGGGGTTGAACATTTGAGGTCGTTGAAGAAGTTATGGGCACGCGGCTGTAAGAAGCTGAAGAGCATAAGGGGGTCCACCCAGCTGACACAGCTTCGAGAACTAGACGTTTCTGAATGCGAGTTAGAGGAGCTACCTGGTATTGAACATTTGAAGTCGTTGGAGAAGTTATGGGCGTACGGCTGTAAGAAGCTGAAGAGCATAAGGGTGTCGGCCCAGCTGACACAGCTTCGAGAACTAGACATTTCTGAATGCTCTGAGTTAGAGGAGCTACCTGGTATTGAACATTTGGGGTCGTTGGATATGTTGCGGGCATGTAATTGTGTGAGGTTGAAACACATTCAGGGGTTGGCACAGCTGACACAGCTTCGAGAACTAGATGTTTCTGGCTGCTCTAGGTTAGAAGAGATGCCAGGTGTTGGATATTTGCAGTCGTTGGTGTGGTTGCGGGCATCTGAATGTGTGAAGCTCCAGAGCATGGAGGGTTTGCAGCAGATGGCACAGCTTCGAGAACTAGAGGTTTCTTATTGCTTTGAGTTAGAAGAACTGCTAGGCGTTGAACATTTGAAGTCCTTGATAAAGTTGCACGCACGTAGCTGTAGAAAGCTGAAAAGAATACAGGGGTTGGCACAGTTGACACATCTTCGAGAATTAGATGTTTCTTTTTGCTCTGAGTTAGAAGAGATGACAGATATTGGATATTTGCAGTCATTGGTGGTGTTGCGGGGATCTGAATGTGTGAAGCTGAAGCTGAAGAGCTTCTATTGGAGCTGGATACAGCTAAGAAATCTTCTAGAACTAGATGTGTCTGGCTGCTCCGAGCTAGAAGAAATGCCGAGCATTGGATATTTGCGGTCATTGATGGTGTTGCGTGCATCTGAATGTGTAAAGTTGAAAAGCATGCATGGCTTGGAGCACCTGACACGACTGCTAAGGCTGGACATTTCTGGATGTTCTGGGTTAGAAGAGCTGGGAGGCGTTGGACATTTGATGTCTTTGAATATGTTGAGGGCGTCTGGATGTGTGAAGCTAAAGAGCATACAGTTTTTGGAGCAGCGGGCACAACTCTTAGAACTACACGTTCGTAACTGCTTTGAGTTGGAAGAGTTGCGAGGCATTGAACATTTGAAGTCTTTGAAGGAGTTGCTGGCAACCAACTGTAAGAAGCTGAAGCGCATAAAGGGGTTGGAACAGGTAACACAGCTTCAATATCTAGATGTTTCTGGCTGCTATGAGTTAGAGGAGATGCCAGATGTTGGATATTTGCAGTCACTGGTGGTGTTGCGGGCATCTGAATGTGTGAAGCTGAAGAACATTCAGGGATTGGAGCAAATGACACAGCTTCGAGAACTAGATGTTTCTTACTGCTTTGAGTTAGAAGAGTTGCCAGACTTTGAAAGTTTGAAATCCTTGATGAAGTTGCAGGCACGGTGCTGTACGAAGCTGAAGAGAATAAAGGGGTTGGCACAGCTAGCACAGCTTCGAGAACTAGATGTTTCTTTCTGCCCTGAGTTAGAAGAGAGGCCAGATGTTGAATGTTTGCAGTAACTGGTGGTGTTGAAGGCCTTGCATGTGTGAAGTTGAAGAGCTTTTGGGAATTGTCCCTATTCACAAGTTCGTCAGAACTGAAAGTGGTAGGTCGACGCAGAGACTATGTTCCAAAATCATCTTATCGAACACGGGCTGAATAGTTTTTATTTGGTGCAGGTTAGTCGAACAGTTTTTATTTCATGCTCTATTGGTTGGAAGATTGTAACAGATTTGTATGTGGTGTGAATCAGTATTAGTTTAACATTGATAGTTGAACATCAATAGTTTAATTTTGAACATGATCAAGGCTGTTTATAATGTTTATTTAAAAATATATATATCCTGTCTAAAATGGTATGTGGATAATTACTTCCAAATTTTTTATCTTAATTTACAATAAAATTGAAATATTCATAGCATAAATTCTAAACATCAATACACCAAACTTATCCAAAAATCCGGAAAGCATTACATCGTCCACGAACCAGTCGTGGAGTTCGTAGTAATCCCAGAACTCACTGTGATAATCCACACATCAATAACTGCGAGAAACATCTCGAAATGGCACTTTGACGACAGGTGAGGTAGATGGAAAAAATAGGGAGAATAATCAATATGCATTTAAAGAAACGTTAACGTAAGTAAACTTGACAGCTCATATTAAGGTGGTCATTTGTTGCTGGCCAAGCACTTCAACATGATATGGTACTCTTCTCAGCACAGAATGACTTGAACAGAAACGACCCACAATGCTTTTTCTCAACACAAACTATTCAACGCGCACCGAACTTAGAGAACTCCAACACAGCGGCAACAAGGCAAGGAGGAAGGGAGTATATTTTAGTAGTAAAGGGGGTGTGGATCAGCATGAGACATTGCAATGTTTTTACATGTGGCCGTTAGTTTGCTACAATTGCCACTCTGACACCTTGCAAGGATAATCCCTGTGATGGATGGATACTTGGAGCATGAATCCATTTCTGCAAATCTAACGAAGTTTACGACCCCTGCGTCCTCACATACAGGCGGTAGCCATTGCCTTGCACTTTCTGCTTGGAAACTGGAGGTCATTCTGTGGTAGTTGTAGTAATAGCCATTGCCTTACACTTTCTGTTTGGAAACTGAAGGTCATTCTGTGGTAGCAGCTGTTGTTAGCAGCTTCTGAAGTGTGTGTAGGTATGCATGTGTTTATTAGGCATAACTTATTATGTCACTGTAATTGACATATTAGTGTCCATAACGAAGGCTTAGTTCACCCGTACCACAAAAAAAATTGGTTTTTTGCAAAGTCGACCTTGGTTTTATATAAAAAATTTAGGCTGGCGTCCAAAAGTCGAGCGATGACGACAACACAATCAATTATTCCATATACAGGTCCTTGTACTTTGAACAGGGTTTGGTGAGACATTGCAAACTGCTGATGTGTTCGTGATCCCCAAAGGAACCCTGCACTACGCTCAAAACCTGGGAAGAAATAATGCATTTATGTTGCTCGCATTGAACAGTCAAAATCTGGGCTTTTTATCTGTCTCCTCGGCCTCTTTGCTTCAGTCCGGGCATTCCCCAGGAAGTACTGGCCAAGTCTTTCTGCATTACTTTACAGTTGGTGGAGCAAATCAGAAAGAGCCGGGGAAGTAGCTAAACAGTTTTATCTAATAATTGCATTGCCCCTGTGTCTCTACGTCTAGAATAATAATAAGATGCTTGAATCATGCATCTCAAGTTTGTAATGTTTTCTAACCTTAAGTGGAAAATGTCATTTTCAATGATTTTGCTTCACTATCAATGGAAACTTGCCGTTGCATACATCTTTCATAGGAAAGCGCTGATTTTGCATGTCTGCAGTGATACTTAATGTGATTATTTCCAAATATTTTTCAATTTTCAACAATTGTCTTGAATTCCTTTGTGAATATATTTTTCACTTGAAGTGAATTTTATTACAGATTTATAAAAATTAGTTTCATTTTCATTATAAGTTATAAGTTCTTTTATTTTCATCTTGCATCATAACAACAATTAATGTCAAATCTCCATAAGGAAATCTAACTTTTTCATTGATCAATTATAATATTACATATATATAAGAAGTGTTGTCTCAAGATAGGGAAACTATTTTGGACACACAATATGTTGGTTGAGAGATTATCTCTACCAAACATTAAACTAGGAAACAACTCCTAACTATAGGAACAAACTCTTTTACATAGCAATAAAGACAAGTAGGAATTACATTTTCCAACACATCCCTTTAATGACTACTTGTCTGGATATCTATCTGCAAAATCTACATCTGGTCCAGTCTAGTAATTACACCTTGTACCTTGTTCATGCAATAGTCAATGTCCATATAAAGGAACAACTATCTATTGGAATGCATGTGTTCCCAACCGCTGCAGCCACTAGTCTACTAGGAAGTCCCTCACATACATGGTTCATCCAACTTCTCAATGAATTCCCCCTAGATATAAAATTTCACCTCATAGAGTCTAAAACCAATATAGCCCACCCAAGTGTATCCATCCCACATGACACACTCTTCTAGGGTGTTAAAACTCTCTCACAGAGGGAACACATAACAAAGGGGTATGCATGCCTCTCTGGGTCTTACAACATGTACATAAAAACATTTCAAGGACCACAATTAACCATTACATACAATAAATGACATGTAGATTTGCTCTAATTACAATATGTGACTCATACTTTACCATGGTCATGAGTATGTTCTACAAACATAAACTTTGACCACACTATTCATATGCTGGAACACACCACTACTTTGGCTTTGTACTTTTGAGTCTTTGGCATCTTCATTTTTAACTTTGGCATACTGGTCTTGGTGTCCATGCTTTACCTGTCATCAGTTAGAGTCATGAATTCTAACCAAATGACTTCACATTGAGGTCACGAATCTCAATATGTATACAAACTTCCAAGACATATTCACTTTTACCCATACCAAACAAAAACAATACCAAATAACAATATAATCACAAGTGATAACCATGACAATAATGCAATATCCATGAAGAACAATTGGCCTGCAAATGTTCAACACAGGGCCACGCCATTCACTGCTGTGGACAGACCACCCCAAACTCCAGTTCACCAGAAAATTGTCCACACTGCTATTGTGGGCAAATCCAAGATCATACATTGCATGTTGTCTTCGATCCGATCCCTGTTAGAAAAATGACAATTTATTGCTCCACGTTGCTTCACGAAGAGGCACCAGCAACACCATTGCACTTGCTTGCTGGTTTACATTTCGACGAGCAGCAATTCACCTCCACCGCTCAGGTGCTCAGCCTCAAGGAGATACAATGTAGCCACCAAGGCTTAACTTAGCCACAAAGGCTCTCAATCTAGCCACCAAGGCTCAACTCAGCCACGAAGGCTCTCCAACCACCTTGGGCCACAAATCTGCCACTAAGGTACACCAGCCACCAAGGGCCACTAGCCATTAAGGCTCACTAGCTCTTTTACAGAGCATACAACAATGCACAAGTTGGATCTGCAGTAACGTTGCCATAGTAACGTGGATCACACAACAAATAACCGCTCTCATTGTACCATAGTCAAATCTCCATCATTGTCGATTGGCTTCCAGACATGCCTCCTCACACTGGTTGTCACACTGCAACAACGAAGAACTATTGCCAGGCTAATCTCCTCACATTGGCTCAAATCGGGAAGCTCACCACACTTCCGCTGTGCCACACTAAAATACCATGATAAAATTTGAAGGAGAGACATAATATGGGATAAAACAAGAGGCTCTCCAGGTGAGTCACATGGAGAATGCCGAAACACTCAACAGGCTAAAATGAAGAGAAGTTTACCAATATCTGAAATTGGCTTTCAATATGAGTGAGGATTGAGTTTCCTCCACATCCCAATCTCATCTTTACTGTCATGTTTTCATCATCTTTGGTTGTTAATTATCCGTGCAAATAAGTTTGTCTATTGTTGTCTATTATTAGAATGGATAATTCAAACAGAGACTAAAACTCGTGATTATAGTTAGCCAGACTAAATATCACAACATCCAATTGTTTAACCAGATTTACATTAATAACATGATGATTTTAATGACTTGAATCAATGTGGTGAGACAAACCTTATATAACAAGTTACTTTTCAATCACTCCAAAAATAGAGGTACATTTTCTGCAACTAACAGAGCTCTTTCCCCTGCTCTTCCGAATAGTATTTGTCCTCCAACATGGAGATCACGCTCGCCACATGCCAGATGGTGCTGATGTAGACACGGACAGTAGTCTTCATCACCAGCATGCTTGAGAATAGCTGGCTTGCTGATCTTGCAAAGATCCTGCAAAGTCTCTTCAGTCACCATAGACTGGGCTTTGCTAAGAGGTTTGAGGTACGTTAGAGAGAGCGTGAAGCAAACACTTCAACAAAATGTTTGGCCACGCGGTGGGGTTTCTTTGGAAGTGAGGATCTGAGAACATCAGTGAAATCTGTGTTGGAATTTCTGAGAATTCCAGAACAACCAATAAAGAGAATAATTCTCTCCTCCTTAACACAGAGAAATTTACAAAATTTTCTTCATAGGACAGAGATTCACACTTTAAATCTTCTATTCATTAACTGTAAAAAATATTACAAAATTCTTCCTCACACAGAGGGCTTACAAAATGATTTTTACAAACATAGTGCTAGAAAAACTTCACTCTGTCTCTTCAAAATAACACTACTGTGTTAAAACAACACTGTCTTTTACATATAAAAATGCATTGCTATGCTTACAAAAAAAATACACTGTTGTTGTGTATAATAAAACTTTACTCTGTCTATTACTAAGCCTTTGGGCCTTTTTACACTTTATATACCACAACGCTTTTTAATAAACAAAACTGTATTAAAACTTAAAACAAAATCTATTTAAAACAACTGTCGGGCTCGCTTTACATTTCGCGCAAGTTTATATAACACATGTTAAAAACATATGTTTATATAATAAAACATATATAACATAAAACCTTTGCATCGCGCGATGAAACAAAATATTACTCCGCCGGACTTCAAAGTCTATGAACCAAAATTGAACTGGACTTTTCGCGTTACAAAACTTGATCTGGTGACATCAGCGCTTGAACGTACGATCGATTATCAAATCGAACATATAATTCCATATCGCATCCGCCAGAGCCCTTTGGGTACGGGCCTCCTTGTGACGCGAAAACCTTTTAAATCCGCCCTATAATGTGCATCGGGTCCACAGCTTTAACAAAACAAATGGACCATCGTAAATCTTCCGATTCCGATTGGAGAACGGACCCGCGATGAGTTTTAAAACGAGTTCATAAAATCTCATCGGGTCCGGATTTCTGATAACAATCGGGCCATAACACAAAAATACTTGCGATTCAAAATGGAACTGCCGCATGGTCTTGTGGGACCACACCACCCGCGGACCTTGGCTTTAAAGCGGAGGGCGATTATAATATTTGCGATTGCGATTGGCTAATCGCATTGCATCATTCAACGGTGCAAAAACTATGCAGTGGTTACATATTGTATATTGCGATTGCGATGATCGCATCGCAACCTCCAACATCAACAAGATACTTGATCAAAAACAATTTGCCGATTGCGATTAAAAAGACTAGTGGGGACCACTGTTTAAAAAAAACGACCACGTGTTCAAAGAATCAAAAGACTCTGTTTTCAATGAAAAGCACTGTTTATGTTTTAACGCTATGTTTTGAAATACACAGTACTGCAGTCTTAAAACGAACTATATGTTCACAAAAATAGAAGGCGGCCCTGTGTGCAGGTTTTTCAAACAATTACAACAAGCGGCTCTGAGTACAAAAACCTGGAGAAAGAAAATGGAAAGCGGCTCTGCACAGGGACAGTTGAAAGTAACATTTCAACACTCCCAGTTACCTTCAACCACTGGGTTATCAGTCATACCCAGACATTTTCTTAAAAACTCAAAACTCTTCTACCCCAATGGCTTGATAAAAATGTCTGCAAACTACTCCTGAGTTCTACAGTGTTCTAAAGCAATTTCTCCATTGTTTACCAATTCCCTGATGTAATGAAACTTTGTGTCAATGTGTTTCGTTCTCTTGTGAAACACAGAATTCTTGGATAATGCAATAGCTGAGCTGTTGTCACAATAAATCACAGCTCCTTTTGCTTTCTCTTGGCACAAGCTTTTCAACATCCTCCTCATCCAAATTGTTTAACAAGCTGTCGCTGTAGCTGCCACATATTCTGCCTCTACTATAGACAATGCTACAATAGGTTGTTTCTTAGAAGGCCATGAAATGGCTCCTGAACCCATGTGAAAAACATAATCGGAAGTGCTTTTCCGATCATCTACACTTCCAGCCCAATCACTGTCAGTGTATCCAATTAAATCTGAACATTTTGAAGCAGTATATAAAATACCAAACCTTTTAGTACCTTTAACATACCTCAGAATCCTTTTTGCTGCCTGCCAATGTGCTTCCTTTGGCCTCTCCATGAATCTGGAAATCAAACTAACAACATGCATTATATCCGGCCTAGTTGCAGTCAAATACATGAGGCTACCAACTATGCTCTTGTACAAACTAGGATCAAAATCCTTGTTGCTGTCCTATCTGCTGAGTTTTAATCCCATCACTGTGGGAGTGATTGCTGCTTTGCTCTCCTGCATATTAAATCTTTCCAGCACTTCATTAACATATTTTGCCTGTGAGATAAAAATCTCATTTTCATCTTGTTCTAATTCTATTCCTAAGAAGTATCTCAACAAACCCATGTCAGTCATTTCAAATTCTTCTTTCATGACTGTTTTGAAATTTTCAATAAGGTAATTATCATTACTTGTGAAAATAACATCATCAACATAGAAAACCACAATCAAAATTTTACCATCTTTTTCTTTGATGTAGAGGGTGGGTTCTCCCTCACACTTTTCAAATCCATTTTCCATTAGATAGGAATCTATCCTACTATACCACGCTCTTGGTGTTTGATTTAGCCCATAAAGAGCTTTCTTCAACTTGCACACTTTGTGCTCTTGGCCTTTCTTTTCGTAGCCTAGAGGTTGTTCAATGTAAACCTCCTCCATTAACACTGCGTTTAGGAATGATGACTTCACGTCCATTTGGTAATATTTCCACTTGTTTTGTGCTGCTATGGACAGCACTGCTTTCACGGTTTCCATTCTAGCAACCAGTGCGAAAGTTTCCTCATAGTCTATCCCATGCTTCTGCTTATACCCTTTGACAACAAGTCTGGCCTTGTGTCTCTCTATTTTGCCTTCAGCATTACTCTTGGTCTTGTAGACCCATTTAACTCCAATGACATCTTTACCTTTTGGGAGTTCAACCAAATCCCATGTCTTGTTTCTTTCTATGGCATTAATCTCCTCATCCATAGCTTTTATCCATTTCCTATCTTTAATAGCCTCTCAAAATGAATAGGGTCATCAACATGACAATATAAAGCAAACAAAGAATTCATACCTTCATTTTCTGCCTCTTGTTCATAAATGTCATTTAAATTTCTGAACTTCATACATCTTTCATTAGGTGTACAAATGCTTGAAGAAGTACTTGAATTTCCTCCTTGTGGTGTGCTTGGAGAAGCACTTTCATTTCTCCTCAAGGGTGTCTCTTGTTTCCCTTGTGTTGGTGTTGCTGTTTGGGGATGTATTTCAGCCAACTCATCATCATCTTCGTCATGAGACAAACAATGTTTAACATTCATTGTTTTCTCTCTACTTCCATCCCAAGCTTCCTCCTCAATAAACTGAACATATCTGCTCACAATAAACTTCTTGGTGGATGGGTTATACAACCTATAAGATTTGAATTCCTCATTGTATCCTATGAAAACACATTTCTGCCCCTTGTTGTCCAACTTCTTCCTTAGCTGATCTGGAATGTGTGCATAAGCCACACATCCAAAAACTTTCATGTGTGTGACACCTTGCTTTGTGCCACTAACTCCATGCTTCTTGGGCACTTTGTTCTGCTTTGCTTTGTAGGAGCACCTATTCTAAAATGCTGTCTTCACTTCGATGTCTGACTCCGGTCAATAATCATTAGGAAAATTCTTTATGTTTTCTTATACTCCTTACAATATCCATGATTGTTATTCTTCCTTTAAACAACTCATTTTCTTGAGAGTATGTATCTGATTTAATAGCGCCCCATGAATCATTTTATCTACAAAAACGTAGAAAATATTTAGAGATATACTCACCTCCTCTATTAGTCCTTAGGACTTTGATGTACGACCCACTTTGGTTCCCCACAAGTGCTTTGAAATTGTGAGAATCTTTCAAACACTTCTTTTGTTTTTCAAAAGTAAGCCCAAGTTTTTCTAGCAAAATCATCAATAAATGTTAACATGTAATGGTGCACAACAAGCGATGGAGTTTGCATTGGTCCACATAAATCTGAGTGGACAATCTCTAAGGGTGTCTTTGCCCTTATGCTTTTCCCAGAAGGAAAACTTTCTCTGTGTTGTTTCCCCAAGATACAACCTTCACAAAGGCTGTCCAGTTTCTCTATCAATGGTAATCCTCTTACCATTCCTTTTCTATTCAACAAGTTAAGACCTCCAAAGTTGAGATATCCAAATATCAAGTGCCACAACCAATTATCATCTTTTGGTTCGCTTTGGAAAGCCTCTTGTGTCACTGCTGCTATCTCTTCTTAATTTTTCAAATCTGCTCTTATTCTGAGAGGGAACATCATGTTCCTTGTGTCCCCTTAGTGATAAATTTTTCTTCAGGTAGTTTATCCATGATGTTGACATCATCCTCAGCTGTTCATACCCCTTTGAGCAATTTAATACATTGTAGAGGTTACATTTCATTCCGGGAACATAATAAACATCTGCTATGGATTTCTCTATACCTTTCCTTGTTAGTTTACCTTTCCTTTTCATAACAAAAACTTTACTATCGGTCCAGTGTGGCATGATTTCACACTCTCATCTAACATAGTAAACATGGCTATGTTTTATATCATTCATGTTTTATATCATATAGTTCTTTGCAATAGATGCAAAATACATAAATCTTCACTATTTTCCTCGGTCATATTACATGCTAAAAATAATTTATCTTCCATGATATTTTCTCTAGTGAAATTTTCATTTGTTCTATTACCCATATCATGCTGCTTATTCCTACATTCATTTGCACAATTCCCATATTTTTTACAATAATGACATTGGACATTGGATTTGTCATACCTTTTTCCTTGAGCATGTTGCTAACCACTTTTTTAGCTGTTGCCTTGGCCTTGGTTATGATTTAGATTGCTGCCCCTTCCTTGAGCATTTGCTAGACTGTTTCTTCCACCTATGTTTTGGTTTCTGCCTCTTCCTCTCTTCTTTCCTCTTCTTTGACCTCTTCCTCTTCCAAAGGACATCTGGGTATTAAAGGCATGCTCCAGAGATGAGTTTTCAATTCTACCCAATCTCTGCTCATGTGTCATCAGTGATGCATGTAGCTCATCAACTGAAAAGTTTGTGAGATCCTTTGTCTCTTCTATGGTGGTGATAATCACATCAAACCTTGAGGGTAGACTCCTCAAAATTTTCTCCAGAATCCTCATTTCTTCAAGAGTCTCTCCATGAGACCTTATTTGTGTGACCATTCCAATCACATGTGTGAATAATGAGTCAATGTTATCTAACTCCTTCATGTAGAGAGTCTCAAAATATCTCCTCAGTAATTGTAGTTTTGTTGTCTTCACTTTCTCCATGCCTTGATAGGCTGTCTTGAGAGTTTTCCATGCTTCTTTGGATCTCTTAGCTGCTGCTATCCTTGGAAACACACTCTCATGCACTGCTTGATACAAAAAGTAGAGAGCTCTAGAATCCTTTTTCTTATTGCTCTTCAACAGTACTTTCTCTGCCTGAGTTAAATCATCAAATTCATTTTCATCTGCTGGCTCTTCAAATCCATCCTCAACAAGTTCCCATAAGTCTTGGGAAGCAATTAGGGCTCTCATGGTTATTTCCCAGTAGTCATAGTTTTTCCCATTAAATTATGGGAGTTGAGTATTACCAATACCCATGCTAGTGCTAGCTCCAGCCATTCTTGCACTCTTAACTATGCTTCAAACACTTCTGTGTTTTTTAAAACAAACTGACTGTCTTCAACAGTAACACAAAAAAAAGACTCGAGAAATACCTTGGATTCTTCTTGACTGAGTCTTCACTCTGCTGCAGAAGCTGCTGCAACAAGAAATCCTTCCTTTAGCTTCTTTGACACCTTCAAAGAGCCTGGACTAGCTTCGATACCATGTTGGAATTTATGAGAATTCCAGAACAACCAATAGAGAGAATAATGCTCTCCTCCTTAACACAGAGAAATTTAAAAATTGTCTTCACATGACAGAGATTCACACTTTAAAACTTCTATTCATTAACTATAAAAAGTATTACAAAATTCTTCCTCACACAGAGGGCTTACAAAATGACTGTTACAAACACAGTGCTAGAAAAACTTCACTCTGTCTCTTGAAAAAAGCACTACTGTGTTAAAACAAAACTCTGTCCTTTACACATAAAAACGCACTGTTGTGCTTAATAAAAAATACACTGTTGTTGTGTATAATAAAACTTTACTCTGTCTATTACTAAGCCTTTGGGCCTTTTTACACTTTATATACCACAACGCTTTTTAATAAACAAAACTATATTAAAACTTAAAACAAAATCTATTTAAAACAACTGTCAAGCCTGCTTTACATTTCGCACAAGTTTATATAACATATGTTAAAAACATATGTTTATATAATAAAACATATATAACATAAAACCTTTGCATCGTGCGATGAACGAAAATATTACTCTGTCGGACTTCAAATTCTATGAACCAAAATTGAACTGGACTTTTCGCATTACAAAACTTGATCTGGTGACGTCAGCGCTTGAACACGTGATCGATTATCAAATCGAACATATAATTCCATATCGCGTCCGCCAGAGCCCTTTGGGTACGGGCCTCCTTTGTGATGCAAAAACATTTTAAATCTTCCCTATAATGTGCATCGGGTCCGCAGCTTTAACAAAACAAATGGACCATCGTAAATCTTCTGATTCCGATTGGAGAACGGACCCGCGATGAGTATAAAAACGAGTTCATAAAATCTCATCGGGTCCGAATTTCTCATAACAATCGGGCCATAACACAAAACTACTTGCGATTCAAAATGGAACTGCTGCATGGTCTTTTGGGACCACACCACCCGCGGACCTTTGCTTTAAAGCGGAGGGCGATTATAATATTTGCGATTGCGATTGGCCAATCACATCGCATCATTCAATGGTGCAAAAACTATGCGGTGGTTACATATTGTATATTGCGATTGTGATGATCGCATCGCAACCTCCAACATCAACAAGACAATTGATCAAAAACAATTTGCCGATTGCGATTAAAAAGACTAGTGGGGACCACCGTTTAAAAGAAAACTCCCGCGTGTTCAAAGAATCAAAACACTCTATTTTCAATGAAAAGCATTGTTTCTATTTTAACGCTCTATTTTCAAATACATAATATTGCAGTCTTAAAAAGCACTGTCTATTCACAAAAATAGAAGGCGGCCTTGTGTGTAGGTTTTTCAAACAATTACAGCAAGCGGCTCTAAGTACAAAAACCTGGAGAAAGAAAATGGAAAGCGGCTCTGCACAGGGACAGTTGAAAGTAACATTTCAACACTCCCCCTTACCTTCAACTACTGGGTTATCAGTCATACCCAGGCATTTTCTTAAAAACTCAAAAGTCTTCTGCCCCAATGGCTTAGTCAGAATGCTTGCAAACTGCTCCTGAGTTTTGCAGTGTTCTAAAGCAATTTCTCCATTGTTTACCAATTCCCTAATGTAATGAAAATATGTGTCAATGTGTTTCGTTCTCTTGTGAAACACAAAATTCTTGGATAATGCAATAGTTGAGTTGTTGTCACAATAAATCACAATTCCTTTTGCTTGCTCTTGGCACAAACTTCTCAACATCCTCCTCGTCCAAATTGCTTGACATGATGCTGCTGTAGCTGCCACATATTCTGCCTCTGTTGTAGACAATGCTATAATAGGTTGTTTCTTAGAAGCCCATGAAATGGCTCCTGAACCCATGTGAAAAACATAACCGGAAGTTAACACCGATCATCTACCTTACGACCCAATCATTTGTTGGTATCAAGTCGTAAATACGAACATTTTGAAGTGGTTTATAAAATGCCAAACCTTTTAGTACCTTTAACATACCTCAGAATTCTCTTCGCTGCCTGCCAATGTGCATCCTTTGGCTTCTCCATGAATCTAGAAATCAAACTAACAACATGCATTATGTCGGGCCTAGTTGCAGTCAAATACATGAGGCTTCCAACTATGCTCTTGTACAAGCTAGGATCAAAATCCTTGCTGTTGTCCTCTCTGCTGAGTTTTAATCCCATCACTGTGGGAGTGATCGCTGCTTTGCTCTCCTGCATATTAAATCTTTCAAGCACTTCATTAACATATTTTTCCTGTGAGATAAAAATCACATTTTCATCTTGTTCTACTTCTATTCCTAAGAAGTATTTCAACAAACCCATGTCAGTCATTTCAAATTCTTCTTTCATGACTGTTTTAAAATTTTCAATAAGGTAATCATCATTACCTGTGAAAATAACATCATCAACATATAAAACCACTATCAACATTTTACCATATTTTTCTTTGATGTAGAGGGTGGGTTCTCCCTCACACTTTTCAAATCCATTTTCCAGTAGATAGGAATCTATCCTACTGTACCACGCTCTTGGTGCTTGCTTTAGCCCATAAAGAGCTTTCTTCAATTTGCACACTTTGTGCTCTTGGCCTTTCTTTTCGTAGCCTAGAGGTTGTTCAATGTAAACCTCTTCCATTAACACTCCATTTAGGAATGCTGACTTCACATCCATTTGGTAAAATTTCCACTTGTTTTGTGCTGCTATGGACAACACTGCTCTCACGGTTTCCATTCTAGCAACCGGTGCGAAAGTTTCCTCATAATCTATCCCATGCTTCTGCTTATATCCCTTGACAACAAGTCTGGCCTTGTGTCTCTCTATTTTTCCTTCAGCATTACTCTTGGTCTTGTAGACCCATTTAACTCCAATGCCATCTTTACCTGATGGGGAGTGTTAGTGTCAGTCTTTGCAGCCTTCCTCCAGTGATCAAACGTGCTCTTACAAAGTGATTTTAAGGTGTCAAGGTCAAATTTTGTCATTTCAAAGAGTCTTCAAGCAAAATTTGGTCACTAGGCATTAGGTCTAGGGTTTGTTTTCACTCCTTTCAAAGTTGTCCAAATGTCGGTCCATGTCACCATTCAGCTGAGTGTACCATCATTCAGAGGGTTTTCATCATCATGTCAGGTTCCAATGGGTCATTTTACACCTTGTTCATGCTTCAGTTGTGCCTAGGTAAGGTTCATTTCCCTCTCCTAGGGTTTTGAAGGTAATTTTTCTTGGATGGTCAAATCATCTGCAAAACTTGTATCCTGATGTTCATACACCTTCCCCTATCCTTAATGTACCTTATTAAACACTTCCCATCACTGAGATCCCCCAAATTCCTCATTTTCGCTCAAACCTTAGTTTCTTGCTACAACTTGGAAATTTTCTAGGCTAGGCCTGTTTTTTGCCCTTTTGGACCCCTTCCCCTCACTTAATCTTTGAAATTCCACTTCCCCCTGCTTCCTAAAATCCCTCCCTACTTCCCAAAATTTTCTCAAGAATTTAGAAGCCCCTTATCCCCTTCATTTCACTTCATTTCGACAAATCCCTTGTTCCACACATCGGGATAGGTTTTACTCCAATGATGTTTCTGAGTAATAAAAGATGAATTTGGGAAAAATGAGAGAGGTTTTTGTCCAAAACAGGCCAAGAAAGAAAAACCTCCTTCACTTTTTACACAGGTGTCATGGTTTTTGAGAAATGTCAAAAATACAGTTGCCTTAGGAGAATTGATGCACCTCTGAAGTGACCTTGGGAAAATCAAGTTTTTTCTTAGCTTGGTTGGCCAAATGACTTTCTTGATGATTAAAATGATAACTAAACACAAACATATTTCCAATGAGCTTTCATGAGCTCAATTTGGAGTTGAGGAAGACCTTCAAAAGTTGACTACAACAGCACTCTGCCTTGAGGCAGCCTCATTTTGCACATTTTGACCAGTCTTGGGAGATTTGATTTTTGACGGGACAAATGAACTCCAAATTGAAAAATTCAAGTTGGGTTGGAAATTAGACTCAATACGATTTACAACGAGATATCCTGTCCCCAATTTGGACACCGGGAAGGTCTCCAAAATTCTCTTGCAAAAGGCGCAACACATTGGGTAAGAGGCGCGACGCATTGGGTTTGTGGCGCGACACATAGAGCTGCAAGCCATTTTCACCACAAATTCATTCAAATTCTCAATTTTCTTGGTTTCATCCAGTCCAAATTAAGTCAAAAACTCTTCAAATGCCAATGAAAGTGTGTCTTAAGATGTTTATGATGATTTAGTAAAAAATTGCAAACCCTACTTCCTTGCAATTGTTGCTCAAGACATGATTGCTTAGGGTTTGTAAATTTGATTTTGTGGCCATAATTCCCTCACCTTTTTCCTCCCTCACTACTTTGCTAGTTTCATTAACCCATTTTACTATCCCCTTAATCCCACTCCCCTCATACATTTTCCCCTTAATCCCCTTCTCCACATATAATTTGCCAAACCCTACACTCCCTAAACCCTACTCACATCCCTAAACTCTGTTCACACATACATTTTTTTTTTACTCTCTTCCATACACTCTAACCATTTCATTCCTTTACCATATTTTCACTGTTATCCAAAAAACCATCCATGTACAACCACATTTTTTAAAACCAAAGGAAAAGAATGGAAAGAGACAGTGATCATGGGTATGAGCAAGAGATTGAACATGACCAGGAATCTTGGCTTGAGAGAGAAAACTTGCACTTGGGAAAGGATGCTAGAGAAGGCCAACAACGAGAAAAACATGTTAAGGAACATGGCATACCACTACTTGTCAATAAATATGGTGTGCAAAATAAGAATCAAGATTTTGAAAGCCAAGTTGAAGAAGGCATCGAGGAGGTGAAAAGAGCAAGATAGACTTCAGACCTTGGCTGAGGCTTCCTTGGCCCAACACGGAACTTAATGGAGGACACTCAGCCCAAATTTCAAAAAAATTGGGACACTTTTTGCAATTTTGAAATTTTTGGCCTTAAAAACAGACTTTTCTACTCTATGCGTCGCGCCACCTGGTGCTTGCTTTTGATAGGGGACTCCTTTTGATGCAAACTCAAAATTTTTGGATTTTTCATGGAAAAATATGCATGCCTACCAATGGCCAAGAAATTTTGACAGGTTTTGAGCCCCCAAAAAGGTCAAAAACACTTCAAAAATGACCTTTCTGCCCCTTTTTTGACACATAGGAAGCAGTCTTGGGAGAACTTAGTTTTGGAGGGGATAATGAAGGCCAAATTCAAAAATTCCACTTGTGTTGGAACATAGACAGACAGAACTTTCCAAAAAGCCCATGTGGAGAAAAATTTGATACTGGGAAGGCCTCCAAAATCAGCTGCAAACAGGCGCAATGCATAGGGAAATCAGGCATGGCGCATTGGAGGATTTTACTCATTTTTGGTCAAAAACTCTGTTTTTTGCCTAGTTTTTTTTATAGTTTGACTTTTTCCTTCTAGTTGTCAAACTCATGATGTAATTAACTATAACATGATGGATTTTGATGTAATTTTGCTAAAATTTTGCTAAAATTTTCACTAATAGAGGTAGATTCATCCATCAAAAGGTAATTTGCAACTGAATGAATCAGTTTCCTAGTTTTTAGAGGCAAGCTGTTCCACTGCCTACTTTCTAGTTCTCAGTTTAGATTTTGTTGGAACAGCTCCTAAAATTGTGAGCTCAACCCCTAGAGGCTGGGATGAGTTATTTTTTGTCTATATCTTGTGGTTTTTCAGTCATTAGCATGGTTGGACTTTTGGGAATGCTCTGAGCATCATTGTACATTCATGTTTGCAGTTTGGCAAAGGAATAGACTAGGGCTTGCAACACTCTATGGGATTTATGTCGCATTTTGCTTTGATAGTGTGTTTCTTTCTGTAAATGTAAGTCTACTGGTGTTTTGTGTATACCATTTTCTCTCTTATTTCTTCTTAACTTAAACAAACAAGGATAAAGGTAGAATTCATTAAAATTTGCAGTGCTCTACCTAGGGTTTGTTTAATTTTCTATGTTTTCAGCTGTTTGAAGAGGATCCCTGAAGGTTTCTTGCCATCTTCAACTCCTCACCTGTCTCAACTCTCCATTTCTTTCAAACTGAAGTGTCAAATCGATTTCCTACCTTGCCCCATTCAAATCTCTGCAAATCTTAGCCTTATTCCCTAGACCCAAATTTTCCTTTCCTCTTGAGCCACAGAATATTATCAAATTCAATCAAGACTCTTTTGCATACATACCTAGCCTAAAATCTGCCTTCATTCAAGTCATCTCAAGCCTCATTGATCATTTTTTGCTGAGATTGACAAGGAGAGAGCCCTCTCCCGATCTGGTAGGGCTAGCTACCAGGTTAAGCGTGGTTTGATGTTACGCTAGATTCTGCCTTTCTCAGCCTGAGGTAGATTTAGGCCATAACATAGTGGCGGCTCTGCTGGGGATATGAAAAGTTTGTTGTTTTCTTTATAAACTATAGACAAAGCCTGAAGTTAGCCAGGTAGCCTTCGAAACGCTCTTGCTTTTCATTAGCAAAAGTAGATGAATGCTGCTTCAGTCAATCTCTGGTCTAGTTTATGAACTGAACATCTGGTTTCCTCAGTAAAATCTAATCAAGTTCAGATCTGATTGTTGATGGTGGACAACGATCAGACACAGAAAGGCTGAAATCATTCACCTGGCGACTCTAAATCATTTTCGAGATCAGATCCAAGGACTCCACTGGAGGATGAACCTGACCAGCAGCAACATCAAAGGATAATATGGAAAGATTGGGTATTCAAGTTGGAATTTCATCCAAGACATTTTGTTCTTTGTCATAAATTATTTCTTCTCTTTTCCCAAGAATCTCAAGAAGGCTTTGCAAAGTATATTGTATTTGATAAAATATCCTCAGCCTGCATTTGATTCCTTCCCTTTGAATATTGTGAATACCAAAGATTTGCATGCTTTTGAGCTTGATCAAGACCTTTCTTCTGAATCTTGTTATGACCATATTCAAACTGATGAACCTCAAGAGACCAAGACTGATTCTGCAGCATTTTTACATACCCCACTACCTTGTAAAATTCCAGATCGATACAAGCCTCTAATTTTACCTCCTATATCCCATGCTTTCCCTAAAAATCATGACCTATATCTACCAAGATTTGATGGTGAACGCGACAACATCACTGCTGAGAGACATGTTCTAAATTTTGAATCTTTTCTTGACCTTTTTGAAGTTGATGAAGAGGATGTCAGTATTAGGCTTTTTTCTCTTTCTTTGCAAGGCAAAGTCAAGAGTTGGTTCAAAACCCTGCCTGATGTGAGCATCTCAGATTTCCAGCAGTTCGTCAAAGTTTTCCTCGACAGGTGGGTGGTCAGACAGAACCCTTTCTTGATTATAGAAGAGTATAACCAGCTGAAAAGACTGTAAGGGGAGACAGTACAAAAGTTTTCTGCCAGATTTAACCAAGTTTATTATTCGATGCCAGTTAATATAAGACCTCCTCTTGGATCCACTCTCTTGCACTACCCGGGTGCCTTTGATCTGGAAATGGAGTTTCAGCTGAGAGAAAGGAATCTTGCAACACTTGAAGAGATGCAGAACAATGCAGTAGATGTAGAGGCTCATTTGCTGATCCGAAGGGCAAAGTTGAAGGAAGAAGAGATGAAAAACATAGATCCGGAGGAATCGACATCTCTAGAGGTAAAGCTTGACATTTTGGTAAGTGCAGTGGAAGAGATGATGCAAAGGATCATCACAAGGAATGAGTATAATGTTCAAGCCCATGGCTCGCTGATTGAAGAAGAACAAGTTGTTGATCCAAAACATTTTGTTTCTTATCCCAGTTGTCATAGATCTGATAATGATTGTTTTATAGATCATCTTGGAGAAGAGAGAGCTGTTGATATGACATGTATGCTTGATGATGTGTTTTATACTGATGATTTGCCTCACTTTGACCAGTATGATGACGATTATGTTCTCCAAACATAAGCTAATCTTGCAGACAAATCAGCAGCTAGTTTGTGGAAGGAGGAGGTTCACTTTCAACATCTCGAATACATTGATCAACCGATGCATATCAGCTATGGAAATGATGAGGAAAGTGCAGCAAATTTTGAAGTAAGTGACGAATCTTTTCCTTTTTGTTTTGCTTCATTTCAGTTCATCAGAGACAACATTCATGCAATCCGAAATCAACTATCGACAAGTCTTGATTTGGACCATCTTGAGGGAAATAAAAACCTTGTTCAAGACTTCTCATATTCAGATTTGCAGCCCCTGAATGTCATTGATTGTCAAGTTGTAGATGAAGACATGGAAGCTGGCACATATGATCAAATGATACAATATGATTCCGTACCAGTTTGTTTTGAATCATTTCAGTTTTTGAAGGGTAAATTGCATAGTATATCTTCAAATGAGCAGCCTGTAGGAAATCATGTAATCTCATCGGAACCAATAGAAAATGGGTTGCAGTAGTCTTTTCAATTTTTTCACGATCCAATAGCTGATGTGTTGGATGATGTCTGCAGTCAAAGTCTTTCTCCATTGACTACATGTGAGCTTGAAATGTGTGCTGATATAAACTTGATCCGACAGCTGGTTTCTTTGTCATTTTTAGTAGGAGTCTCGTCACAAAGCTCAAAACAAAGTTTGCATTCATGGTATGAGGAGAAGAGAAGTAATCCATTGGATGAGCTAAGTCCCAGTGTGCATGAACTTCAAGATTCTTATGCAGTGTTTTTGGAGGCGGATAGAGAATCCATATCATTCAACGGATCTGTTTCCAAGTTTTCATGGGAGTTTCCTTTCAGTAGTTCTCTCTTGTTGTTCATAAGCGAGCACTTGCAGAGAATTCAAACATCAGTCGGAATACTTACTTGGTTTCATTGGTTGTTTCATTTCACTTGATCAGGTGATGAATGGAACAACTAGAGTAGGTTGTATTGAATACGATTCATATTGAGCATATTTTCCAGTTTGTCGGTTGTGTTTAAGTATCGAGTAAGTTTTTAGTTGAGTGAGAGTCAATTTGTGTCGTCAAGTCATCAATTTTCAGTCATGCATTTCAGCTTGATTTTTTGACTCCATTGCCCAATGGATGAAGGCATTGTCTGCTTTCCAAAGATCTGTAGTTCTTGGCACTTCCAAGGAGCTACCATCCCCATTGGAGCCAATGTTAGTGTCAGTCTTTGCAGCCTTTCTCCAGTGATCAAACATGCTCTTACAAAGTGATTTTAAGGTGTCAAGGTCAAATTTTGTCATTTCAGTGAGTCTTCAAGCAAAATTTGGTCACTAGGTATTAGGTCTAGGGTTTGCTAACACTCCTTTCAAAGTTGTCCAAATGTCGGTCCATGTCACCATTCAGATGAGTGTACCATCATTCAGAGGTTTTCATCATCATGTCAGGTTCCAATGGGTCATTTTACACCTTGTTCATGCTTCAGTTGTGCCTAGGTAAGGTTCATTTCCCTCTCCTAGGGTTTTGAAGGTAATTTCTATTGGATGGTCAAATCATCAGAAAAACTTGTATCCTGATGTTCATACACCTTCCCCTATCCTTAATGTGCCTTATTAAACACTTCCCATCACTGAGATCCCCCAAATTCCTCATTTTCACACAAACCCTAGTTTCTTGCTACAACTTGGCAATTTTCTAGGCTAGGCCTGTGTTTTTCCATTTTGGACCCCTTCCCCTCACTCAATCTTTGAAATTTCACTTTCCCCTACTTCCTGACATTCCTCCCTACTTCCCAAAATTTTCTCAAGAATTTAGAAGCCCCTTATCCCCTTCATTTCACTTCATTTCGACAAATCCCTTGTTCCACACATCGGGATAGGTTTTACTCCAATGATGTTTTTGAGAAATAAAATATGAATTTGGGAAAAATAAGAGATTCTTTTGTCCAAAACATGCCAAGGAAGAAAAACCTCCTTCACTTTTTACACAGGTGTCATGGCTTTAGAGAAATGTCAAAAATACAGTTGCCTCAGGAGAATTGATGCACCTCTAAAGTGACCTTGGGAAAATCAAGCTTTCTCCTAGCTTGGTTGGCCAAAATACTTTCTTGATAAGTCAAATGATAACTAGACACAAATAGCTTTCCAATGCGTTATCATGAGATCAATTTGGAGTTGAGGAATACCTTCAAAAATTGACTGCAACAGCACTCTTCCTTGAGGCAACCTCATTTTTCACATTTTGACCAGTCTTGGGAGATTTGATTTTTGACAGGGTAAATGAACTCCAAATTGAAAAATTCAAGCTGGGTTGGAAATTAGACTCAATAAGATTTCCAACGAGCTATCCTACGCTCAATTTAGACACAGGGAAGGTCTCCAAACGTCTCCTACAAAAAGGTGTGACACATTGGGTAAGAGGCGCGGCGCATTGGGTTTGTGGCGCGACGCATAGAGCTGCGAGCCATTTTCACCACAAATTCATTCAAATTCTCAATTTTCTTGGTTTCCTCCAGTCCAAAGTAAGTCAAAAACTCTTCAAATGCCAATGAAAGTGTGTCTTAAGATGTTTATGATGATTTCGTAAAAAATTTCAAACCTACTTCCTTGCAATTGTTGCTCAAGACATGATTGCTTAGGGTTTGTAAATTTGATTTTGTGGCCATCATTCCCTCACCTTTTCCCTCCCTCACTTCTTTTCTAGTTTCATTAACCCATTTTACTATCCCCTTAATCCCCTTCTCCACATATAATTTCCCAACCCTACACTCCCTAAACTCCACTCACATCCCTAAACTCTCTTCACACATACATTTTCTTTTTACTCTCTTCCATACACTCTACCCATTTCATTCCTTTACCATATTTCCACTGTTATCCACAAAAACATCCATGTACAACCACATTTTTTAAAACCAAAGGAAAACAATGGAAAGAGATAGTGATCATGGGTATGAGCAAGAGATTGAACATGACTGGGAATCTTGGCTTGAGAGAGCAAACTTGCACTTGGGAAAGGATGCTAGAGAAGACCAACAACGAGAAAAACATGTTAAGGAACATGGCATACCACTACTTGTCAATAAATATGGTGTGCAAAGCAAGAATCAAGATTTTGAAAGCCAAGTTGAAGAAGGCATCGAGGAGGTGAAAAGAGCAAGATAGACTTTAGACCTTGGCTGAGGCTTCCTTGTCCCAAAAAAACACTTAATGGAGGACACTCAGCCCAAATTTTAAAAAATTTGGGACACTTTTTGCAATTTTGAAATTTTTGGCCTTAAAAACAGACTTTTCTGCTCTATGCGCCGTGCCACCTGGCGCTTGCTTTTGATAGGGGACTCCTTTTGATGAAAACTCAACATTTTTGGATTTTTCATGGAAAAATATGCATGCCTACCAATGGCCAAGAAATTTTGACAGGTTTTGAGCCCCCAAAAAGGTCAAAAACACTTCAAAAATGACATTTCTGCCCCTTTTTTGACACACAGGAAGCAGTCTTAAGAGAACTTAGTTTTGGAGGGGATAATGAAGGCCAAATTCAAAAATTCCACTTGTGCTGGAACGTAGACAGACAGACCTTTCCAAGAAGCCCACGTGGAGCAAATTTTGATACTGGGAAGGCCTCCAAAATCAGCTGCAAACAGGCGCGATGCATAGGGAAATCAGGGGTGGCGCATTGGAGGATTTTACTCATTTTTGGTCAAAAACTCTGTTTTTTGCCTAGTTTTTTTTATAGTTTGACTTTTTCCTTCTAGTTGTCAAAATCATGATGTAATTAACTATAACATGATGGATTTTGATGTAATTTTGCTAAAATTTTCACTAATAGAGGTAGATTCATCCTTCTCCTTGAGTGAATTTGTTGGACCAGATGGGTTTCCTGATTTTTAGGGGCAATTTGTTCCTTTCGCCTACTTTCTAGTTCTCGATTTAGATTTTGTTGAACGACTCTAAAAACTTTTTTTCAACCTAAGAAATTGGGATGAGTTATTTTTTGTTTATATCTTGTGGTTTTAGGTCATTAGCATGGTTGGAATTTTGAGAATGCTACGAGCATCATTGTACATTCATCTGCGATTTGGAAAAAGGAATAGACTGGGGCTTACTTTTGACACTCTATGGGATTTATGTGTGACACCTTGCTTTGATAGTTGTGTTTTAACTGCCTTAAATTTAAGTCTCTTGGTGTTTTGTATATACCATTTCCCTCTTATTTCTTCTTAAGTTAAACAAACAAGGATAAAGGTGGAATTCATTAAAATTTGCAGTGCTCTACCTAGGGTTTGTTTAATTTTCTATGTTTTCAGCTGTTTGAAGAGGATCCCTAAAGGTTTCTTGCCCTCTTCAACTCCTCACCTGTCTCAACTCTTCATTTCTTTCAAATTGAAGTGTCAAATCAATTGCCTACCTTGCCCCATTCAGATCTCTGCAAAACTGAGTCTCATTCCCCAGGCCCAAAATCTGCCTTTCCATTTGAGCCAACAAAACACCCTTAAAATCAATCAAAATATTTTGCACACATACCTAGCCTAAAATCAGTCTTCATTCAAGTCATCTCAAGTCTCACTGATCATTTTTTGCTGAGATTGACAAGGAGAGATCCCTCTTCCGATCTGGTAGGGCTAGCTACCAGGTTAAGCGTGGTTTGATGTTACCCTAGATTCTGCCTTTCTCAGCTTGAGGTAGATTTAGGCCATAACAGGGAGTTCAACCAAATCCCTTGTCTTGCTTCTTTCTATGGCATTAATCTCCTCATCCATAGCTTCTATCCATTTCCTATCTTTAATAGCTTCTTCAAAGTGGATAGGGTCATCAACATGACAATATAAAGCAAACAAAGAGTTCATACCTTCATTTTCTGCCTCTTGTTCATAAATTTCATTTAAATTTCTGAACTTCTTACCTCTTTCATTAGGTGTACAAATGCTTGAAGAAGCACTTGAATTTTCTCCTTGTGGTGTGCTTGGAGAAGCACTTTCATTTCTCCTCAAGGGTGTGCTTTGCTGCCCTTGTGTTGGTGCTCCTGTTGGGGGATGTATTTCAGCCAGATCTTCATCATTTTCATCATGAGATAAACAATGTTTAACATTCACTGTTTTCTCTATGCTTCCATCCCAAGCTTCCTCCTTAATAAACTGAACATCTCTGCTCACAATAAACTTCTTGTTGGATTGGTTGTACAACCTATAAGCTTTGGATTCCTCATTATATCCAATGAAAATATATTTCTCCCCCTTGCTGTCCAGCTTCTTCCTTAGCTGATCTGGAATACATGCATAAGCCACACATCCAAAAACTTTCATGTGTGTGACACATTGTTTTGTGCCACTCCATGCCTCTTTCGCCACTTTGTTCATAACTGATTTTTTAGGGCACCTATTCAAAATGTACAGCTTCAACCCAATAATCATTGGGAAAATGCTTTGCCTTTAACATACTCCTTACGATATCTGTGATTGTTCTATTCTTCCTTTCGACAACTCCATTTTGCTGCGGAGTATATCTAGTTGTAAACTGCTTATGAATCCCATTTTCTCTACAAAAACGTAGAAAATATTTACAGATATACTCATATCCTCTGTCGATCCATGGACTGATATAAACCAATTAGTTCTCTAGGTGCTTTAGTGCAGAATCTTGTTCTTCACTTTTGTTAGACAAAAGTAAGCAGAGTTTTTGGTCTAAAATCATCAATAAATGTTAACATATAATGGCCCTTTGACAAGTGATGAAGTTGGATACGGTCCCATAATCATGGTGGATAGTTTCCAAGGGTGCCTTTACCCTTATAGCACTAGGAAGGAAAAATTTCTCTGTGTTGTTTCCCCAAGATACAACCTTCACAAAGGTTGTCTGGTTTCTCAATCAATGGTAAACCTCCTACCATTCCTTTTTTGTTAAACAAGTTAAGACCTCCAAAGTTGAGATGTCCAAATCTCAAGTACCACAACCAATTGTCATCTTTTGGTTTGCTTTGGAAAGCCTCTTGTGTCACTGCTGCTAGTTCTTCTTCACTTTTCAAATCTGCTCTCATCCTGAGAGGGAACATCCTGTTCCTTGTCATCTTCACTTCAGCAATACCTTATTTTCTGGGTGGTTTATCCATGATGGTGAAAACATCATCATCAAATAAAACATTGTACCCCTTTTGAACAAGCTGTCCAATACTTAAGAGGTTACATTTCATTCCTGGAACAAATAGACATTTGTTATGGATTTCTTTTCACCTTTCATTGTTAAAACATTTACATCTCCTTTTCCCATAACATAAACTTTAATATCAGTACCTAGTGTCACTTGTGACTTGCTGCCGTAATTTTGAAAAAATAGCTGTGTTTTATCTGTAATTCTGTGACAAGTCTAGAAGCCATAAAGTCTTCACTCTTTTTCCTCGGCCATATTAAAGCTAAAATCAATTTGTCTTCGCTAATATTTTCTCTAGTGAAATTTGCATTTGTTCTATTACTCATATCATGCTGCTTCTTCCTACATTCATTTGCATAATGTCCATTTTTTTTACAATAGTGACATTGGACATTGGATTTATCATACCTTTGTCCTTGAGCATGCTGCTGACCACTTTGCTGGCTGCTACCTTGGCCTTGATGCTGATTTGGATTGCTACCCCTTCCTTGAGCATTTGCTGAACTGTTTCTTCCACCTCTGTTTTGGCTTCTGCCTCTTCCTCTCTTGTTTCTGCTGCCTTGCCCTCTTCCTCTTCCAAAGGGCATCTGGGTCTTAAAGGCATGCTATAGAGATAATTTTTCATTTTTACCCAGTCTCTGCTCATGTGTCATCAGTGATGCATGTAGCTCATCATCTGAAAATTTTGTGAGATCCTTGGTCTCTTCTATGGTAGTGACAATCACATCAAACCTTGAGGGTAGACTCCTCAATAGTTTCTCCACAATCCTCCTTTCTTCAAGAGTCTCTCCATGAGACCTTATTTGTGTGACCATTCCAATCACATGTGCTAAGAATGAGTCAATGTTATTTGACTCCTTCATGTAGAGAGTCTCAAAATCTCTCCTTAGCAACTGTAGTTTTGCTATCTTGACTTTCTCCATGCCTTGATAGGCTGTCTTTAGAGTTTTCCATGCTTCTTTGGATCTCTTGGCTGCTGCTATCCTTGGAAACACACTCTCATGCACTGCTTGATACAAAAAGTAGAGGGCTCTAGAATCCTTCTTCTTATTGCTCTTCAACAGTTCTTTCTTTGTCTGAGTTAAATCATCAAACTCATTTTCATCCGCTGGCTCTTCAAAGCCATCCTCAACAAGTTCCCATAAGTCTTGGGAAGCAAACAGGGCTCTCATGGTTATTGTCCAGTAGTCATATTTTTTCCCATTAAATTGTGGGAGATGAGTATTACTAATACCCATGCTAGTGTTGGCTCCAGCCATTCTTGCATTCTTAACTATGCTTCAAACACTTGACTGTGTTTTTAAAAACAAACTGACTGTCTTCAACAGTAACACAAAAAAATGACTTGAAAAATACCTTGGATTCTTCTTGACTGAGTCTTCACTCTACTGGAGAAGCTGCTGCAACAAGAAATCCTTCCTTCAGCTTCTTTGACACCTTCAAAGAGCCTGGACTAGCTCCGATACCATGTTGGAATTTCTGAGAATTCCAGAACAACCAATAGAGAGAATAATGCTCTCCTCCTTAACAGAGAGAAATTTAAAAATTTTCTTCACAGGACGGAGATTCACACTTTAAAACATATATTCATTAACTATAAAAAGTATTACAAAATTCTTCCTCACACAGAGAGCTTACAAAATTACTGTTACAAACACAGTGCTAGAAAAACTTCACTCTGTCTCTTCAAAATAACACTACTGTCTTAAAACAACACTCTGTCCTTTACACATAAAAGCGCACTGTTGTGCTTACAAAAAAAATACACTGTTGTTGTGTATAATAAAACTTTACTCTGTCTATTACTAAGCCTTCGAGCCTTTTTACAATTTATATACCACAACGCTTTTTAATAAACAAAACTATATTAAAACTTAAAACAAAATCTATTTAAAACAACTGTCGGGCTCGCTTTACATTTCGCGCAAGTTTATATAAGATATGTTAAAAACATATGTTTATATAATAAAACATATATAACATAAAACCTTTGCATCGTGCGATGAACCAAAATATTACTCTGCCGGACTTCAAAGTCTATGAACCAAAATTGAACTAGACTTTTCGCATTACAAAACTTGATCTGGTGACGTCAGCGCTTGAACGCGCGATCGATTATCAAATCGAACATATAATTCGATATCGCGTCCTCCAGAGCCCTTTGGGTACGGGCCTCCTTTGTGACGGGAAAACCTTTTAAATCTGCCCTATAATGTGTATCGGGTCTGCAGCTTTAACAAAACAAATGGACCATTGTAAATCTTCCGATTCCGATTGGACAACGGACCCACGATGAGTTTTAAAACGAGTTCATAAAATATCATCGGGTCCGGATTTCTCATAACAATCGGGCCATAACACAAAACTACTTGCGATTCAAAATGGAACTGCCGCGTGGTCTTGTGGGACCACACCACCCACAGAACTTGGCTTTAAAGCGGAGGGCGATTATAATATTTGCGATTGCGATTGGCCAATCGCAACGCATCATTCAACAGTGAAAAAACTATGCGGTGGTTACATATTGTATATTGCGATTGCGATGATCGCATCGCAACCTCCAACATCAACAAGACACTTGATCAAAAACAATTTGCCAATTGCAATTAAAAAGACTAGTGGGGACCACTGTTTAAAAAAAATCCCCCATGTTCAAAGAATCAAAACACTCTGTTTTCAATGAAAAGCATTGTTTCTGTTTTAACGCTCTGTTTTGAAATACAGAGTACTACAGTGTTAAAAAGAACTGTCTCTTCATAAAAATAGAAGGCGGCCCTGTGTGTAGGTTTTTCAAACAATTACATCAAGCGGCTCTGAGTACAAAAACCTGGAGAAAGAAAATGGAAAGCGGCTCTGCATAGGGACAATTGAAAGTAACATTTCAACACTCCCCCTTACCTTCAACTAATGGGTTATCAGTCATACCTAGGCATTTTCTTAAAAACTCAAAACTCTTTTTTCCCAATGGCTTGGTCAGAATGTCTGCAAACCGCTCCTGAGTTCTTCAGTGTTCTAAGGCAATTTCTCCATTGTTTACAAATTCCCTGATGTACTGGAACTTTGTGTTAATGTGTTTCGTTCTCTTGTGCAACACATAATTATTGGATAATGCAATAACTGAGTTGTTGTCACAATAAATCACAGTTCCTTTTGCTTGCTCTTGGCACAAACTTCTCAACATCCTCCTCATCCAAATTGCTTGACATGCTGCTGCTGTAGCTGCCACATATTCTGCCTCTGTTGTAGACAATGCTATAATAGGCTGTTTCTTAGAAGCCCATGAAATGGATCCTGAACCCATGTGAAAAACATAACCGGAAGTGCTTTTCTGATCATCTACACTTCCAGCCCAATCACTATCAGTGTATCCAATTAAATTTGAACATTTTGAAGCAGTATATAAAATACCAAACCTTTTAGTACCTTTAATATACCTCATAATCCTTTTTGCTGCCTGCCAATGTGCTTCCTTTGGCCTCTCCATGAATCTGGAAATCAAACTAATAGCATGCATTATATCTGGCCTAGTTGCAGTCAAATACATGAGGCTGCCAACTATGCTCATGTACGAACTAGGATCAAAATCCTTGCTTCTGTCCTCTCTGCTGAGTTTTAATCCCATCACTGTGGTAGTGATTGTTGCTTTGCTCTCCTGCATATTAAATCTTTCCATCACTTCATTAACATATTTTTCTTGTGAGATAAAAATCCCATTTTCATCTTGTTCTACTTCTATTCCTAAGAAGTATCTCAACAAACCCATGTCAGTCATTTCAAATTCTTCTTTCATGACTGTTTTAAAATTTTCAATAAGGTAATCATCATTACTTGTGAAAATAACATCATAAACATATAAAACCACAATCAAAATTTTACCATCTTTTTCTTTGATGTAGAGGGTGGGTTCTCCCTCACACTTTTCAAACCCATTTTCCAGTAGATAGGAATCTATCCTACTGTACCACGCTCTTGGTGCTTGCTTTAGCCCATAAAGAGCTTTCTTCAACTTGCACACTTTGTGCTCTTAGCCTTTCTTTTCGTAGCCTAGAGGTTGTTCAATGTAAACCTCTTCTATTAACACTCCGTTTAGGAATGTTGACTTCACGTCCATTTGGTAAACTTTCAACTTGTTTTGTGCTGCTATGGTCAGCACTTCTCTGATGGTTTCCATTCTAGCAACCGGTGCGAAACTTTTCTCATAGTCTATCCCATGCTTCTGCTTATACCCTTTGACAACAAGTCTGGCCTTGTGTCTCTCTATTTTTCCTTCAGCATTACTCTTGGTCTTGTAGACCCATTTAACTCCAATGACATCTTTAACTTTTGGGAGTTCAACCAAATCCCATGTCTTGTTTCTTTCTATGGCATTAATCTCCTCATCCATAGCTTCTATCCATTTCCTATCTTTAATAGCTTCTTCAAAGTGGATAGGGTCATCAACATGACAATATAAAGCAAACAAAGAGTTCATACCTTCATTTGCTGTCTCTTGTTCATAAATGTCATTTAAATTTCTGAACTTCTTACCTCTTTCATTAGGTGTACAAATGCTTGAAGAAGCACTTGAATTTCCTCTTTGTGGTGTGCTTGGAGAAGCACTTTCATTTCTCCTCAAGGGTGTGATTTGCTGCCCTTGTGTTGGTGTTGTTGTTAGGGGATGTATTTCAGCCAGATATTCATCATTTTCATCATGAGATAAACATTTTTTAACATTCACTATTTTCTCTATGCTTCCATCCCAAGCTTCCTCATCAATAAACTGAACATCTCTGCTCACAATAAACTTCTTGGTGGATGGGTTGTACAACTTATAAGCTTTGGATTCTTCACCGTATCCAATGAAAATATATTTCCCCCCCTTACTTTCCAACTTCTTCCTTCGCTGATCTGGAATGTGTGCATAAGCCACACATCCAAAAAATTTCATGTGTGTGACACCTTGCTTTGTGCCACTCCATGCCTGTTCCGGCACTTTGTTCATAACTTCTTTTGTAGGGCACCTATTCAAAATGTATGCTGCAAAATGTACAGCTTCAGCCCAATAATCATTAGGCAAATGCTTTTCCTTTAACATACTCCTTACCATATCCATGATTGTTCCATTCTTCTTTTCGGCAACTCCATTTTGCTGCGGAGTATATCTAGTTGTAAACTGCTTATGAATCCAATTTTCTCTACAGAAATGTAGAAAATATTTAGAGATATACTCACCTCCTCTATCAGTCCTTAGGACTTTGATATGCAACCCACTTTGGTTATCCACAAGTGCTTTGAAATTGCAGAATCTTTCAAACACTTCACTTTTGTTTTTCAAAAAGTAAACCCAAGTTTTTCTAGTAAAATCATCAATAAATGTTAACATATAATGGTTGCTAGCAAGTGATGGAGTTTGCATCGGTCCACATAAATCTGAGTGGACAATTTCCAAGGGTGCCTTTGCCCTAATGCTTTTCCCGTAAGGAAAACTTTCTCTGTGTTGTTTCTCCAAGATACAACCTTCACAAAGGCTGTCTGGTTTTTCAATCAATGGTAAACCTCTTACCATTCCTTTTCTATTCAAAAAGTTAAGACCTTCAATGTTGTGATGTCCAAATCTCAAGTGCAACAACCAATTGTCATCTTTTGGTTCGCTCTGGAAAGCCTCTTGTGTCACTGTTGCCATTTCTTCTCCATTTTTCAAATCTGCTCTCATTTTGAGAGGGAACATCATGTTCCTTGTCATCTTCACTTCAGCAATACCTTGTTTGCTGGGTGGTTTATCCATGATGGTGCAAAAATCATCTTCAAAGAAAACATTGTACCCCTTTTGAACAAGCTGTCCAATACTTAAAAGGTTATATTTCATTCCAGGAACATAATAAACATCTGCTATGGATTTCTTTACACCTTTCCTTGTTAAAACATTTACATCTCCTTTTCCCATAACAAAAACTTTACTATTTGTCCCTAGTGTGACTTGTGACTTCACACTCTCATCTAACATAGAAAACATGGCTATGTTTCCTGTCATATGGTTACTGCAACCGGAGTCTAGAAACCATAAATCTTCACTCTTTTCCTCAGCCATGTTACAAGCTAAAAACAATTTATCTTGGCTGATATTTTCTCTAATGAAATTTGCATTTGTTATATTACTCATATCATGCTGCTTCTTCCTACATTCATTTGCATAATGTCCATTTTTTTTACAATAGTGACATTGGACATTGGATTTATCATACCTTTGTCCTTGAGCATGCTACTGACCACTTTGCTGGCTGCTGCCTTGGACTTGATGCTGATTTGGATTGTTGCCCCTTCCTTGAGCATTTGCTGGACTGTTTCTTCCACCTTTGTTTTGGCTTCTGCCTCTTCCTCTCTTGTTTCCTTTGCCTTGCCCTCTTCCTCTTCCAAAGGACATCTAGGTCTTAAAGGCATGCTCTAGAGATAAGTTTTCATTTTTACCCAATCTCTGCTCATGTGTCATCAGTGATGCATGTAGCTCATCAACTGAAAATTTTGTGAGATCCTTGGTCTCTTCTATGGTGGTGACAATCATATCAAACCTTGAGGGTAGACTCCTCAATAGTTTCTCCACAGTCCTCCTTTCTTCAAGAGTCTCTCCATGAGACCTTATCTGTGTGACCATTCCAATCACATGTGTGAAGAATGAGTCAATGTTATCTGACTCCTTCATGCAGAGAGTCTCAAAATCTTACCTTAGCAACTGTAGTTTTGTTGTCTTCACTTTCTCCATGCCTTGATAGGCTGTCTTGAGAGTTTTCCATGCTTCTTTGGATCTCTTGGCTTCTGCTATCCTTGGAAACACACTCTCATGCACTGCGTGATACAAAAAGTAGAGGGCTCTAGAATCCTTCTTCTTATTTCTCTTCAACATTTCTTTCTCTGCCCGAGTTAAATCATCAAACTCATTTTCATTTGTTGGCTCTTCAAAGCCATCCTCAACAAGTTCCCATAAGTCTTGGGAAGCAAACAGGGCTCTCATGTTTATTTTCCATTAGTCATAGTTTTTCCCATTAAATTGTGGGAGCTGAGTATTACCAATACCCATGCTAGTGCTAGCTCCAGCCATTCTTGCACTCTTAACTATGCTTCAAACACTTGACTGTGTTTTTTAAAACAAACTGACTATCTTCAACAGTAACACAAAAAAATTACTTGAGAAATACCTTGGATTCTTCTTGATTGAGTCTTCACTCTGCTGGAGAAGCTACTGCAACAAGAAATCCTTCCTTCAGCTTCTTTGACACCTTCAAAGAGTCTGAACTAGCTTCGATACCATGTTGGAATTTCTGAGAATTCCAGAACAACCAATAGAGAGAATAATGCTCTCCTCCTTAACAGAGAGAAATTTAAAAATTTTCTTCATAGGACAGAGATTCACACTGTAAAACTTATATTCATTAACTGTAAAAAGTATTACAAAATTCTTCCTCACACAGAGGGCTTACAAAATGATTGTTACAAACACAGTGCTAGAAAAACTTCACTCTGTCTCTTCAAAATAACACTATTGTGTTAAAACAACACTCTGTCCTTTACACATAAAAACGCACTGCTGTGCTTACAAAACAAATACACTGTTGTTGTGTATATAATAAAACTTTACTCTGTCTATTACTAAACGTTCGGGCCTTTTTACACTTTATATACCATAGCGCTTTTTAATAAACAAAACTATATTAAAAATTAAAACAAAATCTATTTAAAACAATTGTCGGGCTCGCTTTACATTTCGCGCAAGTTTATATAACATATGTTAAAAACATATGTTTACAGAATAAAACATAAATAACATAAAACCTTTGCATCGTGCGATGAACCAAAATATTACTCCACCGGACTTAAAAGTCTATGAACCAAAATTGAGCTGGAATTTTCGCATTACAAAACTTGATCTGGTGATGTCAGCGCTTGAACGCGTGATCGATTATCAAATCGAACATATAATTCCATATCGCGTCCACCAGAGCCCTTTGGGTACAGGCCTTCTTTATGACGCAAAACCTTTTAAATCTGCCCTATAATGTGCATCAGGTCCGCAGCTTTAACAAAACAAATGGACCATCGTAAATCTTCTGATTCCGATTGGACAATGGATCCGCGATGAGTTTTAAAACGAGTTCATAAAATCTCATCGGGTCCGGATTTCTCATAACAATCGAGCCATAACACAAAACTACTTGCGATTCAAAATGGAATTGCCGCGTGGTCTTGTGGGACCACACCACTTGCAGACCTTGGCTTTAAAGCAGAGGGTGATTATAATATTTGCGATTGCGATTGGCCAGTCGCATCACATCATTCAACGGTGCAAAAAATCTGTGGTGGTTACATATTGTATATTGCGATTGCGATGATCGCATCGCAACCTCCAACATCAATAAGACACTTGATCAAAAACAATTTTCCGATTGCGATTAAAAATACTAGTGGGTACCACTGTTTAAAAAAAATGCCCGCGTGTTCAAAGAATCAAAACACTCAGTTTTCAATGAAAAGCATTGTTTCTATTTTAACACTCTGTTTTGAAATACAGAGTACTGCAGTCTTAAAACGAACTGTCTGTTCACAAAAATAGAAGTCGACCCTGTGTGCAGGTTTTTCAAACAATTACAGCAAGCGGTTCTGAGTACAAAAACTTGGAGAAAGAAAATGGAAACCGGCTCTGCACAAGGACAGTTGAAAGTAACATTTCAACACTCCCCCTTACCTTCAACTACTGGGTTATCAGTCATACCCAGGCATTTTCTTTAAAACTCAAAACTCTTATGCCCCAATGGCTTGGTCAAAATGTTTGCAAACTGCTCCTGAGTTCTGCAGTGTTCTAAAGCAATTTCTCCATTGTTTACCAATTCCCTGATATAATGAAACTTTGTGTCAATGTGTTTCGTTCTTTTGTGAAACACATAATTCTTGGATAATGCAATAGCTGAGCTGTTGTCACAATAAATCACAGTTACTTTTGCTTGCTCCTGGCACAAACTTCTCAACGTCCTCCTCATCCAAATTGCTTGACACGCTGCTGCTGTAGCTGCCACATATTCTGCCCCTGCTGTAGACAATGCTACAATAGGTTGTTTCTTAGAAGCCCATGAAATGGCTCCTGAACCCATGTGAAAAGCATAACCGGAAGTACTTTTTCAATCATCTACACTTCCAGCCCAATCACTGTCAGTGTATCCAATTAAATCTGAACATTCTGAAGCAGTATATAAAATACCAAACCTTTTAGTACCTTTAACATACCTCAGAATCCTTTTTGCTGCCTACCAATGTGCTTCCTTTGGCCTCTCCATGAATCTGAAAATCAAACTAACAGCATGCATTATATCCGACCTAGTTGGAGTCAAATACATGAGGTTGCCAACTATGCTTTTGTAGAAACTAGGATCAAAATCCTTGCTGTTGTCCTCTCTGCTGAGTTTTAATCCCATCACTGTGGGATTGATTGCTGCTTTGCTCTCCTGCATATTAAATCTTTCCATCACTTCATTAACATATTTTTCCCGTGAGATAAAAATCTCATTTTCATCTTGTTCTACTTCTATTCCTAAGAAGTATCTCAACAAACCCATGTCAGTCATTTCAAATTCTTCTTTCATGACTGTTTTAAAATTTTCAATAAGGTAACCATCATTACCTGTGAAAATAACATCATCAACATATAAAACCACAATCAATATTTTACCATCTTTTTCTTTGATGTAGAGGGTGGGTTCTCCCTCACACTTTTCAAATCCATTTTCCAGTAGATAGGAATCTATCCTACTGTACCACGCTCTTGGTGCTTGATTTAGCCCATAAAGAGCTTTCTTCAACTTGCACACTTTGTGCTCTTGGTCTTTCTTTTCGTAGCCTAGAGGTTGTTCAATTAACAGCCTCTTCCGTAGCATTCCGTTTTAGAATGGGCTCCCGTCCATTTGGTAAACTTTCCACTTGTTTGTCTTGCTATGAGACGTACTTTAACCACGGTTTCCATTCACAAAACCAAATTTGCAAAGTTTCCTCATAGTATATCCCATGCTTACCCTTATACCCTTTGACAACAATTGCGGCCTTGTGTCTCTCTATTTTTCCTTCAGCATTACTCTTGGTCTTGTAGACCCATTTAACTCCAATGACATCTTTACCTTTTGGGAGTTCAACCAAATCCCATGTCTTGTTTCTTTCTATGGCATTAATATCCTCATCCATAGCTTCTATCCATTTCCTATCTTTAATAGCTTCTTCAAAGTGGATAGGGTCATCAGCATGACAATATAAAGCAAACAAAGAGTTCATACGTTCATTTGCTGCCTCTTGTTCATAAATGTCATTTAAATTTTTGAACTTCTTACCTCTTTCATTAGGTGTACAAATGCTTGAAGAAACACTTGAATTTCCTCCTTGTGGTGTGCTTGGAGAAGCACTTTCATTTTTCCTCAAGAGTGTGCTTTGCTGCCCTTGTGTTGGTGCTGCTGTTGGGGGATGTATTTCAGTCAGATCTTCATCATTTTCATCATGAGATAAACAGTGTTTAACATTCACTGCTTTTTCTATGCTTCCATCCCAAGCTTCCTCCTCAATAAACTGAACATCTCTGCTCACAATAAACTTCTTGGTGGATGGGTTGTACAACCTATAAGCTTTGGATTCCTCACTGTATCCAATGAAAATACATTTCCCCCCTTTGCTGTCCAACTTCTTCCTTAGTTGAACTGGAATGTGTGCATAAGCCACACATCCAAAAACTTTCATGTGTGTGACACCTTGCTTTGTGCCACTCCATGCCACTTCCGACACTTTGTTCTTAACTGCTTTTGTAGGGAACCTATTCAAAATGTATGCTGCACAATGTACAGCGTCAGCCCAGTGATCATTAGTTAAATGCTTTGCCTTTAACATACTCCTTACCATATCCATGATTGTTCTATTCTTCCTTTCGGCAACTCCATTTTGCTGCGGAGTATATCTAGTTGTAAACTACTTATGAATCCCATTTTCTCTAAAAAAACGTAGAAAATCTTTAGGGATATACTCACCTCCTCTATCAGTCCTTAGGAATTTGATATGTAGCCCACTTTGGTTCTCCACAAGTGCTTTGAAATTGCAGAATCTTTCAAACACTTCACTTTTGTTTTTCAAAAAGTAAACCCAAGTTTTTCTCATAAAATCATCAATAAATGTTAACATATAATGGCTGCTAGCAAGTGATGGAGTTTGCATCGGTCCACATAAATCTGAGTGGAAAATTTCCAAAGGTGCCTTTGCCCTTATGCTTTTCCCAGAAGGAAAACTTTCTATGTGTTGTTTCCTCAAGATACAACCTTCACAAAGGCTGTCTGGTTTTTCAATCAATGGTAAACCTCTTACCATTCATTTTCTATTCAACAAGTTCAGACCTCCAAAGTTGAGATGTCCAAATCTCAAGTGCCACAACCAATTGTCATCTTTTGGTTCGCTCTAGAAAGCCTCTTGTGTCACTGCTACCATTTCTTCTCCATTTTTCAAATCTGCTCTCATTCTGAGAGAGAACATCATGTTCCTTGTCATCTTCACTTCAGCAATACCTTGTTTGCTGGGTGGTTTATCCATGATGGTGCAAACATCATCTTCAAAGAAAACATTGTACCCCTTTTGAACAAGCTGTCCAATATTTAAGAGGTTATATTTCATTCCAGGAACATAATAAACATTTGCTATGGATTTCTTTACACCTTTCCTTGTTAAAACATTATCTCCTTTTTCCATAACAAAAACTTTACTATCAGTCCCTAGTGTGACTTGTGACTTCACACTCTCATCTAACATAGAAAACATGGCTATGTTTCCTGTCATATGGTTACTGCAACCGGAGTCTAGAAACCATAAATCTTCACTCTTTTCTTCAGCCATATTACAAGCTAAAAACAATTTATCTTGGCTGATATTTTTTCTAGTGAAATTTGCATTTGTTCTATTACTCATATCATGCTGCTTCTTCCTACATTCATTTGCATAATGTCCAACTTTTTTATAATAGTGACATTGGACATTGGATTTATCATACCTTTGTCCTTGAGCATGCTGCTGACCACTTTGCTGGCTGCTGCCTTGGCCTTGATGCTGATTTGGATTTCTGCCCCTTCATTGAGCATTTGCTGGACTATTTCTTCCACCTCTATTTTGGCTTTTGCCTCTTCCTCTCTTGTTTCTTCTGCCTTGCCCTCTTCCTCTTCCAAAGGACCTCTGGGTCTTAAAGACATGCTTTAGAGATAAGTTTTCATTTTTACCCAATTTCTGCTTATGTGTCATCAATGATGCGTGTAGCTCATCAACTGAAAAGTTTGAGAGATCCTTGGTCTCTTCTATGGTGGTGACAATCACATCAAACCTTGAGGGTAGACTCCTCAATAGTTTCTCCACAATCCTCTTTTTTTCAAGAGTCTCTCCATGAGACCTTATCTATGTGACCATTCCAATCACATGTGTGAAGAATGAGTCAATGTTATCTGACTCCTTCATGTAGAGAGTCTCAAAATCTCTCCTTAGCAGCTGTAGTTTTGTTGTCTTCACTTTCTCCATGCCTTGATAGGCTGTCTTGAGAGTTTTCCATGCTTCTTTGGATCTCTTGGCTACTGCTATCCTTGGAAACACACTCTCATGCACTGCTTGATAATGTCCATTTTTTTTACAATAGTGACATTAGACATTGGATTTATCATACCTTTGTCCTTGAGCATGCTGCTGACCACTTTGCTGGCTGCTGCCTTGGCCTTGATGCTGATTTGGATTTCTGCCCCTTCTTTGAGCATTTGCTGGACTATTTCTTCCACCTCTATTTTGGCTTCTGCCTCTTCCTCTCTTGTTTCTTCTGCCTTGCCTTCTTTCTCTTCCAAAGGACCTCTGGGTCTTAAAGGCATGCTCTAGAGATAAGTTTTCATTTTTACCCAATCTTTGCTTACGTGTCATCAATGATGCATGTATCTCATCAACTGAAAAGTTTGTGAGATCCTTGGTATCTTCTATGGTGGTGACAATCACATCAAACCTTGAGGGTAGACTCCTCAATAGTTTCTCCACAATCCTCCTTTCTTCAAGAGTGTCTCCATGAGACTTTATCTGTGTGACCATTCCAATCACATGTGTGAAGAATGAGTCAATGTTATCTAACTCCTTCATGCAGAGAGTCTCAAAATCTCTCCTTAGCAGCTGTAGTTTTGCTGTCTTCACTTTCTCCATGCCTTGAGAGGCTGTCTTGAGAGTTTTCCATGCTTCTTTGGATCTCTTGGCTGCTGCTATCCTTGGAAACACACTCTCATGCACTGCTTGATACAAAAAGTAGAGGGCTCTAGAATCCTTCTTCTTATTGCTCTTCAACAGTTCTTTCTCTGCCCGAGTTAAATCATCAAACTCATTTTCATCTGCTGGCTCTTCAAAGCCATTCTCAACAAGTTTCCATAAGTCTTGGGAAGCAAACATGGCTCTCATGGTTATTGCCTAGTAGTCATAGTTTTTCCCATTAAATTGTGGGAGCTGAGTATTATCAATACCCATGCTAGTGCTGGCTCCAGCCATTCTTGCACTCTTAACTATACTTCAAACACTTGACTGTGTTTTTTAAAACAAACTGACTGTCTTCAACAGTAACACAAAAAAATGACTTGAGAAATACCTTGGATTTTTCTTGACTGAGTCTTCACTCTGCTAGAGAAGCTGTTGCAACAAGAAATCCTTCCTTCAGCTTCTTTGACACATTCGAAAAGCCTGGACTAGCTTCGATACCATGTTGGAATTTCTGAGAATTCCAGAACAACCAATAGAGAGAATAATGCTCTCCTCCTTAACACAGAGAAATTTAAAAATTTTCTTCACAGGACAGAGATTTACACTTTAAAACTTCTATTCATTAACTATAAAAAGTATTACAAAATTCTTCCTCACACAGAGGGCTTACAAAATGACTGTTACAAACACAGTGCTAGAAAAGCTTCACTCTGTCTCTTCAAAATAACACTACTGTGTTAAAACAACAATCTGTCCTTTACACATAAAAACGCACTGTCGTGCTTACAAAAAAAATACACTGCTGTTGTGTATATAATAAAACTTTACTCTGCCTATTACTAAGCCTTCGGGCCTTTTTACACTTTATATACCGCAACGCTTTTTAATAAACAAAACTATATTAAAACTTAAAACAAATCTATTTAAAACAACTGTCGGGCCCGCTTTACATTTCGCGCAAGTTTATATAACATATGTTTATAATATATATAATAAAACATATATAACATAAAACCTTTGCATTGCGCGATGAACCAAAATATTACTCCGCCAGACTTCAAAGTCTATGAACCAAAATTGAACTGGACTTTTTGCGTTACAAAACTTGATTTGGTGACGTCAGCGCTTGAATGCGTGATTGATTATCAAATCGAACATATAATTCCATATCGCGTCCGCCAGAGCCCTTTGGGTACGGGCCTCCTTTGTGACGCGAAAACCTTTTAAATCCGCCCTATAATGTGCATCGGGTCCGCAGCTTTAACAAAACAAATGGACCATTGTAAATCTTCCGATTCCGATTGGAGAGCGGACCCGCGATGAGTTTTAAAACGAGTTCATAAAATCTCATCGGGTCCGGATTTCTCATAAGAATCGGGCATAACACAAAACTACTTGCGATTCAAAATGGAACTGCTGCGTGGTCTTGTGGCACCACACCACCCTCGAACTTTGGCTTTAAAGCGGAGGGCGACTATAATATTTGCGATTGCGATTGGCCAATCGCATCGCATCCTTCAACGGTGCAAAAACTATGCGGTGGTTACGTATTGTATATTGCAATTGCGATAATCGCATCGCAACCTCCAACACCAACAAGACACTTGATAAAAAACAATTTGCCAATTGCGATTAAAAAGACTAGTGGGGAACACTGTTTAAAAAAAACGCCCGCGTGTTCAAAGAATCAAAATATTCTGTTTTCAATGAAAAACACTGTTTCTGTTTTAACGCTCTGTTTTGAAATACAGAGCACTGTAGTCTTAAAACGAATTGTCTGTTCACAAAAATAAAAGTCAGCCCTGTGTGCAGGTTTTTCAAACAATTACAGCAAGCGCCTCTGAGTACAAAACCTGGAGAAACAAAATGGAAAGCGGCTCTACATAAGGACAGTTGAAAGTAACATTTCGACAATCCGGCCCATGAACAGGGGAACGCTGAACAGGTGAACGCTGGTCCGTCTTGACAGAGTTGGTCTTGCAACCCAGGACTTTGAGTATCCGACCTCGGGCAATTGACAGGTTGACTATTTGATCCAGCGCTGGAAACAGGCTGCCCGTGAGAGCTTTCAATCCTAGGACCTCCCGAATCCAAATCATCGATTTTGGGTGGGATGGATGCACAAACGCCACGGCCCAATGCCTTTGGAGCCTTTCTCCATCCGGTACCCATTCTAGAGCAAATAACAGCCTCTTATTATACAGACGGTGGCGATTGCCTTTGCACTTTCTGCTGGGAAACTAGAGGTCATTCTATGAAGCTTCTAAAGCATGCAGTTATGCATTTTTATTAAGCCTAAATTATTTGAAACAGTGGCAAATATTGGCTCTGAGCTGTCTTTTCTTAAAGGCATGTAAAACTGTAGTGTAAATTGCAAACCCCGCGTGTTGTGATGATATTCCAATGACCAGATTTACGAAATCTGGTGTCATATATTGATGGGAAGTCTTTTTGATGATATTACAATGACCACGTGTATGAAATCCCGTGTCATATTAATGGGAAGTCTTATTTCAAAATATCAGGTGGATAACCTCTTGAACTTATTCTCCTTTTATTTATTTTTTATTTTTATTTTTAAATATAAACTATGGCCGAATAATAAGAGCAATACCATTTAGAGCAGTAGCTAGCATGTTCATTTAGAGTAGACACTTCCTCGTTGGTATATTTTTTATTTTTATTTTTTTATTTAAAGTTGTAGTTAGCATGGTAATTAGTTAGCACGGTAATTTAGAGTGGAGTTGTCTTTAGTGAGACTCTTTGAAGTTTCAGACGCTGGAATTTGGTGAAAAATTTTGAGATAAAATGTTGGTTTTTGTTATTCAAACTGGTTTTTTGACTCTATATATGGATTCAGCACCCTCAAAAACCTTTAAGACACTTCGATTGTGCAAAGTTAGCAATCAAACTTCTCTTTTCAATTAATTCCTACCGGAATTTAGATAAATTACACCATAAAAAGTCACCGTAAAAGCCTTCAAAAAGTCACACTAAATCAAATAGTTGTTGGTATATTTTTATTTTTATTTTTTTAAGTATAAACTATGGCAGAATAATAAAAGCAATACCATTTAGAGAACTAGCTGCATATTTATTTAGAGTAGGCACTTCGTTGTTGGTATGGATGCTGAGTTTATTATTATTATGCAGTAAAATATAGAAGCTATTCTCATCATCATTTTTATAAAATCTGTTTTATGAAGTTTGATAACATCCGTTGCATTTTCTCTTGAATTCTACACCAGTCACCGTTAAAATGATTCGGTTAGTTTTTAATATACACCCATTGCATTTTCTTGAATTCTACAACAGTGACCATTAAAATGATTCGTTAGTTTTTAATATACATATCCTTTTTATTTTTTAAATTAAAACCGGGTTGAATTAGAGAACGCGCAATCTTTGGCATAGGCTCAGGGCTCCTATGTTTGACTGAGGATTGGCATCTTCTACTTGGCTTAGCATTGACCTGGAGCACAGAACATTGCAAATAACGGATGGCACTGACCTTAGATATAAAGTTCCAGCAGAGCAGAGCAGAGCTGCTAGCTTTATGGTGACTGCTGAAGTGTGCTAGCTGGTTGGCAATCGAGGATTTCAAATCCGTAATAGAGTGGATCCAGGGTACTCTACTTTTGGTCTTCCCTCACTTTTTCACTGGCAACCACAGATCAGTGAGTTGATGGCAACCTTTCAATATATATCCTTTGCTCATATCTACCGTGAGCAGAACAGAGTAACCGATCTCTTGTCCAAGAATGGATGCTCAGACGTGCCAAGTGTCATATGCTACAAGTCTTTTGTCGATGGTTATCTTCAATGCAGGAGTTTCTTCGTCCTCTATAGAGATCAGCTTCTCCTCCTCACTCCATGGAAGCTTTTTATCTTTACCTGGTTTTTTCTTGGCCGCTGGGCTTAAGCTGCACATTTTCCATTGCTGAGGCTTTGAACCAGGTACATGGTTTTTAGCTTCCCTCTTTAATGAGACTGCTACAGATTTTGGATAATGATAGTCTATCGCATATTGGGTATTAGTAGCATTTTCCTTATTGTTTTTTGTAAAGAGGTACTCTGTCTGAAAAACAAAGTGGTTATTTCAGATCGGTTGAGATTTTATTTTCTTGTTCCAGTCTTTGAGAAATGCTTCCCTGGCATAAGTTGGTATTATGGAATGATTGAAGACTCATATTTATGAAATTGTAACTACTTTTTGTCTATAAGAATGGTTGGTTTTTTCTGATTGAAAAAAAGATATCTAATTTCAGCAAAACGTTTTTACAAGCATAACATTTACATTGCAGGTTCTAGGTGGAAAGGCAGAGTTTTAAGAGGAATTTAGATATAATTAGTTTGGGTATACACAAATTTTCTTCATAATATCTATTTAGCATTGCCTTTCTTAGTTTTTGAACTTGAATTTACTCCCGTTCTACTGTTGTTGCTTAGTGTCTTGGACAATTTGGAACTTAGCTTGATATATTTTCACTCTGATTCACTGAATGCTTTGGACGTTATCAACATCAACTAAGCCATCAGGGTGAGTTTCAAACGAAATCCTTATTGGATCAATGGTGACAATGGGCATGACTCTTGTTGTCATTCTGTTCTTCTTATAGTACTACTTTTGGTGCAAGAATGATGGGGTCACGCAACCCTACACAAAAATGGAATAACAGCTCATGCAGCAAAGAGATATCCAGGAAGTATATCTACTAAGCTCTTTCAACTTGTGTTCACTTTATCAGGTGTGCAATTGATAAAAATATCTGTCAGATGTGCTATATCACAGATGCTAAGCTGGTCATGTTCCATGGAGATCTGCCATATACATATCAGTATACGATAAAGAGAGTGGCTTCACTGACTAAACAATACCATACCAAGTGTATTCATATTATTTGGGTATAAAAAATTCAAAAAATCTAAATCAATATATTGCCTTTTAATAAGGGCTCAGAAGGGTTATATATATATATATATAGGTATTTTTTATATCAAATATTGGCCAAGCGGGAGGCCAAAAATAGGCATTGTATCCTGGCCCGTGGGAGTAATACAACCTCTTCTTTTGGGCGAGAGCACAACCTCTATTCGCAACCTCTGTTGGGCGAGAGCGCAACCTCTATTGCTCAACCTTTGTTCGCAACCTCCCACAACCTCTGTTCTGTTGAGCGAAAGCGCATGGAACTTCTGTTATGTTGGGAAAACAAAGGCAACATTCATCTGTTTGTATGGATGATGATTCTGAGCATGGAAGGATCCTATCAGGGTTGTTTCTTTTGCTGAAGGAGACGAGACAGATTACGTCAGTTGGTTCGTGATGGAATGCTAAGAAAAAATGTGAAGGGTTTGTGAGACAGTTTATGTTCTTGGACGGGCATTTCTACTGAATCTCCAAGCCAATTACCACGGTCTGGGAGTTAATTTATAAGACTGTCATTTGAGCTTGGGTGCAGGGTGAATTACGCCACCTGCTGCCATCACTAGGGAGCGGTCTGAAATCCATAGAGTGTAGAGTGTGATTGCACCCTTTCTCATCCATCTGACATTGAGTTTCTGATGCATCTGACATTGTGTTTTATCTGAAGTGTTTGCAGCCACTGAAGCAATCGAGGTGAGCCTGACATATAGTAGAGAATGGTTTGGTTCCCGATGTCGAATGTGGACAAGAATTCCAGGTATTTTTATTGGTTTTCCAAGTGTTTCATAGTTAAAAGCCTCAGGTTGTGGTACCATTACCAAAACCATTTACAAGTTTTAAATCTCATTTAATATTTATTCTTAAACGCTAGAGTGTTGCAGACTAATGATTTCCCTTCAACCAAACTAAAATAAAACTTGAGTGTTGACCATCTCATGAGTTAATATGGAGAAACACACAGTTAGGTTATGAATTGTAAAACATCATAGTATGGTTTCCCAGATACTACGAGCCATTGCAAAACCCTCCCTCGTAACATCTGACACCTGAAAACAAACATTGCACTTGAACACTATGTCTCATTTCACGAGAAATGAACTTGCAAGTATAACCTCTGGCATGCATAGACGAGGGAAAATCAAGGCCTGGCTCCAAACATACAAAAGAGAACGAGTGCAAAGGAGGAAAAAGCAAGGCAAAAATCTTACACCAAATGTTGAATATCATGTATATCGAGTTCCATTTTCACTACCATTGGCCACATCTTAGTTACCATCATGGTGGGAATTATCCAATCCATCTATTTTTTGGATCAATTTGTTGGAATGTGTAATTCCTACTTGTCTTTTGTTGTGACTTTCTATGTATAGAGTCTGTTCCTATTCCATAGGTTAGCTAAAACTAAGTTCCTAGTTTGGTGTGAGGTTGAGAGAATTATCCAATCCATCTATTTTTTGGATCAATTTGTTGGAATGTGTAATTCCTACTTGTCTTTTGTTGTGACTTTCTATGTATAGAGTCTGTTCCTATTCCATAGGTTAGCTAAAACTAAGTTCCTAGTTTGGTGTGAGGTTGAGATGTTCTCTCAACCAACTTATTGTGCGTCCAAGATAGCTTACTTATCTTGAGACAATACATCATGTATATATGTAACTCTATTTGATTAATAGAACACAGTGTGTATCTTAGATTTCATCTTGGTATCGGAGCCTGAATGTATGGCCCTGGCCTTTGGCCCCTTTTGGGCGGAGGGAAATAAGACAATATATTTCGATTGTTTTATTTTTGTTTGTCCATCGAATATTGCAGATCGATCATCCCTAAAGGCGTCTTCTGTTTCGAATTTTTGATTTCATCAGTCGAGTGAGCATTAATTTTAATTTGGATCGACTTGAAGTAATTTTGTTGTGGAGCGTGGAATTCATAGCAGCAGGGGGGAAGATGCCTGCGCATGATGTGGACGTATTGTGTGCATTCATTCTTTTGAAGCATTGGTGCAGTTTGTTTTGGTGCGAGGACGCTGAGATCTTTTGGTGTTTTGGTATGTGTTATGTGGTGCCTCCACATAGAACAAAGATTGCGTAGAAGACCTCGATCAATCCTTCACGCAGGAAGCCGAGTGGAGGACCGTTGAATCTAGTGCCAAATGATTTGTTGCCAATTTCTGTTGCTATTGAAATCTATGAAGAGCCAGCATGTAATGCAAACATGATGAAGACATGATATTGCAGACATGATGAAGACATGATATTGATGCTATCTCTGAAGCTGTTGAACAACGGATTTAAGTTAGTGACATGGTGTTTATCTTTGGTGGCGTTGGACCTATTCATTCAGATGTTTCGTTGGCTAGAGTTGCAAAAGTTTTTGGTGTACGCTTGACTCCCGATGAAGAATTTGAGGAATATCTGAGACAGTTCCTAGGAGAAGAGTGCTCTGGTTTTCAGAATGAGATGGCTCGGCTACGTGAGGGCATCACGGAACTTCTGCGCCATAAGATCCGACAAAATGAGATGAGCGTGGAATTCATAGCATGGAATTCCCAGTAATTGAGATGAGCGTGGAGCTCGACATGGCGTGCAAATGGAGGTTTAAGCATTCAATCGAAGAGCTCAGTTGATACGTCTGTGCTAGTGGGTGTGTATGCCAATATTTCACTGACTGCCATGTGATCTGGAGAGTTGATTGCTGGATAAGAGTTGATTTCAAGTTGTCATCCAGAGTTTCTCTCACGCTTCAGGATTCGGTGATTCGAGCAACGTGAAGACCAAACTTAAAGATTTCATCGAGGCTCAAACTCTCGACCTCAGGTTTCGGCGTCCTGCAGGTTTGACGGAGACAATCATTTCTGTAAATACTGCATTCGCTAGCATGGGTAATACTGCACGGTGGCGATTTGGAATACTGTATGAGATGCCATTACGCGATCTCATTTTTCAGATTGCTAGAAAAAGAGCCAAAGAAAAGACTGGGCTTCTTCCACAGAAGCTCATCGCATCAAAAGCCATGCATTTTTTTCAACTGGGATTCCATTAAGGAGGTTTATCTGCTAACCTCTGCGCGTCATCTTTGCGGGCATTGCTTTCTTCAAGGGTTTTAGCGGTGCGCGAACGGTTTTCGACTTGGGTTTCCAAATCATGGAAAGGACTTACTCTTTAGCCACCGCCATCTTGTGGGTTTTTCTTAAGCCATCCGACATGGGTTATTATATGGAGCTCTGCGCCGCTTTCATAGCCATGATCGAAATGAACATTAGTGCTCTTGTAGCTCGGAGCTGCAGCGACGATGGCCAGTCTCCGCAAACTTTGCACCTGGCTCGAGAATTGGAGAAAGACTCGACTCAGAATATCATCTATGGTTGCCTAAGACCGTGCCCTGTGGTTGTGTGAAACTCTCATGTCAGAACTCCATCGCCTAGAGATGTTGGAGCTGCCGTAGAAGCGTGGAGCGGCCTGTTTGTGCCTACAACCCACAGTGTGGTGCGGACGAGGTCCAACTTGAGAATCTGCAAAAGTACTCGGCCGTGGAAAAGTGCATGTGGGCACGCTGCAAATGTTGCAATGCCATCTGCATTTTTGACGCCAAGTGCGCCAAAGGCGAGACCTCAGAGAGTGGGCCAAGCACCCATCGACCGGCTCTATGGAGGGACGAGTCCTTGAAGTGGCTATGTTCGTGCGGTCAGACAATCTATGGACTGTTCCGAAAGAGGGAGCACCATAAGGAAATGTTGGCGGTCCTCATCGCAAGTGGCAACGGAGGCGTAGTGGTATATCATGGCCGTAGTCGAAGTTATTTGAAGTTGCTGGACATATGATTGGAACTGCGTGGAACACTACCATGGTTCGGAAGGCTATCAATCCTGCAACGAATGGAGCATTATTACCGGAAAGACGACCATTTTGTATAAGCTCAAGTTGGGGAGACTTTGTCACTACTATCCCAACCATTGGTTTCAATGTTGGAGACTGCAGTGTGTTTTTGGCAATGATGCTGTTTTATTCGGTATCACATCATTAATATTTTTGAGTGCTCGGTTGTTCTTTGGTGAGAGGGTGTACAAGGCCATTGAGAAGTGTCGAGTCCTCAAATGCTGGTTTCAATATGCTGTCAGCACAGGTGTTAGAGTGTTGGATTCAAAAATATTTCCAGGAAAGGAGTCAATGGTGCTCGAACCTGGTGGAGAATTTGATGGCAATGCTGCCATGTCAGAGAAGGGAATTCATTTAACCATTACATACAATCTGGAGTACACATTTCACACAAGAGCAAAGTTGTGTGAGGAGGAGCCTAGTGCTGCCTGCCTACTTAGAGGAGCAATCTACGCAGCCTACTGCTTACTTCGAGGAGGAGCCTTGCGTTGCCTGCCTACTTATCTGCATTGCCACTGTTGCAGGTGTGTGAGGAGTTTCGCTGCCTTCCTACTTATCTGCATTGCCACTGTTGTTGGTGTGTAAGGAGCGCTACCTTGCATTGCTTGCCTACTTATCTGCACTGCCACTGTTGCTGGCATGTGAGGAGGAGCGCTGCTTTCTGCTGCCTGCCTACTTATCTGCACTGCCACTGTTGCTGGTGTGTGAGGAGGAGCGCTGTGTTGTGGGGAAAAACATTAAACGAGAAAGAAATAGGAAATAATAGCTGAATTACAAACTGAAGCATAAACACACATGAGTAAATACACAGAATTTACATGGTAAAACCTCGACAGGGTGTCAAGGAAACATCCACGGGGCAAGGGATTGGAAACTCTTATTAATCAAATGATTCTCTGTACTTTACAAGCCTCTCGGGCCATCTTATTTAACCTGGACTTATTTCGTTATTCCAACTACATTTCGTTATTCAAACTACATTTTGTTATTCCAACTACATCAATAGGTAATAAGTAAATTTTCCCAGAATTAATTATTTACATTTTGCTGTCATATTTTAACAAACTCCACCTTGACAACAATTTTCCTAAACCCTTTCCCATGCCCATTCATCATCTTTTCTGCAAGCAGAGAGAAGCGAGACACCATCTCAACTTCTCTACTGAAACTGGCTTCGTGAATATATCTGCATGATTTTCCTGTGTGCGGACCTTATTGAGAACTACTTTGCCGCCTTCGATTACTTGTCTCACAAAGTGATACCTTACATCGATGTGCTTGGTCTTGCTGTGATAGGATGGATTTGTAGCCAAATGAATAACGCTCTGACTGTCACAAAACACATTCACTTTCTCCTGCATCCTTCCAATCTCATCAAGCAGACCTTTTAACTAGATTGCCTCTTTACAGGCATCTGAAGCAGCTATATACTCTGCTTCAGTAGTGGACAAAGCAACTGTCTCTTGAAGCTTTGACATCCAGTTGATTACTCCACCTGCAAGAGTAAAAAAATAACATGTAGTAGACCTTCTTTTGTCCAAATCAGCTGCATAATCAGCATCCACATATCCGCAGGCTAAACCTTCACAACCATCAAAACTGATGCAATGGTCACTTGTGCCTCTCAAATACCGAAGCACCCATTTCACTGCTCGCCAATGTTCTTCCCCTGGATTTTCCATGAACCTGCTGACAACTCCAACTACATGTGAAATGTCAGGTCTTTTAGATACCATCGCATACATTAAGTTGCCTACCGCATTTGCATATGTTACACGAGATGTATACTTCTTTTCTTCATTAGTTCTAGGACTTAAATCCAAAGAAAGCTTAAAATGGGAAGCTAATGGAACATTAATAGGTTTCACATTGTTCATACCGAACTTTTCAAGTACTTTCTCCACATACTTCTATTGTGATAACCAAAGCTTACCATTCTTCCTGTCTCTGTGTATCTCCATGCCCAAGATATGTTTCGCCGCTCCAAGATCCTTCATTTCAAACGTCCTAGAGAGCTGAGCCTTTAAATTGCTGATTTCTTCCATGCTTTTGCTTGCAATAAGCATATCATCAACATACAACACCAGGATAATGAATATGCCATTGAAACTTTTGAAGTATACACAATGATCATACTCAATTCTGATAAAATTCTGGCTCACCATGAAGGAATCAAACTTCTTGTACCATTGCCTGGGCGACTGCCTCAGGGCATACAATGATTTCCTGAGCTTGCAAGCTAATCTTTTGCTGCAACCTTGTACAAAATCTTCTGGCTGATCCATATATATCTCTTCATCCAAATCACCATGAAGAAAGGTTGTTTTAACACCTAACTGTTCTAACTCAAGGTCAAGTAAAGAAGTTAGTGCTACCACAGTACGAATAGAAACAAGTTTAACTACTGGTGAAAAAATCTCATGAAAGTCAATACCTTCAACTCGAGAATACCCTTTTGCAACCAGTCTCGTCTTATACCTCTCGATACTTCCATCAACTTTCCTTTTCAACTTGAAGACCCATTTGCACCCAACAACACTTCTCCCTTCAGGAAGTTTAGAAGATCCCAGGTATTGTTTTTGGCTAAGGAGTCCATAGCTTCTTCCATAGCCTTTTTCCATATATTGCTATCTACATCATCAACTACTTCCTGATAAGAAGAAGGTTCCCCATCTTCAGTAATCAATGCAAACGATGAAGCAGAATATTCATACCTTTTAGGTGTTTTTCTTTCCCTTGTAGACCTTCATAAGTGACTGTTTGCTGAATTGGTTCCGGAATTTCTCCAATTTCCTTTGCTTCTCCACCTTCTTCATCAGAAGTCCCTCCTTCCTTTCGACTTTCTGAAAAAGGTTTAGTCTCCAAATGAATTTGCTGACTTGGCGATACCTGCTCCTGTTCAACCTTTTCAACATCTAATTTTAAAAGAGAAGATTCATCAAATGTTACATCTCTACTAATGACTATCTTCCGTGAAAAAGGATCCCACAACCTATATCCCTTCACTGAATAATCATATCCAACAAAGACACAACATTTCGATTTTGGATCTAATTTTGAACGCTGATTTCTAGGAATAAGAGCATAAGCATCACAACCAAAAATCTTCAAATGCGAATAATCACAAGACTGACCTGACCAAAATTCTTTAGGAATTTTACAGTTTATTGCAACTGAAGGTGATCTGTTAACTAAATAACAAGCAGTGGATACTGCTTCTGCCCACAACTCCTTTTGCAAGTTAGCATTACTGATCATGCTTCTGGCTCTTTCCATAAGAGTCTGATTCATCCGTTCAGCAATGCCATTTTGATGAGGGGTATAAACAACAGTGTTATGTCTAACAATCCCTTCATCCTTACAAAATTGTTCAAATTCTAAAGATGTAAATTCACCTCCATTGTCAGTTCTTAAACATTTAATTGATTTGCCTGTTTTCTTTTCCACCATTGTTTTAAATTGTTTAAACACATTAAATACATCAGCTTTCTTTTTCAACATATAGACCCAAACTTTTCGGGAGAAATCATCAATAAACGTTAAAAAATATGATGCACCTCCATAAGACACAGTAGGAGATGGTCCCCACAGATCAGAATGAATGTAGTCCAAAATCTGCTTACTATTATGATTTCCAGTCTTGAACCTTTGTTTACATTGTTTACCAAACACACAATATTTACAAAAATCCAATTTCAAGGATTTCAAATCAAGAAGCAACTTGCGGTTGATCAGTACCTGAAGACCTTTCTCGCTCATGTGACCCAACCGCTGATGCCATAGACGAGAGCCTTCTTCTGCTTTCTCTGATATGATCGTTGCTTCACTAACTTGAGTGCTTCCTTTGAGTCTGTACAAATTTCCGACCTTTTCAGCCTTCATCACAACCAAGGCTCCTTTTGAGACTTTCAGCACTCCATTCTGACTTGTAAATTTATAACCACTCGAATCCAAAACTCCCAAGGAAATCAATTTTTTCTTTAGATCAGGTACATGCCTAACATTTGATAATGTTTTAACTGTACCATCATACATTTTAATTTTTACATTACCAATCCCAACAGTCTAACAAGATGCATTATTTCCCATGAATACAAAACTACCATCTACAGTTTCATATGAAGTAAACCAACTTCGGTGCGGACTCATATGATGAGAAGCACTAGAGTCTAATAGCCAATTATTAGCATCTTGAGAGACATTACAGACAGGGAGAGCTTTAGAAATTAAAACCTCATCAACCATACCTGAATCAACCTGATTTGCTTCCTTGTTATGGTTTTCTGACTCCTTCTATTTCCAACAATCTTTCTTGAGGTGTCCAAGTTTATTGCAGTACCAGCACTTGGCTTTACACTTATTGCCGCCCTTTGACTTCGATCTGGAAGAACCTCTTGTTTTCTCCCCCCTTTCCTTTGACCGTCCTCTGGCTACCATGGCTTCAGATGCAGATGTCTCAATGCTAGATTTCCTTCGTACCTCTTCAGATAAGAGAGCACCCACGAGAGATTCAAGTTTTAATGAATCGACAGTGCTCAAACTGATTGAGGTCACGAAGTGATCCCATGACTCAGGCAGGGAACACAACAAGGTCTTCTTCCTCCATTTTTACTTCCATATCAGACAACTGGAAAATAAGCGTATTAAAAACATTTAAGCGATCTGCAATTTTTGTACCCTCCTTCATCCGAAGACTATAGAGTTGTCTTTTTAAATAGATTTTGTTTGTCAAAGATTTTGTCATATACAAGGTTTCCAATTTTTTCCACAACCCTGCAGTTGTACTCTCTCCAACAATATTGAAGAGTACTTCATCTGCCAAACATAAACGAACGGTACTGAGAGCTCGGGCATCCAAGTCCTCCCAGTCTGAACTTGTCATGCTTGCCGGTTTTTTATTTACCCTGTCTAATGCCTTGTGCAACCCTTGTTTCACCAGCAAATCCCTAACCTTCAGTTTCCACAGAAAAAAATTGTTTTTCCTAGTGAATTTATCCACCTCAAATTTTGCGTTTGTCATTTTTGCCATTTCTCCCTCCTAGGGTTTCAGATTTCCCTTTCTTCGACAAATTAAAAAAAAAATTCCCCTCTTCTTCTAGGGTTTCAAATATTTTCCCCTATTCTGCTAGGGTTTCAAGATATTTCAGCTCTCTTCTTTCTCCTACTAATTTTAAATAGAGATAAAAAAATTACAATTTCTATTTCTTTTCCACCCTTTCAACTAAATCAATCCTTAGAAAACTGAACCCTTTTAAAAAACGATTTCTGTGCAAACCCTTTTTCTTAAACTGAACCCTTTTTAAATTTTTAAATTCTCGGTTCTTAAGAAAAAACCCTTTTCAAACAAACGCTGATTTACTAAAACCTACCTTGAATTTTTAAGCAAAGAAAGACTCTGTTACTCTGTTTCAAATAAGACAGTAAATTTCTTCTCTTAAAAAAAAAATTACTCGTTCTCCTATTGCGCTGTTCGTTCAACCAGAATTGATTGCAGTCCTACAAGGGCAGCGACTGTCCTTATGACTTCTTTAACCAGCGAAGCTTTCTCCAGAAAAAACAGTCGTGGCCTTTTTCTGCAATAGCAATTCAATCTCTGGCAGTCGGCAAACCCCGGGCTTCTTTCTGTAATGGAAATTCAATCTCTGGCAGTCGACAAACCCTGGACTCTAGAAAACTCCATGTCCTTCGACAATGTATAAGGCAGATTCGTTATTCTCCACTCTCCAACAAACTTTCCTTCAGAAGTAGAGGCAATTTCATTTGCACAACATGACAAAATGCTTCTTTCTGCACTTTTAACGACGTCATTTTTTTACGGTGGACAGTTCCCTTATTGACGGTTCCTCAACAACTTCTCTGCGGGCAGACTCCTCCCACATACAGTAGCGGAATCCTTGTCACGGTGGACAATTCCCTTATCGACGGTTCCTTGACAGCTTCTTTGCAGGCAGATTTCAGACAAGGCGGTAATGGCTAATTTCAGACAAGGCGGCGATGGCTTCTGGCTTCTTTCTCAATTTCTATTTAGAGAAAGCTTCTGGCTTCTTTTTGCAGCGTCTGAGTCGGGCTTCAACAACGGATTCTTTGGATGGCCCGAGCCTTCTGCTAGACGGCTCCTCTCCTCTCTCTGCTAGATGGTTGCTTCCCTTTCTCACAACGGCCTCCCTCTCACGACATCTCCAGGACTGCTTCCCTTTCTCACAGCGGCTCCAGGGATTTTGAGTAGAGAAAGGTTTTAATCAACGGAATTGCAACTTTGTTATGGCTCTGATACCACTTGTTGTGGGGAAAAACATTAAACGAGAAAGAAATAGGAAATAATAACTGAATTACAAACTGAAGGATAAACACACGAGTAAATAGACAAAATTTACGTGGTAAAACCTTGACAGGGTGTCAAGGAAACATCCACGGGGCAAGGGATTGGAAACTCTTATTAATCAAATGATTCTCCGTACTTTACAAGCCTCTCGGGCCATCTTATTTAACCTGGACTTATTTCGTTATTCCAACTACATTTTGTTATTCAAACTACATTTCGTTATTCAAACTACATCAATAGGTAATAAGTAAATTTGCCCAGAATTACTTATTTACATTTTGTTGTCATATTTTAATACGCTGCCTTGTGCTGCCTGCCTACTTACCTAGAGGAGAAATCTACGCTGCCTACCTGAGCGCCGAGTCATTGATCGCTGCCCTCTGCGTGGAGCGTGAACATAAGTGAGCAGTACAATCAGAACCAACAACTACAATAACAATGACAATCACAGTCAAAGTTATGGAGGAGGATTTGTTAGGACCAATAAAATATTTGTAGGGGGATTGCCAGCCAATCTAACAGAAGAAGATTCCAAGATATTTGTTAATGCATGCTTGGGTAATTGGGATTTGTTTTTTAAAGATAAAAGTATTTTGGAACAAAAAAATTAATACACATATTGAGATTAGTCACCTCAATATGAAGTCATTTTTGTTAGAATTGACTACTCTAACAAATGACAGGTTAAGGATGGAGTTCCAAGTTCTAATTGACAAAGACAAAGGTGCCCAAGATGTGAACATTTCAAAATATGATGTAAAAGAGTAGCGACAACATTTAAAGGATGATGGACGACGAAAGTGAAAATCGAGTTTGTGTGAGTTTGTGGAATAGACTCATAACCATGGTAGAGTATGAGTCACAATTTGTAATTAGAGAAAATCTACATGTCATTTATTTTTTGTATGTGCTGTAAGACCTAGAGAGGCATGCATATCCCTTTGTTATATGTTCACTCTGTCAGAGAGTTTTAACACCCTGGAAGAGTGTATCATGCGGGATGGATACACTTGGGTGGACCATATTGGTTTTAGACTCCATGAGGTGAAATTTTATATCTAGGGGGAGTTCATCGAGAGGTTGGATGAACCATGTATGTGAAGGACTCCAACCTAGTATACTAGCGGTTACAGCGGTTGGGAACCCATGCATTTCGGCAGATGGTTGTTCCTTTATATGGACATCGACAATAGCATGAACAAGATACAAAGTGTAATTACCAAACAAAACCAGTGTAATTACCAAACAGGACCAGATGTAGATTTTGCAGATGGATATTGAGACAAGTAGTCATTAAGGGGTGTGTTGGAATGTGTAATTCCTACTTGTCTTCAATTGTGACTTTCTATGTATAGAGTCTGTTCCTATTCCATAGGTTAGCTAAAACTAAGTTCCTAGTTTGGTGTGAGGTTGAGATATTCTCTCAACCAACTTATTGTGCATCCAAGATAGCTTACCTATATTGAGACAATACATCATGTATATATGTAACTCTATTTGATTAATAGAACACAATGTGTATCTTAGATTTATCTCAATTGTGATCATCCTGCCTAGCTATGGTTGGGACCTAATTTTTGGGCTACTAATATCAGTTATGTATCCAGTTATTGTTTCACCTAATGGTGTTGCAGAATAATATAATGCTTACAAAAAGCAGTGCTTTGCAGTGTTACAACAAAAGTTTCAACCGAAATATTAACTTACATGAGAAATCGTTGTGAAGTATGCTAAATGTAACATTGTTTCAATCAGTGTTATTATTGGCATCATTACATGTACACGAAAGTTGGACCCTAAATGAATCTCGATAGTAAGTTTAAGCTCACAGTAATGATGTTGGGAAAAATGTTTCAATATTTTTATTTTTATTTATCTATAATTGTCATCTAATAAAATTGACACTAGCACCCAAGTAGAAAATTAAACAATATAGAAACATTGTATGCTCCATATTGTAATCTCTTGTATGAACTTAGAAGTCCTTGAAATTCTTGAAAAAGGTAAAAACCTTAAGTTGCATGAAACGGGAAACGGAAACGAGTTTCTGAAATGGGGTACGATACGAAACGCGACCTCCCCAAATTTTGGAAATGGGGAAATGCAATATATATATATATATATATATATCAGAATTTAGGACATTTAAGAAATGTTATGTGAAATCATAAAACATATATGATAAATTATAATCTAAGAAATCGGATTCATAGCATGGGGCCCACGTGTCTCGAATCCGTCATGTCGGACACGAAACGTACGGATTCAAATCTTTTTCGTCGGATTCGATCGTGTCCATACAGGCATGTTGAATCCCGATCTTGTCATGTACGAACACAATCGAATCCCGTACAGCCAGACACGTGCAGCGCTAAAGTGCGATTTTGAGGTTATAAAACTCGGTTTTCTCTCATTCCTTCTCACCAAAGTTTGTTTGTGAAGTGAGCAAGGAGAAAGGGTTAGCAAGGAGCAAGGGTTAGCAAGGAGAAAGGGAGTGTTTTCAAAGAGATTCAAGCATCTGGTAAGTGCACTGTCTCTCTATGTTTTGCATTTAGTTCTCTGTTAGTGTTTGTATGTGCATATGTTTTATATATTTGGTCATTTTTGTTTATTTTCTACAGTATTCATCGCTCAATCAAGGGCAACAAGGCAGGGGCAAAGAAAGGGGAAGAATGTGCCCATTGGAGATTACCCTCCTGTCCCTATTTCATTCGGGTCTGCAATTATTTCATCTATTGGAAGTGGGGTTGCAACAACAACTTCAAATGTTCAGGAAAAACAAACTCATGACCCCAAACACCCATTGTGGAAATATGTGACAAGAGAGGCAGGGCTAGGAAGAAAGGCAAAGGGAGGAGGCAATGTTGCATGGGAATGAAATTTTTTCCACTGCAATTTCACGAGCACATATTACTGTGGGAAAGCTCATTTGTTGGCTTTGCCAAGTTGTGGCATTTCAGCTTGTATAGTAATTGAATCGCCACGGAGGAGGGAATTGGAGAAAGAGGCATTTGTTGGTGTGGCAACTGTGGCATCAAAATAAAAACAAAACAAGAATGATGACCCCCTTCCATTCTTAAGGAAAAGCAACAACAAGTTCCCATTTGAGAGTTTTAGTGGGGGACAATCAACAAAAAGAAAGGCAACTGCATTTTGGTCCAATGGACAAGATTTTCCAAAAAGAGAAGAGGGAAGAGCTTGATCTCACCATTGCATTTTTTTTCTATCAGAAATTCATATCCTTTAATGTTGCACGGTCACCTCTATTATTGAGATGTGTCGAGCTCTTAGTCATGGGGCTCCATCAGGGTATGTGCCTCCTGGGTCAGAGAAGCTCGGAACCGCATCGTTGACAAATGCAAAGAAAGAGGTGGACAAAATGCTTGAGCCTATTAAATCAACATGGCAAACATCTAGGGTTAGCATTGTTTCTGATGGATGGACAGATCCAACACGCCACCCACTCATCAAATTCATGGTGTCATCCTTGAATGATCCAGTTTTCTTGAAATCAGCGGATGCACTTGGATAGTACAAGGATGCAAAATATATGGGTGAGTTATTTATTAAAAATTATTGAATATGTAGGTGTCGATTCTTGTGTGCAAATCATTATAGATAATGCACCTATTTGCAAGGCTACTGGCATGATTGTGGAAGCAAAATATCCACAAATATTTTGGACACCTTGCATTTTCCATTCATTGAGCTTACCACTGAAATCTATTGCCTCTGATGTGCTTTGTATTGGAGGCATTTTTGAGGATGCACGACATATCCGCAACTTTGTACAAAGCCATACAAATGCCCTCACTATCTACAAGGAGTACACCAATCTATCATTGTTGAAGATTATGGATACACGGTTTACCTCTTCATTCATCATGTTGAAAAGGTTGAGGGAGGTCAAGACCGCTCTTGGGGCCATGGTTATTTCAGAGTTTTGGTCTTTTTGGAGAAAGACGAATCAAGCAGCCTCAAAGAAAGTGAAGGACACAATGTTGGATGATGTCTGGTGGGAGAAGGTAGATCTAGTTATTCAGATCATGGAGCCTATCATTTCCTTGCTTCGATTTACAGATATAGACCAACCCATCCTAGGAGAGTTTTATGAGGAATGGGATTCCATGATTGAGTCAGTGAGGACCATTGTTTTACAAAGTTAGTGCCCAGAGTATGAGACATCACCAGAGGCCTTCTTCACCAGCATATAGGATATTCTTGTCAGCAGATGGGACAATAATTGTAGACCTTTACATTGTTTGGCTCAATCCTTGAACCCAAAATACTACAGCCATGAATGGCTGAATGGTGGAACTTCCCGTAGATTGCCTCCTCACATGGATGGTGAAATATCACAGGGGAGGAAAGATGCATTCAGGAGGATTTTTCAGGAGAGGGCATCCCTTGATGAGGTGGAGGATGTCTTTGCAGGGTTTTCCACTGGCACTGGGCAATTTGCAGACTATAATGTGATTCGAGACAAGGGGGCTAAGAAGCCCTATTCTTGGTGGGAAACTCATGGGGAAACACACCCTCCTCTACAACAGTTAGCCATGAGGATCTTCTCTCAGGTGACTTCATCCTCTTATTGCGAGAGAAATTGGAGCACATATGGGAATTTGTATAGCGTGAAGAAGAGCAGGCTTGAGCAGTCCAGGGTAGAGACAATGGTGTATGTGCACACCAACCTTCGTCTTATTTACAGGCAGAGGGAGGATTGGTTGAAGGGAAAGACAAAGATGGTTTGTGCTACGTGTGTAGATTACGGACAATAGTGTGGGTTAGCATTGGCCAACTTGGGTCCTAATAAACGGGTGCTGAGCATGCAGGCTGATGATGGCGATACAATTGAGACGTCATCCTCCACACCAACAGATGCAGAGATGACAGAGGAGGAAGATGTAGCAGAGAAGAGCAATGGTGAGCACGATGATCAGGATGAGGACAATGATGTTGATTATGATGATGAGGATTAATGACTCATTGAGGCTTGTAGTCTTGTAGACATGTAGACTATAGTTGTTTTGTATTTTCTATTTCTATTTGCCATTGGCAGTGTACTACCTAGAGCCTAGAGGCTAGTACTTATGTAACACATTTTGATTTTGATGACTTAAATAAAAAACTACAGTATCTTACTATCTTGTCTTTCTGAGTTTCTCCTATTGGATCATTGATGAATATGTCTATTACTAATACTTTGTAAATTTGTAATATCAATATGTATGATTGACAATTGTATGATGTATCAATGTATCACGTATGAGTATCTAGATCTTAAATCTATATTTGAATCAATGATTTGTGTGAAAATATCTATTTTTAATATATATATATATATATATATGTATATATATATATATATATATATATATATATATATATATATATTAAATAAAATAATATATAATGTGTCCGAACGTGTCTTGTTCCGGGGGTTGTTGTGTCCTGAATCCAACACTCGGATCCGCGTGTCCATCGAGTCTCGTATCCCCGTGTCATGTGACTTATTACATTCAAAGCATAAACTATTACATCACATTTATTCATGATTGATAACAGACACATAATGAAAATAACAATATCGGAATATCCAAAACCAACCTTTATTATGTTGATAATGGAGAAACTTAATTAGAGAGAGTCGGTTCACCAGAACCTTTAATTATGAATTTGTTTCTATTTCTTAGGTATTGGTTCTAACTTCACTATAACCATGTAAGCTATATATTGTTTGTATTGTAATGAGAATCCAGAGTGACCTACAGACGCAGTCCCTCCTTGTGTAGTCTCTCATTGTAGAGCTAACCAGTCTTGCTTAATAAATTGATTTTGCCATTTTTATCATGGTATCAGAGCTCCAGGGCTGAATCAAAGCCAGAGTGCTTTGATCCCTGTGAGTGTCCAGGCGGCAGAAGAGAAGCTCCTGGTGGCCTGAGTGAGGCTTTTTTTTATTTGAGGGAAACACCGAGAGCAGCGCGTTTATTGGAGGCACAAAAGCGCCGACCAACGCGGACGCATGTGAGAGAAAGGCACTGATCTCCGTAGATCAGCACGAAATTGTATGGGAAGATTGCGCTGAGCCGTGAGACCCTTCCAAATTTTTTTGGAATTTTGCCTAGTGCGACATTAGAGTGGGTATGGAGCGTTGTTGACCTAGCAGTGCAGTGAAAGAAGAGCCAATGAACTTGCGTCGGAGGAGGCGGAGAGCTCATGTTATGGAGCGCCGTTGAGCCAGAGAGCTTGTGCTGTGGAGCGTCGTTGAGTTAGAGAGCTCGTGTTTGTAGAGGCAGAGAGGTCGTGCATGAAGAGCCAGTGAGCTCGTGCCAGAGGAGTCGGTGAGCCGTGGCAAAAGAGGCAGTAGCAGATCACTGGTAAATTGCATGAGGATCGCTGCAAGCGTGATCCGTGACAGAGGAGCCCGTGAGCTTGCAGCAGAAGAGGTCGTGGTAGAGGAGCCCATGAGCCTGTGGTGTAGTGCGAAAAGCAGCCTACCAGAGTGGTCAAATATCAGGTAGTTTTGTTTCTTGACATTGTTTTTTTTGTGGATCTCGGGTAGATTCATTTTTTTGTCAAATTGCTGGAAGTCATTTTCTTAAGAAGTGTCAAGATGAATAACTAACCAAATGGTTGAAGCATACTTGAATGAGAGCAATAAGCACGACAGTTCCAATTATTCCAATTGGAAATTCAGGTTGCAGACTTTACTGGAGGGGCAAAGTGCATGGACAATTTCAAATGGGGATGAACCAGAACTGGTAGCCGCAAGAGTCGGAGTAGTTACAATGATTCAGGATTGGAGGAAGAGGGAGAGCAGGGCGAGGATGTTGTTAAAAATATCAGTGAAATATTGCATTATCCCTCACATCAAAGAGTGTAAATAAACAAATGAGATCTAGAAGATGCTAAAGGATCTCTACGAGATCAAAAACACAAATTTCCTACTGTTCCTGAAAAGCAAGATTCTCTCCATTAAAATGGAGGAGAATCGATCAGTCGTTGCATTCATCTCTCGTATCAAGGACCTCAAGAACAAGTTGGTTGACATCAGTGAAATAGTTTCAGACACCGATCTGGTCACGATTAGCAAGAATGGTATGATTGACGACTATCAGATGTTTATCAATGGATTGAATGCGAGGGAAAGAGCCCCCAAGTTTGAAGAATTGATAGGGATTCTAATGCAAGAGGAGGAAAGACGATTGACTCTCAAAACCCCAGAATTCAGATATTTCTTTAATGGCAAAGAAAAATCCCTTCTGATGAAAGGGAAATACATCACACCAAAGCGGAGGAAACTCACAAAGAAAGCCACCTCCATCTCAAGGTATGTACCCAAATAGAAATGATTCAACAATAAAATGTTTCTATTGTGGTAAAGTTGGTCATATGCCTAAAAATTGTCTGAAGAAGAAGTTTGATGAAAGTCAAAATAGACATAAGAGGCATGCAGGACACTTCGCTGATGATGATCCTAACCAAGACCCCAGGATGTTTATGGTTGATTATGATGAATCAGATACATGGTTTGTGGACTCAGGAGCTTCCACTCACATGACAGGTAACAAACAATGGTTTGAAGACTTCAAAGAAACCAACAACGGTGTAAAAATCTACCTTGGCGATGACAGAGGGTACCAAATCAAAAGGCATGGAAATGTTCCTATTATATTGCCTGATGGAAATATTAGGCATATCCAAAATGTGATGTATGTACTCGGAATTAATAAGAATCTGATTTCTGTTTCAATGATAACAGATAATAACCTTAAGGTAGAGTTTTTTAAATCCTATTGTTTTATTAAAGATTTGCTGGATTGTATGAAGACAATTGCAACAGGGATTCAAGTGGGAGGTCTTTACAAGCTGAATGTGAGAAGTGCGCCACACCAAGTATTCACATCATCAGGTATGACTGCAGAAGATTTATGGCATCAGAGATTCGGCCACATTAATTTCAATTATTTGTTGCTACTTCAAAAAAGAGGTATGGTCAATGGTCTCCCTGATTTAAAGCATGCTCATGTTGACTGTGAAGCATTTTCTCTTGGGAAGATGCAGAGAGATGAGTCTTTTGTAAATGTAGATAGAAAGCAGAGAGATATACTCGAGTTAGTCCACACTGATTTATGTGGATCAATGTAGTCAAGGTCATTGGGAGGTGCTTATTATTTCTTATTATTTGTTGATGACTGCACAAGATTCACGTGGGTATATTTTCTCAGTAAAAAGAGTCATAACTTTGAATATTACAAACAGTTCAGAAGCATGATTGAGAAGCAGACAACTAAATTCATCGAGATTCTCCGCTCGGACCAAGGGGGAGAATACAAGAAGGCTGATTTCATCAAACATTGCAAAGACCATGGAATATTGCAGCAGTTTACAGTACTTCACACTCTTCAACAGAACGAGGTTGCAGAGAGGAAGAACAAAACTCTTGTGGAGTGTGCTCGCAGTATGCTTAAGGTAATAATATTTCTAATGGTTTTTGGGCGGAAGCTATAAATACATCAGTATATTTAAAGAACATGAGTCCAACAAAAAGTTTGGAATTTAATACTCCATTCGAAGCCTTATTAGGTTTTAAGCCTTCAATAAAACATTTAAGAGTTTTTGGCTCCAAAGCTGTTGCCCATGTACCAAAGGAGGATAGGAAGAAACTGGATGCAAAGGCCATCAAATGCACCTTTTTTGGGTATTGTACTGAATTCAAAGCTTATAAATTATTTGATCCCTCTACTCACAAAGTCTTTGCAAGTAGAGATGTAGTTTTTCATGAACAAGCTCATGATGGAAACAATGATAACGCTAATGAAGAATGGGACATTCCTTTGTTGGTGGAAGAAGGTAGTGATGAAACAAGGGACAACCATGAGCAACAACAACAGAAAAAAGAAGAAGTAGTCAGTATAGATGCAGAAGCCAAACCAAGTCCGCAAAGTGATGATCATAATAGGTGTGAAGCCACTCCACCACTCGGGAGATCAGGGAGGAAAACACAATTTCCAACAAGATATAGGGAGAATGCTTTTATAACTAGCATGTTAAATATTGCTGAACCCTCTAGTTATAAAGAAGCTAGTGAATATAGTGAATGGAGGAAAGCCGTGGAAGAAGAATATGAATCAATACTTAAAAACAAAACTTGGGATTTAGTTGAATTACCTGAAGGCAAACAAACCATAGGTTGCAAATGGCTATACAAGCACAAATATAAAGCAGATGGGAGCATAGATAAATATAAAGCTAGGTTGGTTGCAAAGGGGTGCTCGCAGAAAGAAGGTATAGACAATGAGGAAACATTCGACCCTGTAGCTAAACTAAATACAACCAGAATGTTAATTTCCTTAGCTACTAAACATCATTGGATGATGCACCAGCTAGATGTAAAATTTGTTTTCTTAAATGGGGAATTGAAAGAAGAAGTGTATTTAGAGCAACCTGAGGGATTTTTTAAACAGGGAAATGAACATTTAGTCTGTAGATTGAATAAATCTTTGTATGGACTAAAATAGGTACCCAGGTCAGGGTATGACAAAATTGATTCATTCTTCTTGCAACATAATTATAAAAGAAGCAAGAATGACCCTAATATGTATATCATGTTTGATAAAGAGGGGCGAATTGATTTGATTTCTTTATATGTAGATGATCTTATCATTACAGGAAATGCATATGAACTCATTAAAGAAATCAAAGAGTAGAGGTCACATGTCTTTGAGATGAAAGATCTTGGAGAGCTACGCTACTGTTTGGGTCTTGAAGTTTGGAGGGATTCTGGACAAGAGTTTTTGTCACAGGGTAAGTATGTCAGGAGTTTACTGAAAAAGTTCAGGATGGATCAGTGCAAAGCTGCAACACTGCCTTTACAACAGAATACTAAAATTCAGAATGATGACGGTTCTAAGGAGGTAGATGCAACATTGTATAGACAACTAGTTGGGAGTCTAATCTACATGAATATAACTAGGCCGGATTTGGCTTATGAAGTCAGTGTATTGAGCCAATTCATGTCAAAGCCTCTTGAGAGTCATTGGATTGCAGCAAAAGGCATCTTAAGGTATCTTCAAGGAACCTTAGACTTTGGCATTATATATACTGATTCTTGTGATGTTAAATTGACAAGTTTTTCAGTCTCCGATTGGACTGGAAATGTAGATGACAAGAGATCAAAAATAGGTTATGCATTCAGCATTAGGTTCGGGGTCATTGCATGGAGCAACAAAAAGTAGAACACAATATCATTATCTTTAGTGGAAGCTGAGTATCAAGCGATGTGTGCAGTGGCATGTGAAGCAGTTTGGTTGAGGAGACTTCTTCATGATGTTGGAGAAGAACAAAAGGTTGCAACAGTTCTTAAATGCGACAACCAGAGCTCCATAAAACTAGCGAATAATCCTTTATTTCATAAAAACACAAAGCACATTGACATAATTTCACTTTGTTAGGGAGAAGGTTCAGTCAAGGGAATTTATATTGAATATTGTAATAATTGTGATAATGTGATGCAGGAGCATCAGGACTTAGCCAACAATGTGATGTTTTGTTCACATATTGTGGCTAATCCAAAGAAATAAACATTAGTAGTAGTATTTTATTTTATTTTATTATTATTGTTATTTATTTATGAGAATAGTTAGTTTGTTTTGTATTTTAATCAATTAGGAATAAAATTAGGAATTGGCTTCTTTCCCTACATGGATATAGAGCCAACATAGGGATAAGCACTTAAAAATAGGGAGGTATTGATTTGTTGAGAAAATTCGAGAAGAAACCTATTCTAAGAGGGGCAATTTCATATTTCAAGTATAAATAATAGGGAAATAGGGAGGAAATCATCACAGAAGATTGCCAGTGTGTAGATTGCAAACGCAAAGGGAAATTAATGAAATATTCAGTCCGTGCGTTAGTAATACAATTTGTGGTTGGCATTGTATGATTTCTTTATTGAGTCTGTATATATATATATATATATATATATATATATATATATATATATATATATATATATATATATATATATATATATATATATATGTTGTGTATTTAAGTGTGTGATTGCAGGACGAGGGTGTGTCCAAACAAGGAAAACCATAGATCACAGTTCTGTGATTTGGTGTGCGAATGTGAGTTCTTGGAGGCTGCGTGCAAGCCTTGATGCATTGTTGTACCAAGCGGTGATACCACGGCAAGACACCACGAGAAACGTGGTTAATGGGATGTAGATTACATATGGCATGGGATATATACTCCATGGGACATCGCAGACGATCGTGGCAAATAACCACAACGTTAAGATATGTGAAGCAACATCCCTGCATAAGTTAAGTTATGTAACATATGTTACATACAACAAAGCATGAAGAGTTGGATCTTTTTAATAGGCCGACACTTTTGTTTAATAGTGGTGTTGGGTTGTATGAATCGTGAATTTCAACCATTAAAGGCTGTGTTCAGTTTTTTAATGAATTCAATATCTGAAATACAATGAATTTGGATTCCCATTATTGTATATGTAACAATGATCTTCTAAGGATTCCATTGGGTTTTGGAATGAAGTTTGTAGAATTAAAAGAGCTGCAATATAGATCATTGTCATATATGTATTAATTAGAGTGGAAATTGGAATTGCACATTAAGTGGTGAGGAATGAATCAATTCCATCATGTTGAAGAGTAAATCTGGGTCTTAGTTGTTAGCCACCTATAAAATTTGTTATACCAAAAGGTGGCTAAATATTTTTGGAGCCTTCAAGGAACAAATTTTATTGCAAAAAGTGTTGGCTCTTGAAGACTCTTGAAGGCCTCATACCTTTGTCCTAAATCTTCACTGTTGTGCCCATTTTACACTCCGGAATTCTGCTGATTTCCAAGAGAAAAAACTACTGCAAACCCCATCTTCCCTCTTCCCCTTCCAAAACTAAACTCATTTTTATCCCCCTCCATTTCCCATAAAATCCTTCATTTTCATCTTTTCCCCCTTTTCCTCCATCGAAACCCCTTTGATAAGGTTTAAGACCCTTTCTTTTCCTTATCGAAACCCCCAATGTCCATTAAAAACATCGAAATTGCATAGAAATCACATTTTTTATATTATAGACTTAAGCCCCCTTTGGCTAAGTCTTTAACCCTTCCCCTCCATACGCCCTGGTGCTGGAACCAGGCGCTAAGCCTTCAAGTGCCTATCGCATCGCAAAGAGCCGAGCGCGCAAATCTTTTGCCATGTTAAAAACTCCGATTGCGATTAGCCCTTCATACGTAAACCTTCTATGATATTGTTATTCCTTATAACCCTTGTGCCTGCAATTGGGCGCTAAAACACGGTATAAACCCACTTACCCAAAGTTCTGGTCTAACGCGCCCATATAATTATTTTTCATTATATTAAAAGAAAGGCCGGAAGCGGTTTTCATCGCACCGCTTTTGAGAGGAAAGCAGTTTTTTCCATTTTGCAGCGATTAGCACCACTGGCTGACACGTGGCCTTGGGCGGTATGTTGATACCATTTTCCCCGAGTGTTAAAGGTCGGATGTGGAGTGAGCACGATATTGATGCGCGCCGTCCGATCTGAGGCCAACTCATCGGACGGTGATCGCGCTCTGAAGAGGCCCATAAGATAAACATGGTACGACGCGGTTATTTAAATAATCTCCGCCGTCGATCTGATCTGCAGATCGACGACCCACACTGCATCGCCCCAGTCCCCTTGTCCACAGTGGCAGTCAACGGTCCCACAAGAGCTGGTGGTCCCCAGCACCACATCCGCATCCACGCGGCAAAAAATGATTGGAGCGGATCCCCATGCGTTCCTCGCACAATCACCAAATGCGGACCCGGGAACTTTATACAGTGTGGTTTAATTAAAGGTTTTGAAGTTCGGGGCATGTTTCTAAGGTTTTGTGGTACCCGATCTCCACCGTTGATCGCGTGGGCCGATCTCATCCGACGGACCACGTTCGTCCCGAGCTCCCTACTCATTTCTCAACCATTTTTCACCGAAACAAAGGTTTTAAACCTTTTTCTCCACTTTTTATTTTTCCGAATAATGTGACCCCTTCACATTATTTATTCACCTCCACTCCCGACCGTCGATCTCTGCGCGATCGACGACTCCGATTTAAATTATTCTTCCGCCTCTCCTTTGAACTTCTCTAATCAATCTCGGCCGTTGGATGATGCCATCCAACGACCATTCTCTCTCCACGTGCCTTCCGAAGCAGTAAACCTATATATGCAGGATTTTATAATGTTGTTCGTATTTTGCAGGGTTTAAATGGTTTTTCCGCTATACTGAAGAAAATTCAAAGGTTGAGGGTGATGACCCTCCCGCCTTCGATTCATCAAAGGAAATCATCCGTAGGGTTCAACTCCATGTTTCATCAATAATTTATGAGGCATTGATGCCACACAACCCCTGCGCAGCCCTGCACACCAACAAACACAATGAATCGAGCATAAACCAAAGAGTATCAGTGTCGAAGACAAAAATGCACCAGAACATGAGATTGAAGACATATCTGTGGGGATTACGGCTAAGATGGATTATCAAAAGCCTAACCCCCCTACTAAAGCACAGTTTAAAGGTAAAATCATAAAGGTTCATCAGACAGAAAACCTCCACTTCCACCGCTGAGGCAAATTGATTCCTCCCAGCTACCACAAAGCCACCTGTGCCTCGAAGCATTCAATTAGAGGCCGAATTTATAGATCAAGACAAAATATCTGCCTCACAACGCAACCAGAGAGTAAATTCTACAAACAAACTTAATGACAAAATATCAGCAGAGTTACTTTGACACAACACAAAGCCTCAAAAGTCAAAAAGAGCTCCCACCGAGCTTAAATCTTAATGTAAGTTATTTAATACAGAGGACACCTATGAAAGCTTCTTCATCAAGCCCCCTAAAGGCCGAGAAGCCATTAAGTCTGTATTAATTGTCCGGATCCCAAATCGGGACGACCAGCTTGATTTTTCATTATATTCCTTTTAGTGTTACAACACATATATATACATGCCGGAGCATACATAAACCCCAATCCATTAACCCTGGATTAGAACATAACCGTAGTTCCCTTGACCGGATCTACAAAAATACCAGGGGCTGAAAACCATTGAACCCCAAAACCATGTGCAAAACCATGCACAAAACCATGGGCGGATCCGCCTATGAGTGGGTCCGCACAAAAAACAAATTTTGGCCGGGGCGCTGCCCCAGACCCCAACGGTGGGGACTGCTTCGCCCCTCATGACCCCCCAGCTACGCCCGACGCAACATACAGCGCGTGGGGCCAATCGTGGAAAGAATATAACACATACCCAACATTCTCCCACTTGTTGTTTTCTTTCCACAGGGGGCCACAGAAGAGCTTAGTCATTGGCCCAATTCTTCAACACCCATTGTTTCTCTACACCAAGAGAACTTCTGAGTGCTCACAGACTTCGTCAATGCATCTGCAACATTCTTCAAAGTGTCCACCTTTACCGGCAACACCCTTTTAGCCTCAACCATATCTCTAACAAAGTGATATTGAACATCAATGTGCTTTGTCTTTGAATGGTAAGCAGGGTTCTTAGCCAAGAAAATTGCATTTTGGCTATCACAGTCTATCCTTATAGCTTGCTGTACCAGCCCCATACTTGAACACAATCTCTGCAACCAAACTGCTTCCTTGCTTGCATGAGTGGCTGCTATGTATTCTGCCTCTGTAGTTGAAAGAGCCACTACAGACTGTCTTTTACTCATCCAGCTGACTGCGCCTCCAAATAGGCTAAACACATACCCACTTGTAGATCTTCTTTGGTCCAGATCTCCAGCCTAGTCTGCATCAACAAAACCACGAATGTCAAACATTCTTTCCAATCCTGGTCTTCCCTGGTAGCACAAGCCATAATCACTAGTGCCACGTAAATATCTGAAAACCCGCTTCACTGCTGTCCAATGCTCCTTCCCCGGGTTTGACATAAACCTGCTCAATACTCCCACTGCATGTGCAATGTCTGGTCTAGTACAGACCATTGCATACATCAGGCTACCCATTGCACTTGCATATGGAACACGGGACATATCCTCCTCTTCTTCTTGTGTCTTGGGACACTGTTCAGCAGACAGCTTTGCACCTACAGGAATAGGAACACTCACCGGTTTACTATCCTGCATATTGAACCTCTGCAATATAGTCTCGACATACTTCCTCTGGTTTAACCAGAGCTTCCTCTTTGCATGATCTCTCTTAATTTCCATGCCCAAAATATAGTTTGCAGCACCCAGATCCTTCATGTCGAATTTGGAGAACAGTTGGGTCTTCAAATCTTGGATAATTTCTTTGTCATTTCCAATCAAAAACATATCATCCACATACAAGACCAAATAAATAACACGGTCACCAATTAATTTAAAATAAACACAGTGATCCTCCTTGCTTCTGGTGAAGCCAAGTCCCCGTATATACGTATCAAATTTCTGATACCACATCCTTGGTGACTGTTTTAACCCATACAGAGACTTCTTCAACCTGCATACCAGTTCTTTCTTACCCTTCACCATAAATCCTTCACGTTGCTTCATGTAGATCTCTTCTTCTAGATCCCCGTGAAGAAATGCTGTCTTCACATCCATATGTTCTATCTCAAAATCAAATGCAGCAGCAATAGATAAAAGTAATATAATAGAAGTAACTTTGGCAATAGGAGAAAAAATATCACCAAAATCAATTCCCGGCACCTGGGAATAACCTTTCGCTACCAACCGAGCTTTGTATTTCTCCACCTTGCCTTCTACATTCATCTTCTTCTTAAACACCCATTTGCTCCCAATGGGCTTCCTTCCAGCCGGCAACTCCACCGGATCCCATGCATCGTTTTTGTGCAAGGATGCCATTTCATCAACCATGGCCTCCTTCCAGAGTTTTCCATCCTCTGAATCTACTGCCTCCCTGACAGTTCTGGGTTCATCATCAGTTATAGTTAAGGCAAAACCTGAACAGAAAGCAGATGGACTATACCTTTCTGGTTGCCTTCTTTCCCGAACTGATCTTCTTAAAGTTGGAGTTTGTGGCTCATCATCTTCTGAGTCTTCTTCTGTTGTAGAGTCTGATTCATCCTCCTTTAGCTCAAACTCTATCTTCTCAGGTTCCTTTGGTAGGACTTCATGTTTAACAACATCTTTCACTTCCCTAAACACCACATCTCATTTGTACACAACCTTCCTTGTTTCTGGGTTCCAAAGCTTGTAACTCTTTAAACCATCCGTATACCCAATAAAGATGCACCTTTCAGATTTATTATCCAACTTGGTCCTTTTCTCCTTTGGAACATGTACATATGCATCACATCCAAATACCCTTAGATGTGAAAGAGAGGGTTTCTTACCAGTCCATACCTCATGTGGGGTCTTATCCTCTAATGCTGATGAAGGTGATCTGTTAACTAAGTAACATGCAGTCTCCACTGCCTCTGCCCAGAATTCTTGTCCTAACCCGGTACCACTGAGCATGCTACTTGCCTTTTCCATCAGTGTTCTGTTCATTCTTCTGCAACTCCATTTGTAGAGGTGTGTATGGAGTAGTCATACGTAGGTACTATCACACACTTCTTCTGAGGAACTCTTCAAATTCCCTTCTTGTGAGAACTACCCACCATTATCGTCTCGATGCCTATATCTTCTTCTCTCGGTTTTCCACCGAGCCTTAAATTCTTTAAATTTGTCAAAGACTTGATTTCTTCCTCAAGAAATATATCCATGTATTCCTTGAGAAGTCATCTATGAATGAAACATAGTACATAGACTTTCCCGAGTGATGGGCCGGCAACAGGGCCCAAACACATCCTTGTGCACAAGTTCTAATATCTTGTTTTCCTTCTTAGCACCAGAAGGAAAACTCACCTGATTCTGCTTCCCATATACAAAATGTTCACAGAAATCAAAATCCAGAGAGAAATTAGACATACCTTCTACCATGCCATTTCTATGCAGTATCCGAAGGCCCTTCTCTCCAATATGTCCAAGCCTTTGATGCCATAACATGGTCTTTTCTCCAGAGACAGCTAGGCTTTCCGCTCCACTTTCAGGAACCATAGAATTTTTACACCCATCAATAACAGTGCTACCTTGTAGCTTATACAAAGTTCCAGTCCGAACTCCCCGCATTAATACCAGTGCTCCCCGAACCATCTTGCAGGCATCTTTCTCGAACACTGTTTTTACACCTGCATCATCCATCTTGATTACAGAAATCAGATTTCTGGCCAATGCAGGAATATGCAGAACACCAGGAAGTGTTCTAATCCTCCCACCTTGCAGCTTCAGCTTGACCTTTCCACGTCCGACGATTCTGGCCTTCCTATCATCCCCTAGGAAGACATCACCACCATCATATTTCTCATACTCGCAGAACCACTCCCTATGGGGAGTGAAGTGAAAAGATGCACCTGAGTCAATCAACCATGACTCATGATCTACATGTGTATTTGAAGAAGAAGCAAAATACACATCCCCACCTTCATCCGAGGTGGTTTTTGCCTCTGCAGAAGGAGCTTCATCAGATCCCTTTCCTTTCTCAGGAGCTTTAGATCTGCATTCCTTTTTGTAGTGTCCTTCCTTTCCGCATTTCCAGCACACCTTTACAAACTTTCCGGGAGATTTAGATCTCCCTCTAGATTTAGATCTCCCACTCGAAACCTTATTCTTGTTTCTGTTCTGGGACCTTCCTCGTACAGATAAGGCATCTCCATTCTGACCCTCCATATTTCTCCGTCTCATTTCCTCCGACAGCAAGGCTGAGACAATGTCATCAAAATTCAAGGTAGTTGTATTGCTACCTATTGCAATAACCAGACTATCCCATGAGTCTGGTAGAGAACACAACAAACTGATGCACTTATCTTCATCTAAGATTTTAATATCAACAGATGACAACTGACTTACCACGGTATTGAAGGCGTTCAGATGGTCTGTCACCGAGTCTCCATCCTTCATCCTCAGGTTATACATCTCTTTCCGTAGGAAAAATTTATTCACCGGAGACTTAGATTGGTACAAAGTCCCAAGTTTTCCCACAAATTCTTTCGGCCGTAGCTTCCCCAGGATACATTCAACAATCACCGAATGCGACACACTGACAGTGTTATTGCTCCTTGGCCTTCATCGTTTCTTCAGTCTTCATCGACATTGCGGGTTGGTTTAGTACCTAGATCTACACGATCAGTGATCTTTATCCAACAGCAGATCCTCCATCTTGAGCTTCCACAACTCGAAACTCTGACCATTAAATTTCTCGATCTCTATCTTTCCGCCGCTTGCCATATTCTTTCACCGCAAGAATCGATCCCGCAGATCTCCCACTGCACAGGGTCTACCACATGCCCGAGCAAAAAAACATCAACAACAAAGGCGTCCCCTTGAAGCCGAAATAGCTCCGATACCAAATGTAGGTTTTAACCCTGAACAGAAATATCTACACACGATTCTTATAACAGAAAATAAACAATAGCAAGAGCATAAAACATAAAACAGATAAACACAGAGATTTTCCCCTGGATCCCAAATCGGGACGACCAGCTTGATTTTTCATTATATTCCTTTTAGTGTTATATACATGCCGGAGCATACATAAACCCCAATCCATTAACCCTGGATAAGAACATAACCGTAGTTCCCTTGACCGGATCTACAAAAAATACCAGGGGCCAAAAACCATCAAACCCCAAAACCATGTGCAAAACCATGCACAAAACCATGGGCGGATCCGCCTATGAGTGGGTCCGCACAAAAAACAAATTTTGGGGACCCCAACGGTGGGGACTGCTTCGCCCCTTGTGACCCCCCAGCTACGCCCGACGCAACATACAGCGCGTGGGGCCAATCGTGGAAAGAATATAACACATACCCAACATTAATTCCTCCTCCGCTTTCCTTCTGACCTCTCCGACTAAATCCCGACCGTTGGATGATGCCATCCAACGGCCATGCTCTCCCCACATGTCATTCCAAAGCAGTTAACCCATATATGCAGGATTTCATAATGTTTTTCATATTTTGCGGGGTTTAAATGGTTTTTTCGCCATGCTGAAGAAAATTCAAAGGCTGAGGGTGACGATCCTACTGCCTTCGATTCATCAAAGAGAATCATTCGCAGGGTTTAAACTCCACGTTTAATCAATGATTCATGAGGCATTGATGCCATTCGATCCCTGTGCAGCCCTGCATGCTAACGAACACAACAAGTCAATCACAAATCAAAGAATATCAGTGTCGAAGACAAAATGCACCAGCATGGAAGATTGAAGACAATTTTATGAGGATTACGACCAAAAATTGATTATCAAAAGCCTAATCCTCCCAATCAAGACACAGTTAAAAAGAAAATCATGAGTGTTTTATCAAACATAAGGCCTCCACTGCCACATCTGAGGAAAACTGATTCCTCCCAGCTACCACAGTGTCACCTGTACCTCAAAGCATTCAAACAGAGGCTGAAGTTATTGATCAGGATCATATATTTTCCTTGAGCACAACCGAATAGTTATTTCTGCCAAGGAACTTAATGTAAAAATTATCAACAGAGTAACTATTAGACAACACAGAGCCTCAAAAGTCAAAAAGAGCTCCCACCGAGCTTAAATATTAATGTAAATGATTTAATACAGAGTACACCTATGCAAGCTTCTTCATAGAGCCCCCCAAAGGCCCAGAAGCCATTAAGACTATATTAATTATCTTTGGAGATCTTTATCAGATCTCACCTCCTCATTCTTCTATAAATACTACTGGAGAAGATGAGAAAGTGTTGGTTGGTTGATCACTAGTTGTAATACTGAAAATCTCTGAAATAATACATAGTCTGTTGAAGTTGAAGAAAAAATTGAAGTCTTGGAGCCTTGATGATGTTGTTGCATGCTTGTTCCTGAGAAGGCTCTATCATTGGATCCATGAGCTTGGCTATTGGTGAAGTATTCTGAATTGTTTAATGTTTTCTCCTGTTTTCATTCTGTTCCATAATTTCTTGCTACAGTAGGTTGAAAGTTTTAGACTAAGAAATGACTCCTGGAAGCACCTTAGACCTGTTCATCCTTCATTGTTTCATGTTTTCTTCTGCTGAGGTATTTTAGAGTCTTTAATATCTCTCTTTAGTCCTCATGCTTGTTTATTTCCTTAATAGTTCGAACATTTGGTTTCAACATGATTTATGGTTCTCCCTGCTTGTCTGCTACCACTTAAAAACTGTTAGTGAAGTCTCCCTTTGAAGTATATTTGTTTATAGTAAGCCAAGGAGGTCTGTTCTGATCATGCCCTTTTTCCTTGCTTAAATAGTTGTCTTAAAGGTCTTTTATAGTTGTGATCATAGATGTATTAGGTGTTCCCTCTTCTATGACTGCAATGATCAGTGAATCTTTTATGTTTTCTAAGTCATTTGAAATAAAATATTTAAGGAAATAGGGTGTTCCCCGAATCTTAGATTTCATTTTGAAAGTTCTCTTGAAGTCATTATTTGCTTAAAGAATGTTTGTAGAATTTATGGTTAGCCCTGTATATCAAATATTTCTTTATTGTTCAAGTTATGTTTTCAAGTTCCCTTCGTTGAGAATATAGGGACCTGACATTATAATTGTGATCATAGATGTATTTAGGTGTTCCCTCTTCTATGACTGCAATTATCAGTGAAATATTTTATGTTTTCTAAGTCATTTGAAATAAAATAGTTGAGGAAATAGGGTGTTCCCCGAATCTTAGATTTCATTTTAAAAGTTGTTTTGAGGGCATTACTTGCTTAAAGAATGTTTGTATAATTTATGGTTAGCCCAGTCTATCAAATATATCTTTATTGTTCAAGTTATGTTTTCAAGTTCCCTTTGTTGAGAATTCAATTTCTCTTTCCAAATCATTGATGTCCATCTCATTCCAAAACCAAAGGACCCTGCGGCCAAGTTAGATTTGCCCTCTGATATCCGATATCCATTTATGAGTGTGTCATGACCTCTTTTTGACTCCATTACCCAATGAATCTGACATTTCCTCTTTCTATCTATCCTTCCTAGACCTTTCATATTCTGTTGTATCAATTCAACCAAACAAACAAACAAACACATGGACTCAATAACTAGTCTAAAATCAATACTCTAAGCACACAAGATAAAAATTTTCAAACAAACATTTGAGAGATCCCTCTCTAAGAACAGGATGACTAGATCCTGTAACTCTAAATATTTGTTCTGATGTTGCCTTGTCTTTTGATTTTCCAAACTATCAAAACATGGGAGACCAACATAATGTCGATCACGGTGGGACACTAAGTTCATAGTTGCCTAGAAAGCTCTTATAGACTCATTAGTCTTTCAAGAAACCATAGAAACTTAGAAAAACCCAAAAATATTTTAGTTTGGCTTCATAATAAACATGGTGGTGGAACCATAAAAAATTTTACCTTCACAAAAGCTAAAATTTTTCCACCTGGTGACTCCACTGGCCTCCAGTAGGCCTATTACTTAATTAGTCCTTGTAATCTCTCCTGGGAATGCATTAAGCAAACCCAATCATGCTATTGGTGGACAGCAAAGTTCAAAATCTTCCACCTGGAGACTCCACAATCCCAAAATACCTAATCACTCCACTGGCAGAAGACTCTAAACTGGTTGAAAAGATACAGTAACCTCTTTATTACAAACATGGATCCAAGTATGGACAGAGAAGCTAAACTAAACACATTATTGGACCTAATTGAGAAAATAGTGTACATAATTGATAAAGGATTGGAAAATCATGAGGATGATATAGATGTTGATTATCTAGAACAACCTATGTTTTTCCCAGATCAAACACAAACTCAACCTTACAAGACCTAGACAATGAGAAATATATAGATGATGATCAAGACTTTATAGAAGAAGGTGAGAAAGACTATAGAGAAAAAAATAAATAAAAATTGTTGGTCATGATGGAAAGGATGGTGTATATGCTTGGGAAAAGAATTGAAGGGAATGAGGCTAATTTAAATATTGATGATCTAGAGCAGCCCATGCTCCTTTCAAATCATGAAAAAACCCAAACTCTACAAAATATGTATGATGAACAAGATTACAAAGAAATCAATAAAGAAGGTTGTCAGGAAATTGCTGATTACCTACCTATATCTTTCTTGACCAAATACAAACTCAACCACTAAAAGACCTAGACAATGAGAAAAATATAGATGATGATCAAGACTTTATAGAAGAAGGTGAACAAGATTATAAAGAAAACAATAAAGAAAAATTATTGATCATGATGGATAAAATGGTGTACATGCTTGGGAAAATATTTGAAAGGTATGAGGCCAATTTAAATATTGATGATCTAGAGCAGCCCATGCTCCTTTCAAATCAATAACAAACCAAAAAAACTACAAGATATGTACGATGAACAAGATTACAAAGAAATCAATGAAGAAGGTTGTCAGGAAATTCCTGATTACCTACCTATATCTTGTACAAGGCTATTAAGAGAACTTCATGATCAAATTACAAATACTTATAGTGAGCAGTGCCCTGAGGAAAACATAAGCCATATTGAACTCACAAATTCTGAAATGGGAGAAGAGACAACACAACCAGAGTCTCTGCCTTTATGTTATGACTCATTTCATATTATTAAAGAAGAATGGCATCCTGACAATATACTTGAAACAACTCATGAACCTTATAGTCAAAGTGACTGCCATGAAAATCATGAGGAGTTGTTCGAAATTGAGATAGATCAGGAAAAGGAATAGAATCCTCAAAATTCCCCTGCAAACACGAGTAATGATTCCCTATAAAAGGCTCAAGAAGACATCCAGCCTCAAAACTAGTTAACACAAGAGGGAGAGGACTGTTTTTCTTCTGTCCAAAGCAAAGAGAAAATTCCTTCTCTTTTTACAGAGGAAGAAATTGATCAGATATTAAATAAACAGCCAGCCCTCAATTCTTTATTAGAACAAAACACTTCTACTCATTTACCTACTAAATCTTGTTGTCTTGAAACAGAAAATAAACTTGTAGATCAGCTAAAAGAACAAACTGATAACCCAATATGCTTGATTGGTGAAATTTTTTATACTAATGATTTTTTAACTTCTGATCAATCTGATGATGATGATGAGCTCCAAACAAAAACTAATCATGCAGGGAAACCAGCAGTCGACTGGTGTCATGAATTTCATTATAATTAGCTTGAAAGCAGCAATCATCTAGTCCAATTCATCAGGAATAGTTTTGACATAATTGGGAATCAGCTATCTATTAGTTGTAATGTTGGGGTTGAGAAGCAAGAGGAATTTCTTGAACAGGATGCATACAAGGAGCCTCCTCCTGAAAGGGTTGAGGTAATAAAAGATACCCCTGCTCAAGAACATGATGATCTCTTCACAGAGCATAGTCCAATGAATCAGAGCATACCAGGACTACAAGAGGACAACACTGCAATATATGATGAATCCTCTAATTCAGATAATAATGAAGATGAGGAAGTTTTTCTTTCTCATAAGAATATTTGCCTTAATCTAGTGGAGAAAGAAGAGATGATCCTGGTTGAAACATATCTTCCAAACACTCACTCCCAGGTATTATTTCAAGATCCCTATGCTCATTTCTTGAAAATATTTTAAGAAGGGATAAAGGTTGGTAGGAGCAGTGCGTTACCAAAAACAAGAAGATTATTTAGCAATGCTACTAAAAAACAAAGGGAATGGGAGTGGCCCTGTTTTTCCAGCCTACACAAAGAGATGAAGAAGGACCAATCATGGAATCATTTACTAGATTGGTTGTACTGGAAAAGAGTGTTCATCAGCTAAACATGTAAATATTCCAAGATTAGATTAGGTTAGATAGGAATGTCAACAAATCTCAACTTTGAGCATTTAGTTAATTGTTGATTTTTTGTCTTGAAAGAAAAAGAAAAATCTAAAAACAATAGAAAAGAGAAAAGAGGGCATATTGCAAAACAAGAAAGGTAAAACCCCATACCAAAATAGAAACAAAATCTAAAAGTGTGCAAGCTCAAATGCCACTCCTAAAAACACACTCCTAGTTAGTCATACAGCCTAATCATGACTAATTAGTTTTAAAAAATTTCTGTTGATAGCTTAGCGAATTCGATTTTCCAAACAGCTTAATCTTGGCTTATCAATAGATAGACTAGGATAGAAATTAAAGGTTCAAACAAGCTGAAAATCTGAACCTAAGGTTTCAAAAGAAGAATGACTCAAAATTGTTTTAAATTTCTGAGTCAAAATAGAGGAAGAACTGGTTCTAAACAGCTTAAAATCTGAACCATTCAAAAAAGAAAAAAAGAGCTCAAAAGAACAAAAAACAGAGTTGTACAAAGAGAAGGCAGTACCTCAACAGAGCTGTACAAAGAGAAGGTAGTACCTCAAATTTTCAGATCTTAGGCCTTCCATTTTGATTTAATTTTCTGTAAAATAATATCTATGTGCAGCTTTTTTTTCATGGCATAGATCACAGCAAGTCAAACAGCTTAAACTTGACTTGACTGAATTTAAATTTCTGTTGTAGAATTTAGAGAAATAAAAATCTGTTAGATTGTTTAATCCTAACAGATTAGTAGATTAGGTAGAGAAGCATATGAGCTCAATTGTTTAATCTGAGTTCATGGAGAAATAAGGAGTAGAATTAGATTAGATTTTATGCTTTTAAAAGAATAAAATGTTGTGAAAAGAGTTTTCCAATCCAAGTGCACTCTGATGAAGAAAAAATGTTAGATCAGTAGGATTGGGTAGGTAGAAAGCTTGTTGATGAAAGATCCATTGTTTTTTATGACTGTTAATATGTTTTCAGACCAAAAGAACATCATTCAAGAAAAGGAAATTAGCCCAATGGATGAGTCACAGGTCAGCCTCCCAGAGAATGCAAGTCTGAAGTTCTTGATGCCTTCAAGAAGGCACCATCCCCAAGTGGAGCCACTGTTAGCCACCTATAAAATTTGTTATAGAAAAAGGTGGCTAAAACTTTTTTGGAGCATTCAAGGAAAAAATTTTATTGCTAAAAAGTGTTGGCTCTTGAAGACTCTTGAATGCCTCATGCCTCTGTCCAAATCTTCAGTACTGTTTCCATCTTAAAAACTCTGAAATTTCGTTGATTTCATTAAGGAAATACTGCTCTAAAGGCCATTTTCCCCCTCCTTCCACTTCCAAAAATAACCTCATTTTTACCCCTTTATTCCCCATAAAAAAATTTCATTTTGCTCCCCTTTTTCTCCATAAAACTCCTCTATTTTCATGATTCCCCTTCTTCCATTCATGAAAATCATTTTTACATAGTTTAAAAATCATTTTTAAACTATACCGAAACCCCCAAATCCATTGAAAAACATTGAAAAAATCATAAAAAATACATATTTTTGTATAAAGATTTAAGCCCCCTTGGGCTAAACCTGAACCACTTCCCCTCCATACACCCACACCCTAGAACCAGGTGCTAGGCCCACAAAGTGCTTATTGTGTCGCAAAAATTCGAGAATGGTTAGATCAAAAAGACTGAGCCCGAGGCTCCGATTGCGATTGGCTCTTTGTTATATAATGCCCCGGGCGTATTGTATTTCATATAAACTAAGGCCCCGCAGTCGGGCGCCTATCTATATCATAAATATAAGCCCTTCCCAATGCTTTTTTCCTTTCTATTTCACGAAAAATCATTTTTTTCTATGTTATAAATGGTTCCGCCCATTCATCATTTTTAACCTTTTTCCACTGTTGATCCTTCAAAACACATCAACGGTTAGCGTGTTTTCCCCGCCCATCACATCGAAAACTTCTCCAAGGTTTCTTCCGATTGCACCCCATTGAAACCTCCGATTGCGATGACCCGATCACACCATCGCATCGGCCTTTTCCCCGATCGCATAATCGCATCACCCCACCTCCGATTGCCGATTTTGATCTCCTGACGCATCTCCCACCGTCAATCTGATCTGCAGATCGACGGTCTTCATCTAATCACATCGGGTCTTTCCATCAGATGTGTTTTTAACTTTTGTTTCTCTCCCTGCCAATTGTGATCTTCCGATTCGATCTAGGTCGTCCATGTGTCTAGATCGGACGGTCCTAGATCATTCCCACATTACTTCATCACCCTCCACCCTCGCCAAAGGTTTAAACCTTAGTTTTTCACATTTTCCTGTTAAAACTGGATAGCGTGAATCCTTTACATTATTAGTCTACCGCTTATCCCAACCGTTGATCCTCTTGATCACTCATCAATCAACGGCTCTGACTTAATTATCCCTCTGCTCTCCTTTTTTGAAACCTCTTCTATGCTAATCCCCACCATTGGATAATTCCATCCAACGTCCATGCTCTCTCTGCATGCCCTCTGAAGCATTTTACCCAATAATCGCAGGATTTCTTAATTAGTTTCATGTTTTGCAGGTAATTAATGGTTTTGTCCATTATAATGAAGAAAGGCTGAAGGCTGAGAGCGACGATTCTTATGCCTTTGATTCATAAAAGGAAACTAATTGCAGAGTTCAAACTCCACGTCTCGTCGATGCTCTATGGGCATTGATGCCTTGTGAGCCTTCCGCAATACTACACATCAACAAGACACATAGTAATGCATAAAATAGTTAAAAGAGTATCAGTATCAAATATTTAAACACAGTAGGAACAAAAGAGTGAAGACAATTTTGGGGGGATTATGGCTAAGATTGATTATCAAAATCCTAATCCTCCAAATTAAACACAATTAAATAAAATCATAAGTGTTTATCAAACAGAAAGGCCTACGCTGCCATATCAGGGGCTAATTAAATTTCCCAGCTACCACAAAGCCACCTCTGCCTCAAAGCATTCAGACAGAGGCTGAAGTTATTGATCAAAATTAGATATTTGCCTCAACACAGCCCAACAGTTAATTCTGCTAAGGAACTTAATGCAAAATATTAGCAAAGTTACTATAACATGACACAGAGCCACAAAAGTCAGCAAAATCTCCCACCGAGCTTAATCTTTAATGTAAATCAATTAATACAGGCAGAACATATGTAAACTTCTTCATCGATCCCCTCAAATGCTGAGAAGCCTTAAAGACTATATTAAATACCCATGGAGATCTTTTATCAGATCCCACCTCCTCATTCTTCTATAAATACTTCTGTAGAAGATGAGAAGTTGTTGGTTGGTTGGTTGATCACCAGTTGTAATACTAAAAACTCTCTGAAATAATACATAGTCTGTTGAAGTTGAAGAAGAAACTAAAGTCTTGGAAGCCTTGATGATGTTGTTTCATGCTTGTTCCTGAGAAGGCTCTATCATTGGATCCATGAGCTTAGTTGTTGGTGAAGTATTCTGAATTGTTTAATGTTTTCTCCTGTTTCCATTCTGTTCCATAATTTCTTACTACAGTAGGTTGAAATTTTTAGGCTAAGAAATGACTCCTGGAAGCATCTTAGACCTGTTCATCCTTCACTATTTTATGTTTTCTTCTGCTCAGGTATTTTAGAGTCTTTAATCTCTCTCTTTAGTCCTCATGCTTGTTTATCTCTATGATAGTTCAAATAAGATGGTTTCAGCATGATTTATGGTTCTCCCTGCTTGTCTGCTGCCACTTAAAGGTTGTTATTGAAGTCTCCCTTTGAAGTATTTCTATTTATAGTAAGCCAAGGAGGTCTGTTCTGATATTTCCCTTTGCCCTTTCTTAAACAGTTGTATTAAAGGTCTTTGTAGTTGTAATCATAGATGTGTTAGGTGTTCCCTCTTCTATGACTGCAAGTATCAGTGAATCTTTTATGTTTTCCAAGTCCTTTGAAATAAAATATTTGACGAAATAGGGTGTTTTCCGAATCTTCGATTTCATTTTAAAAGTTGTTTTGAAATCATTATTTGCTTAAAGGTGTGATTTGTAGAATTCATGGTTAGGCCTGTCTATCAAATAGCTCTTTATTGTTCAAATTGTGTTTTCAAATTCCCATTGTTGAGAATTAAACTTCTCTTTCCAAATCATTGATGTCCATCTCATTCCAAAAACCAAAGGATCCTGTGGCCAAGTTAGATTTGCCCTCTGATATCCCATATCCATTGATAAGTTTGTAATGACTTCTTCTTGACTCCATTGCCCAATGAATCAGACATTTCCCCTTTCTATCTATCTTTCCTAGACCTTTCATGTTCTTCTATGTCCTTCAACCAATCAAACAAACAAACAAACACCTACACTTAATAACTAGTCTAAAACCAATACCCAAAGCACACAAGATAAAGCTTTGCAAACAAACATTTGAGAGATCCCTCTCTGAGAGCAAGAGGACTAGATCCTGTAACTCTAAAGATTGGTTATGATGTTGCCTTGTCTTTTGATTTTCCAATCTATCAAAACACGGGACACCAACACATCCTTGACTTCCTTGCCACTGTCACTAGAAATATGAACTACAAATAACAAACCTCTTTTCCTATGGATACGTTTGGCGTGCATAGCTGTCACCATCCTTCCTAATGTTTATTTCCTCTTACCCCGCACAACTCTTTGTTCCCCATTATCATCCAAGCATTCAGTAGCCTTGTCATAACAATCCATCTTGGTCCTATGAAGATACAACCAATCCATACCCAAAAGCATACTATAAGATTCCAACGATAATTCATTCAAATGCATTGATGTAGACATACCATTCAAGTCAAATGCACAATATCTCACCAAATGATGAAATCTCTTCTTGCTATTGGGTTTTTGTTATATTATTTCCACGACCAATCATGTATGGGGGGGGGGGGGGGCGATAGCCCCCCCTGTACGTTGTGCTGGGTGCAACGTCGGGGGGGTCACAGGGCAACACCCTAGAAACAAATTTTGGTCCTTTTTTTCTGGTGGGTGGACCCGCCCATGGTTTTGTGCATGGGTTTGCACATGGTTTTGGGGCATGATGATTTTCAGCCCCTGGTATTTTGTAGATCCGGTCAAGGGAACTGCGGTTATGTTCTAATCCAGGGTTAATGGATTGGGGTTTATGTATGCTTCGGCATGTATATATATGTATTGTAACACTAAAAGGAATATAATGAAAAATCAAGCTGGTCGTCTCGATTTGGGATCCAGGGGAAAATCTATGTGTTTATCTATTTTATGTTTTATGCTCTCGCTACTATTTATTTTCTGTCTTTAGGATTCGTTTGTAGATAATTTCTCTACAGGGTTAAAACCTACATTTGGTATCGGAGCAGTTTTAGTTTCAAGGGGATGCCTTTGCTACTGAGGGGTTTTTTTCTCGAGCCTGAGGTAGACCTTGTTCAATGGGAGATCTTCGAGATCGATTCTTGCGGTGAAAGAAGATGGCGAGCGGCGGGAAGATAGAAATCGAGAAATTTAATGGTCAGAGTTTTGAGTTGTGGAAGCTCAAGATGGAGGCTCTGCTGGTGGATAAAGATCAGTGGATCACAGTAGATCCAAGTACTAAACCAATGGCAATGTCAAATGAAGAATAGAAGAAACTGGATCGGAAGGCAAAGAGCATAATATGGTTGTGTGTCTCAGATTCAGTATTATTGAATGTATCTGGGGAACCTACGGCAAAGACCTTATGGGACAAGATAGGGACTTTGTACCAATCTAAATCTCTAGTGGATCAGTTGTTCCTGCGGAAAAAGCTATATAACCTAAGGATGAAGGATGGAGACTCGGTGACAGAGCATCTGAACGCGTTCAATATTGTGGTAAGTCAGTTGTCATCTATTGATATTAAAATCTCAGATGAAGATAAGTGCATAATTTTGTTGTGTTCTCTACCAGATTCGTGGGATATTCTAGTTATTGCAATAGGTAGTAATACAACTACCTTGAATTTTGATGACATTGTCTCAGCCTTGTTGTCGGAGGAAATGAAATGGAGAAATATGGAGGGTTAGAATGGAGATGTCTTATCCATACGAGGAAGGTCCCGAAACAGAAACAATAATAAGGTTTCGAGTGGGAGATCTAAATCTCTTGGAAAGTTTGTAAAGGTGTGTTGGAAATGCAGAAAGGAATGGCACTACAGAAAGGATTATAGTTCTAAAGCTCCTAAGAAAGGAAAGGGATCTGATGATGCTCGTTCTGCAGAGGCAAAAACCACCTCGGATGAAGGTGGCGATGTGTATTTGGATTATTCTTCAAATATGCATGTAGATCATGAGTCATGGTTAATTGACTCGGTTGCATCCTTTCACTTCACTCCCCATAGGGAGTGGTTCTACGAGTATGAGAAATATGATGGTGGTGATGTCTTCTTAGGTGATGATAGGAAGGCCAGAATCATCAAACGTGGAAAATTCAAGCTGAAGCTGCAAGGTGGAAGGATTAGAACACTTCCTGGTGTTCTGCACATTCCTGCATTGGCCAGAAATCTGATTTCTGTAAGAAATATGGATGACACAGGTGTAAAAAAAATGTTCGAGAAAGATACTTGTAACATGGTTCGGGGAGCACTGGTATTAATCCGGGCAGTTTGCATTGGAACTTTGTACAAGCTTCAGGGCAACATTGTTATAGTTGGGTGCAATAGTTCTTTGGTTCCTAAAAGTGGAGCGGAAAGCCTAGCGGTCTCTGGAGAAAATACCATGCTATGGCATCAAAGGCTTGGACATATTGGAGATAAGGGCCTTTAGATACTGCATGGAAATGGTATGGTAGAAGGTATGTCTAATCGCTCTCTAGATTTTGATTTCTGTGAACATTGTATATATGGGAAGCAGAATCGGGTGAGTTTTCCTTCTAGTGATAAGAGGGCGAACAAGATATTAGAGCTTGTGCATAGTGATGTGTTTGGACCTGTGTTGGTTCCATCACTAGGTAATTTTGTGTACTGTGTTTCATTCATAAATTACTTCTCAAGGAATACATGGATATATTTCTTGAGGAAGAAATCTGAAGTCTTTGACAGTTTTAAAGAATTTAAGGCTCTAGTGGAAAACTAGATAGAGAAGAAGATAAAGGTGTTGAGGACAGATAATGGTGGGGAATTCTGCAAGAAGGAATTTTAAGAGTTCTGTAAGAAGTGTGGTATAGCATGGCAGAAGACTACTCCATACACACCTTAGCAAAACGGAGTTGTAGAAAGAATGAACAGAACGCTGATGGAAAAGGAAAGAATCTTGCTCAGTGGTACCAGGTTAGGACAAGAATTCTAGGTAGAGGTAGTGGAGACTGCATGTTACTTGGTTAACAGATCACCTTCATCAGCGTTGGAGGATAAGACTCCACATGAGGCATGGACTGGTAAGAGACCCTCTCTTTCACATCTGAGGGTATTTGGATGTGATGCATATGTACATGTTCCAAAGGAGAAAAGGACCAAGTTGGATAATAAATCTGAAAGGTGCATCTTTATTGGGTATAAGGATGGTTTAAAGGGTTACAAGATTTGGAACCCGAAAACAAGGAAGGTTGTGTACAACCGAGATGTGGTGTTTAGAGAGGTGAAATATATTGTTAAACATGAAGTGCTACCAAAGCAACCTGAGAAGATAGATTTTGAGGTAAAGGAGGATGAATCAGACTCTACAACAGAAGAAGACTCAGAAGAGGAAAAGCCACAAACTCGAGCTGTGAGAAGATCAGGTCGGGAAAAAAGACAACCAGAAAGGTATAGTCCATCTGTTGTTTGTTCAAATTTTGCTTTAACTATAACTGATGATGATCCCAGAACCGTTAGGGAGGCAGTAGATTCAGAGGATGGAAAACTCTGGAAGGAGGCCATGGTTGATGAAATGGCATCCTTGCATAAAAATGAGGCATGGGATCTGGTGGAGTTGCCGGCTGGAAGGAAGCCCATCGGGAGCAAATGGGTGTTTAAGAAGAAGATGAATGTAGAAGGTAAGGTGGAGAAATACAAAGCTCGGTTGGTAGCAAAAGGTTATTCCCAGGTGCCGGGAATTGATTTTGGTGATATTTTTTCTCCTGTTGCCAAGGTTACTTCTATTAGATTACTTTTATCTGTTGCTGCTGCATTTGATTTTGAGATAGAACATATGGATGTGAAGACAACATTTCTTCACGGGGATCTAGAAGAAGAGATCTACATGAAGCAACCTGAAGGCTTTATGGTGAAGGGTAAGAAAGAACTGGTATGCAGGTTGAAGAAGTCTCTGTATGGGTTAAAACAGTGACCAAGGATGTGGTATCAGAAATTTGATACCTATATACGGGGACTTGGCTTCACCAGAAGCAAGGAGGATCACTGTGTTTATTTTAAATTAATTGGTGACCATGTTATTTATTTGGTCTTGTATGTGGATGATATGTTGTTGATTGGAAATTACAAAGAAATTATCCAAGATTTGAAGACCCAACTGTTCTCCAAATTCGACATGAAGGATCTTGGTGCTGCAAACTATATTTTGGGCATGGAAATTATGAGAGATCGGGCAAAGAGGAAGCTCTGGTTAAACCAGAGGAAGTATGTCGAGACTATATTGCAGAGGTTCAATATGCAGGATAGTAAACCGGTGAATGTTCCTATTCCTGTAGGTGTAAAGCTATCTGCTGAACAGTGTCCCAAGACATAAGAAGAAGAGGAGGATATGTCCCATGTTCCATATGCAAGTGCAGTGGGTAGCCTGATGTATGCAATGGTTTGTAATAGAGTAGACATTTCACATGCAGTGGGAGTATTGAGCAGGTTTATGTCAAACCCAGGGAAGGAGCATTGGACAGCAGTGAAGCGGGTTTTCAGATATTTACGTGGCACTAGTGATTATGGCTTGTGCTACCAGGGAAGACCAGGATTGGAAAGAATGTTGGACATTTGTGGTTTTTTTGATGCAGACTGGGCTGGAGATCTGGACCAAAGAAGATCTACAAGTGGGTATGTGTTTAGCCTATTTGGAGGCGCAGTCAGTTGGATGAGTAAAAGACAGTCTGTAGTGGTTCTTTCAACTACAGAGGCAAAATACATAGCAGCCACTCATGCAAGCAAGGAAGCAGTTTGGTTGCAGAGATTGTGTTCAAGTATGGGGTTGGTACAGCAAGCTATAAGGATAGACTGTGATAGCCAAAGTGCAATTTTCTTGGCTAAGAACCCCGCTTATCATTCAAAGACAAAGCACATTGATGTTCAATATCACTTTGTTAGAGATATGGTTGAGGCTAAAAGGGTGTTGCTGGTAAAGGTGGACACTTTGAAGAATGTTGCAGATGCATTGACGAAGTCTGTGAGCACTCAAAAGTTCTCTTGGTGTATAGAAACAATGGGTGTTGAAGAATTGGGCCAATGACTAAGCTCTCCTGTGGCCCCCTGCGGAAAGAAAACAACAAGTGGGAGAATGTTGGGTATGTGTTATATTATTTCCATGACTAATCACGCGCGGGGGGGTAAGAGGGGGGGCGATAGCCCTCCCTTTGCACTGGGCGCAATGGGGGGGTCACAGGGGCAACGCCCCTAGAAAAATTTTTGGTCCTTAATTTCCGATGGGTAGTCCGCATCCATGGTTTTGTGCATGGTTTTGCACATGGTTTTGGGGTACGATGGTTTTCGACCCCTGGTATTTTTGTAGATCCAGTCAAGGGAACTACGGTTATGTTCTAATCTAGGATTTATGGATTGGGTTTTATGTATGCTTCGGCATGTATATATATGTGCTGTAACACTAAAAGGAATATAATGAAAAATCAAGCTGGTCGTCCCGATTTGGGATCCAGGGGAAAATCTCTGTGTTGATCTATTTTGTGTTTTATGCTCTCGCTATTGTTTATTTTCTGTTATAAGATTTGTGTGTAGATAATTGCTGTTCAGGGTTAAAACCTACACTTGGTACATGGCAAACAATTGCACTAACCAAGACTCTACATCCACTTATTTATTCAAACCACACTTATCCACGAGGTCATGATTAGCATAAATATAATTAGATCTAGGGTCAATTAAAATAGAAACAACTTGATCACAAATCTTACCGTTCATCTCGATAACAGAAGCCTGGTGATTTGTCTATCTATTATCCAATGCTACATAGATCCTAGGAATACTATCCAAAATATCCCACTATCTATGCCTCCTGAGTGATGTATATTTGTGGTCTACCACCCTGATGTTGTGGACAATATCTCATGTGATGATCTTTGCCACAATTCCAGCACTATATAGGCTTCTAGCATGCACCTTTGTTTTGGTCCTCAAACTGAAATCGTTGCCCTTTGTCTAATGCATTGAACTTCTTAGATGATGCCACATTCTCTTTATTACAAGTTTCTTGATGTCTTTCTCACTTCTTATCCCATTTTCCTCTCTTCTTATCATTACCTTTCCCATCTGGCTTAGGCTTATATCTGTGCTTTGATTGCTAGTAGTGATGCTTTACTTTCCGGATGACCTCATCCACTGATCTACTCATCAAACTCAATCCTATTTTTGAAAGCTATCGAAAACACATTGATGAATCATTGAATCTTGGCCTTTTCCTCCTTGAGGTAAGAGACATACCTCAACAATTCTAGAAATCTGCTATTGTACTCCTCATCAGTCATAGATCCCATCTTTAGTTCATAAAATTTCTTTTCCCTATCATCATAGTATCTCTCTGATAGATACTTCTTCTGGAATAGTCTCTCGAATTTTCTCCAAGTCAATTCATCCTCATAAATATCCCTGACATTCTTCACATCTTCCCACCAAATATCTTCTTTACCTTTGAGGATGAATGTTGTTATTCTGGCTTTCATGTTTTCTAAGTAATCATGCAACCTGAAGAACTTCCTTATACCAAGCAACCATGCTTCTGCATCATGTGGTTTCTTCATCTTTCCATCAAATGTAGGTGGTTTTGATTTCTTGAACTCATCCGAAAAGTATCCCCTGTCACTCCTCGTGTAAGGATGATAATGATCACAATAATAGTGTCTGTCATAACCAGAACTAAAATAGTACCTGTGTCTATCACCTATCTTATTTAAAGTGTCCAAGAACCTGTTATCTCTTATGGTGTCATCTCTATTCGACTTCTGGCCACTATGAAACAGACTTCCATATGCCCCATTTAGGATGTTGAATCTATTTATATATTCAAAAATACATCTTACATAACAAAAATAACAATTTTACCAAAAAATTTATCACTTGATTCTAACTTCAAAACAAAACATAAAACAATTAAACTATATTTTCACACATTACATCATACTAAATTGAGACACGAAAAATGCAAAACACTTCTAAACCGAAACTCTTGCATTCTTTCCTAGAAATTTTCAATATTACTTATCTTTTTTATTAAAAAATATAAAAAAATAACGAGCCTAATAAAAATTATCCATTACATCTTAAATTCCATTAAAATTCTTAAAATATTATATTTAAACGATTAAAGCTTCCATTTTTGGGATTTTAACTTCCTCCATTTTCATGCTTCAACAAATCAAATTGGATGTAAGAAACGAATGAGAAACTACACTCGGTCGAAACGAGTGGAAAACCTATAGTGAATCAAAAATCCATTGTAGCGTTTTTATTGTGGGAGAGGTTTCTACAAATAAAAACGTCCAAAAGCATTAGCAATGTGAATGCGAGACCCTTATAATCCAAAAAAAATATATCATCCAGTGATATTTAGATTTTAGCTGGACTTACTCCGGGTCCCTTGTCCCATACATGGAAAAAATGCTTAAGTTGACCATGACCTTAGATAAGTTTTACAAATTAAAATTGAAATAATTTGAAAAAGTTCCACACTTTCTAGAAGTTTTATCCAAATTAACGAAGGTGGTTGAATAAGTGGTAAGTCTCGTAGGGTTTCGAAAATCTTTCTTTGATTTGACTTCTGGGCTACGACTTGTCCTAGCGCCCTAGCGCTGCTAAGCCTAGAAACGTCGATCCTAAACACAAACATCATCAGTCTAAAGCTAAAAGATACACACGGGTTAATGCGTCCATGGATAATCGGCCCACCAGACCTGAGAGATCGGATTACTTCTAGAGGCCGGCCATGGCTTACGACGCTCTTATGGGTGCAACATTTATGATCATTACGGACCCAATAATAATAATAACATTTATGATATATTATAATAATAATAACAATGTCCAAATAAATGGGATTAGGATTTGCAAATTCCAATAAAAAAATAAGTAGTACGCGAGCTACTCGTGAGGTTAAAGAACCATGGAGAATACGCATGGATGTTTCGTAAAATATCGTTGTGTTGTAATGTCAAAGGTGGGAGTTGTATCGTCAACATCATCAGTTGTCTCATAATGTGACCATTCAATGGGGACATTACAAGTGAACGTACAAACAAGAATTGAGTGGCAGTAAGTAGATGCGTATATTTCATATTTTAATTGGTAAATGTTGAGATTTTATGTTTTAAATAAAATAGGAAAAAATCTCAGTAGGTGACAAAAATTAGGAATTAGTTCCTAGATTAGCTCCAGTTTGTTGGGAGGGAGTTAATGCATTGTAAATTTGAGTTGAGAGGATTTATGAGGCAGTTTGATTCTCTCTCCTATATAACAGGTATCCATATGGATTGTTTGTACACGGTGAGAGTTGAGGAGGATTTGATTAATTATGTAATCTCCTGTTTGATTAATAAAGACTGCCGATGCCTATGTTGTGTGGACGTAGCCTAGGAGGATTGGGTGAACCACGGTAAAATCACTGTGTCTTTATGTGCATGATTGATTTGCTGTTGTTGTGTTATTTAATTTGCTGCCCACTGTCCAACAAGTGGTATCATAGCATGTTGAGGTGTGGCGCAGCGGAGGAGTGGCGTTTGTGCGTTGCTTGGTGCTGCGTTAAACCGTGGCGGTGGAGGACCTGTGCATACCAGAACGTTAAGTGTTGATTGCCAGAACACGCAGTGATATATGCTGGTGCTGTTGATTGTTGTTCAAACCTGTGCGTGGAGACATGGAGGTGCTGGTGCTGGATGCCGTGAGTTGAATGCAGACAGCGATGAATATGAATGCGTGAGGGTGCTGTCGGCCTGTACATTGCTGCGTGAGACTGCTAAAACAGACGTGGACTATTATGTTAACTGCTGTCCAACAGATCTGGTGCATGGAGCGCAGTTGGATCAGGCAGCGTGCTGGAGACACGTATTGGTATGCCATCGGTTTTTTAAGTCTGCCAATCAAATCAATTTTATGCCATGGATTTTCTGAAGGTATTTTTTAAATCGATTTGTTTTATTATATATCGATTTGAAGTGGAGAACTTAAGGTCGATGCTGCCATATGATTGAGCGAAACGCTGGTTTCAAATGTCGTAAAGTCAAAATCGATATTTTTCCAAAGTTTTTGAAATGGGTCTAAAAACGATTTACTGAAGAGTCGATATGCCTTTGAACGCTGGTTTATGTGAACGCTGCATTAGAGGTGAATTAAAAAAATCGATTGAAAGCAAATGCCGTGACAGAATGCAAATGCCGTGACAGAATACCAGGTGCGTATGTGATCGCTGGTGCGGTGTTTGAACACTGTGTGTTCACATTTTGAGGTCACGCCAATTGATGGAGAACTGGCAGCGTAGGCACACTGATGTTATTGTGGTGCGTTGTTTGAACACTGTGCGCTGACTCCAATGCCAGAGCACGCATATGAACAGAACACGCATATCAATTATTGAGCCGCGTTTCTTTTTTCTGTTTTGAACTTTTTTATTTGGATTGGCGCCGAATTAAATCAACACAGTCACAATGGCGCGAACCGAATGGTGATATTGAATTTATAAATCGATTTGGAGTTTCGATTTGGAGTTTTGTAATTCAATATAAATCGATTTAACTTTTTTTTTAATACCAATACCATTTCTATATGGTATGAAATCGACTATATTAGAAGAAGGGTGGTCCAATTAAAATTAATCGATTTGTATTGTATTTAAATTCAATATTTTTTCGGGGTTATTTAATTTGTAATATTAATACCATTTGCATATGGTATGAAAGGTGAAGGGTATTTTTTTTTTTAAAGGCAAAGGAATTTTTCTTTTAAACACAAACTTCATTGATTTAAAGTTGGTTTTTTGGAGATTATTGTGTTTTTTGCTGACTCGATATGGAAAAAACTCAAAGTGTCCGTTTTGAGATCGAGTTTGACGATGTGGCTGGAGCCTTGTTGTCTGAGGAGACGAGGAAGAGGTCGAATGCAGACACCTCTACATCAGAGGTAATGATGGCAGGTCGCTCGAGAGAGAGACACTCTGGTGGTAAGCATAGCAACTCTCGTTCAAAGTCTAAAGGAAAGAAGACAAAGGTGAAGTGTTGGCATTGTGGGAAAGCTGGACACCTGAAGAAGGACTGCTGGAAGCGACAGCAGCAAACTTCTAAAGCAGATTCTTCGACAGAGAAGAAGGAGGCAAATGCGACGGATACAGGTTCGACATCTGGTTTAAGGTATGAGCGACGAAGTATTGTCTGTTTATATGTCAAAACATGATCAACATTGGTTGTTAGATTGGTGTGTTCACATTTTGAGGTCACGCCAATTGGTTGTTGATGATGGCGTCGTGTACATGGGTAATGATGTTACTTGCAATATTGTTGGCATAGGAAGGATACAGCTGCAAATGTTTGATGGGACAACTAGAATATTAACTGATGTGAGACATGTTCCAGACTTAAGAAAAAATCTAATTTCTTTAGGAGCATTGGATACGAATGGATATAAAACTGTAATTCAAGGTGGAGTTATGAAAATCTATAAAGGTATTTTACTAGTAATGAAAGCTAATAAAGTAGGAAATCTGTTTCAGTTAGAAGGAAGAACAGGGTCAGTTCATGTGTCTACGGTGTCTGAACATGACAGTAGTTACATTCGCCTATGGCATCAAAGGTTGGGCCATATGAGCGAAAGAGGGTTGAAAATTTTGGCTGATCGCAAGTTACTTCCTAATCTAAGGTCTGGAAAGTTAGATTTCTGTAAGCATTGCTTATTTGGAAAACAAAGTAAACAAAAATTTAAAACAGGCAAACATACTAGTAAAGGGATACTTGATTATATTCATTCAGATGTTTGGGGTCCAGCCCCTACAGCGTCATATGGTGGCTCGTCATATTTTGTGTCGTTCATTGATGACTTTTCTAGGAAGGTGTGGGTCTACATGTTGAAAAAGAAGTCTGATGTTTTTACAATTTTCAAACAGTTTAGAGCATTGGTAGAAAACATCACTGGTAGAACTATAAAATGTTTAAGAACTGACAATGGTGGTGAGTTTACTTCCAAGGAGTTTGAAAACTATTGCAAGGATGCAGGGATCGAGAGACATAAGACTACTGTTTATACTCCTCGGCAAAATGGAGTTGCTGAACGCATGAACAGAACTCTTCTAGAGAGAGCAAGGAGTATGCTGAGTAACGTCGGGTTGCAAAAGGAGTTGTGGACGGAAGCGGTGGCAACAGCTTGTTATGTGATAAACCGATCTCCATCGACGGCGATAGACTGCAAGATTCCGCAAGAGGTATGGAAAGGACACCCTTGTGATTATTCTAAACTCAGAGTGTTTGGTTGTGATGCATATGCTCTAGTGCCTAAACATCAGCGAACTAAATTAGATCCAAAATCAAAAAGGTATATCTTTGTTGGGTATGGTGATGGAACAAAGGGATTTAGATTGTGGGATCCTACTACCCGCAAAATCATCATCAACAGAGATGTAAAGTTTGATGAATCCTCTCTTGTACAGTTAGATGTAGATAGTAAATTGAAACGGGATGATGTATTTTATTTTCAGCACATTCAGTTTGACAGCACTTCTAATGATAGTCATGATGACCATAGTTCGAATACTAGTCATGAACAGGTTTCAGAATCAGAACATGAACAGGGTTCAGGTTTAGATCATGAACAGGTCTCAGATACTGATCGGCAAGAAGTTCCTACAGATGGTAGTCAACCAGAAACATCCTTAAGGAGGTCGACAAGAATCAAACGGCCACCGAGAAGGTATGATGATTATGTTACTTCAGTTGCTTTGACCGCTAACGATGATGAACCTCTGTGCTATCAGGAAGCTATAGAAGGTTCGAAAAGTGATAAGTGGAAAGCAGCTATGAAGGAAGAAATGATGGCCTTAGGTAAGAATGGCACATGGGATCTGGTTGAACTTCCGAAAGACAGGAAAACTGTGGGGTGTAAATGGGTTTTCAAGCTGAAACAGGTGTGAATGATACGGAAGACAGGTACAAAGCGCGACTGGTTGCAAAAGGGTTTTCTCAGAAAGCCGGTATTGACTTTCATGAGATTTTTTCACCAGTGGTTAAAATTGTTTCAATTAGAATTGTGTTAGCATTAGTGGCTTTGCTTGATTTAGAGTTGCAGCAATTAGATGTTAAGATTGCATTTCTACATGGAGATTTAGATGAGGAAATTTATATGGAACAACCGGAAGGGTTTGTTCAGCATCGCAATAACAAATTTGTCTGCAGGCTCAAGAAGTCATTGTATGGTCTGAAGCAGTCGCCTCGACAGTGGTACAAGAAATTTGATTCTTTCATGTTGAGTCAAAAATATATAAGAAGTGAATATGATCATTGTGTTTACTTTAAGCAGTTAAGTAATGGCATGTTCATTATCTTAGTATTGTATGTTGACGATATGCTTTTAGCAAGAAAAAGCATTGAAGAAATCAACAGGTTGAAGACTCAGATGGCAAGGACATTCGATATGAAAGATCTAGGAGCAGCAAGACAGATTTTGGGCATGGAGATTTTCAGAGACAGGAGCAATGGTAAGCTATGGCTATCACAACAAAAGTATATTGAGAAAATACTTTTGAGGTTTGGTATGAATAATGTGAAGCCTGTGTCAGTCCCTTTCGCTTCCCATTTCAAGCTTTCTTCCAGTTTATGTCCTAATACAGATGAAGAAAAGGATTATATGTCTCGAATTCCATATGATAATGTAGTAGGATGTTTGATGTATGCGATGGTTTGTACTCGACCAGATATTTCACATGCAGTTGGGGTTGTCAGCAGGTATATGGCAAATCCGGGTAAAGAACACTGGTCAGCAGTGAAATGGGTGCTTCGGTACTTGAGAGGCACAAGTAGTTATTGTATTACTTACAATAAGAGTAGTGAATTTGTTTGCGGATATGTTGATTCTGATTTTGCAGGTGATTTGGATAAGAGAAGGTCAACTTCAGGGTATGTATTTACTCTTGCAGGTGGAGCTATTAGCTGGATGTCAAAGCTACAGAACATTGTTGCTTTATCCACTACAGAAGCAGAATACATAGATGCTTCACATGCTTGCAAAGAAGTGGTTTGGTTGAAAGGTTTGTTTGGTGAGTTTGATAGGTTGCAGGACAACATCAAGTTATTTTGTGATAGTCAAAGTGAAATTCATTTGGCTAAGAATCTGGCATATCATAGTAAATCAAACCATATACCTATCAAGTACCATTTTGTAAGACAGGTTATCACTGAAAGGGGAGTCTCTCTTGAAAAGGTGCATACAAAGGAAAACTGTGCAGACATGTTCACAAAACCAGTTTTGTTGGAGAAGCTGCGTTGGTGTTTGGCTTCTCTTGGCTTGCAGAAGAGATAAAATAATAATAACAGGGCATCAGGCTAATTGTTGTCAAGGTGGAGATTGTTGAGATTTTCAGTTTTATTAAAATAGTCAAAAATCTCAGTAGGTGACAAAAATTAGGAATTTGTTGCTAGATTAGCTCTAGGTTGTTGGGAGAGAGTTAATGCATCCTAAATTTGATGTGAGAGGATTTATGAGGCAGTTAGATTCTCTTTGCTATATAACAGGTATCCATACGGATTGTTTGGAGAGTGAGAGGGTATGAGAGTTTGTAATCTCCTGTTTGATTAATAAGATTGCCTATGCCTATGTTGTGTGGACGTAGCCCAGAATGGTTGGGTGAACCACGTTAATTGCTGTGTTTCCTGTGCATGATTATTGTGCTGAGTATTTGTTTTATAGTTTGCTGTGCATCTGATCTCCAACAATGGAGAATTGGGTGGTGATTTGTGTACCTTTTGTGCTGAACATTTCAATTTAGTATTTTTGTTGTCGTTTTATTAATTTATCTTTTAAAGAATATTAAGAGATGATGTGAAAAAAATCTAATAACAATATGGAAAGGTGGGTGGTGATATGAATAATTTTTGTGTTACATTTTAATTTAGTGTTTAAGTTATGGTTTTATTAATATTATTTAAATAAGTGTAATATGTAATTTTGTTTTTTAATATTTGTATTTTATAAAAAAATTAATTAGTATTAAAATAATTTAGGAAGAATAATTATAGGGTAGTATAATATAATGAAGTTGCTTTTAGTGTAATTTTTTATGGTGTTTGAAACTGGTGAAGTGAAATTTTGATTTTTGTTATTTAAACTATTTTTTTATTGTATATATGGATTCATCACCCTTAAAAATCTCTAGGGAATTTCTATTGTACAAGGTTATCCATCAAAATACCATCAAAATTTTGTTTTCAATGAATTCCAACGGGATTTTAGGGTGAAATTTTGATTTCTGTTGTTTAAACTGTTTTTTACTGTATATATGGATTCATCACCCTAAAAATTTTCTAGGGAACTTCGATTGTGCAAGGTTATCCATCAAAATTTTGTTTTCAATGAATTCCAACTGGATTTTAGAGAAATTAGATGGGAAAAATCCACCAGAAAAAGCAAAGGATTCAAAAAGTCTCACTAAAGACAACTCATAATATATGGTTGCTATATTAAAAAGACCTACATTTTTATGGATGTAGAATAGACAATAACCTATTATGTTAAGACACTTTGTGGTGAAAAAGTTACCATTTTTAACCCACTCATTCAAATATATATTGATATTAATTGAATTGTTTATTATTTTAAAGAATAATAATATATTAATGAATTAAGTGTTCTTTACTTTTTAATTATAACTAGCCTAGTTCTATTTTAACTACCAACTCGTAATATATTGTTGCTGTATTAAAAAAACCTACAATTTTATGGATGTAGAATAGACAATAACATATTCTGTTAAGACACTTTGTGGTGAAAAAGTTACCATTTTTAAACCACTCATTCAAATATATATATTGATATTAATTGAATTGTTTATTATTTTTAAGAATAATAAATATATTAATGAATTAAGTATTCTTTACTTTTTAATTATAACTAGCCTAGATCTATTTTAACTACGAAGAGATGATGCCCATTTTTTTTATAGGGTTATTTTAATTTTTATTCTTTAATTTTATTTTGACTTAATTAAAATGTTTACATTATTCATTGAACTTTTTATATAAAAATAAAAATGATTTTTTTTTTAAAATATTCTAACTAATTAAATAATCTAGTCAAATAACGGCTAGTTTTTTGAGCGATGACCGGGCAATGATGTAGCGTTACTATTTATTCTTTGAGATCGATTTCCTTCTTCACCTTATTCTGAGGATGAACCAATTCTAATGATGTGATTAATTTGAAAGACATTTATTTACATTATGGATCACAAAAGTCTTAAATCTAACATATTTACATTACATTAATATTTTATTTATTTATTTATTATTATTTTTTAAAATTTTACTTAGTCAAAATGTTAAACATTACCTTACGTCTCTACCATTTTTTATGTTTTATAATATTAAAAATAAAATATATTTGATTGTAATAGATTTTCAAGATCCATCCCATTTATATTATTTTAGATATCAACATTTAAAACCCACAACTATGATTCATCATCATAATGTATGATACAAAACATGAATAAAATAGATCCACAAAATATATACAATAAACTAGAAATCTAGAAATCTTAAATAAACAAATATATTTCACAAAAAAAATTTATATATTCAACAAATCAAAAAAATTGACCACCATGATTGATCCTAACCCTAACCTAAGCCTAGACAATATGCCACACCCCACTCACGTGGAAAATACAAAGACTCCATTTATTAATTATACCTTTAAACTTCATTTACAATATAATGAATCCATACCATGTGTCTAAGAGACAAAAATGCCTCACTAGTTTAACCAAAGAAAGAAAATGATTGTGGGGTGAGACTTTGTTTCATGTAGCCCGCTACATGAGATGTCACATTTTGTGTTATCATGTGATGTGAAAGCATGAGTGTAGTTCGAGAAGGTAATTTCTCTACACCATGATTTATGTGCAATTGTATGGTCATGAAACTCGTAGTCTATTTAGGCAACGTTTTGGCTCAAAATTTGGCAAAGATTTTGAAAAAAATCGTCAAAGATTTTAACAGAATCTTATTACGGTTATTAAACTTTAGTATTTTGAGGGCCCTAAGAGTTTTTGATAGTGCTGAATCTATTTCCACTATCAAAAATAGATTCCAAACACTCCCACTACCTAATTTTTTCGGCAAAAAACTGTCGTCCAGACTATTCCATTACGTGGATAGACAGCTCCATTATGAAATAAAAAATCTAGAAAAGATAATTGAGACGTATATGACATATATAAGACGCATATGGCTGAAGCCCTTGCCTCTTTCGTATTAGTATTAATGTCTCCTCATACTCATTTATTAAAAACATGTGGTCATTTGAAAATAAATTTTACTTTTAAAATAGACATACAAATAAAATAGAAGTTCTAGAAGCGATAGCAGAGGTTTCAGTAGGGTTTTGACAGAAGGCGTCTTGGCGGCCTGGTCTTCGCCATGGCAGCATCCTCGGGAGGAGGGGTGCCACCATCTTACCGTAACATAACGACTGGGGATGATGTGCCGCGGTTAAACCAACATGCATCTGCACAGCAAAGAACAGGCCCAGTTTTGGGCGCTGAATGGCAAGCTAAAATGAAGAGCCAATGCCTGCCACGAGCAGTCAAGAAACCCAGGTTTTTCATTCCTACCTCGAAGTTAGATGAATATAGAAGTTACATGAAGAATCATGCTCTGATTTGTAAGTTTATTGGCATTTGGTCCTCTGAAAAGGATTTGTTAAAATGGATTCAAATAAAATGGCAGCCCAAGGGTCACATTGATCTGAAATTAGGGGCGAAAGGATTTTTTATAGTAATTTTTTCAAATTTACTTGATAAAGAACGCATCTTTGAGGGAGGTCCATATTTTTACAGCAATGCATGCCTCTTTCTCAGACAATGGGAGGAATGCTACAATCCTGAACAAGAACAATTTCTAGCAGCCCCTGTTTGGGTCAGACTATTTGGGCTACCCATAGATTTCTGGGACCCTGAAATTTTGGAAGGCATAGGGAATTCTTTAGGTCGTTTTGTCAAAATAGCAGAATCCACAGCTTGTGGACGATATACATCTTATGCTCGAATCTGTGTCTATATGAATATCTCTGAACCCTTACCAGAGATGATAGAACTAGAATATGAAGGCAAAGTATGGCTTCAACTCCTAGATTACGAGAACATACCTTTTCGCTGTAGACGATGCCATGAATATGGCCATCTGTATAAATCCTGCCCCTTAAACGGAGCTGAGCAACACCCTCAACCAGCGCCTGGAACATAAGAGCCATATCGACAAAAAGAGGATGGTTTTGTGCCTGTCAGTTCACGTAGACGTAGCCCCCGCTCAGGGAATAATGAACCAGGTAAAACGACAAAGCCAAATCCCCATAGCTCCACCACAACTATAAATAGATATGAGGTATTACAGGAGGTAGAAGACTCACAGGTACTGGAAATTGATGACGAAGGAAAAGCAGAAGGCTTTGGAGTGGCGACCCAGAAACTGCAATCGGCAAAACGAAAAGCAGGACAAGAGATGGAAACACCAGAAGAAAATGAAGCGCTAGAAATCACTCCGATGGAGGTAGAACAATCTAAAGAGGATTTGAGTGCTAAGGAGAAACTATTGAAAAGACTCTTGTTCGAATGGAGGAACCTAGATGACCGCTTTATCCCTGCAGAACAAAAGAAGCTCTACAAAGAGACATTTGAGAATTATCTCATTGCACAAGCCCGCAAAGAAGGCCAAGCTCGAGAAGAAGAAACAGGTAAGAGGATTGTCCCTCTGCCTAAACCGAAAAAAAAGAGGAAAAATAACTCTACAGGAATCAATACAATTAGTGGGAGAAATGATGATCAATATAGGGAAGATAATACCATTAACAATGGTATTTCAACAAATACCCAAAACTACCTAATGAAGGTGCTCTCCTGGAACATAAGAGGTCTAAATAGTAAGGGTAAGCAGAGAAATCTAAAAGAAAGACTGAAGGCGGAAAAACCCCAGGTAATGCTGGTACAGGAAACAAAAGTTTCTGGGCAGAAACTTCACGAAATAATCCAATATTTTAAAATGCAATATGAGGTAATGACTATAGACTCAGTGGGAACTTCTGGGGGCATATCAATCATATGGAATGCAGCTGAAATTATTGCAGAGGGATGGATGGCCCTTCCAAGGATCCTAACAGCCTCCTTCAGACAAATAGGATCACAAGAAAAGATCCTTATCTCGACAGTTTATGGACCTCCAATTCCAGGGGAGCGAGCAGCTTTTTTACAGAACATATGAATTTTAAGTACACTGCACAAGGAAAAGTACTGGCTCTTAGGTGGAGATTTTAACATGATATTGAACTTATCGGAGAAAAAAGGAGGCATCAGGCGAGAAGACCCGGATATGGTACTATTCATAGATTTGATAACTGATCTGAGGCTAGTTGATATTCCCACGGTAAATGGAGTTTTTACCCGGAATAACAGGAGAGGGCAACGCTTTCAGGTTGCCTCCAGACTAGACCGTTTTCTGGCTTCAGAAGCTCTTGTAAGCCAGGATATTCACTTTGAACAGCAATCCTTTCAACCCTTGGATCGGATCACTAGCCAATCAGGTTAGAAGTTGATGTTAAAGCTAGTCCTCAGAATCGGCCATTCAGGTTTGAGTTGTTTTGGTTAAGAGATCCGGGGTTTATGGAGAAAATCAAACAGTGGTGGAATACAATCCAAATCAGGGGATGCAACAAAATGCATTCATTCCAACTTCGGCTGAAAAGATTAAAAGAGGAGATTAAGAGATGGAATCGTCAAGAATTCAGAAATATACATCAGGAACAACTCAAACTGAATGCAAAAATGCAGGAAATACAGCAACAAATAATCCTTCAAGGCCGGACACCTGAGTTAGCTATAGAGGAAGGAAATACCCTCAGTCAACAGGAGGAGAGACGCAAGCAAGAAGAGATTTTGTGGAAACAAAAATCTAGAATTAATTGGCTCAAAGAAGGAGATCGCAACACCAAGTTTTTCCATAAAGCTATGCTTCAGCGCCGCCAACACAACATAATCTTCTCCTTGAAAACCACAAATGGGGAGAGGAAAATTAAACATGAGGATATTGAGGGGGAGCTGGTTAATCACTTCAGGGAAAGGCTAAGAGAACCTACACCAAATCGTCAGGCAGCCATAGATAAGATTACTAGTCACATACCGAAATTGATCTCCAGAGAACAGAACCTTGCCTTACTCAGAGCAATCACCCTCAAGGAGGTAGAAGAAGTAGTTTTGCAGCTGCCAAAGAATAAGGCCCCGGGGCCTGACGGTTTCACTAGTGAATTTTTTAAGGCGGCTTGGTCATTCATGGGGACGGACATCTTAGAGGTGGTTGAAGAATCTCACAGATTGAAAATGGTCTATCCAGCGTTGAATGCCACATTCCTCACTCTAATTCCTAAGCAGAAAAACGTTGATACCCCAGAAGGATTTCGACCGATCGCTCTGTGTAATGTAATTTATAAAATCGTTTCTACTATTATGGTCAATCGCCTGAAACCTTTGCTGCTTGATCTGATATCCCTGGAACAGACAGGGTTTGTCAAAGGATGACAAATTTTAGATGGAATAGTCATTGCACAAGAAGCCATACACTCACTAAAAAAGGAAAAAAGAAAAGGACTTCTGATTAAGCTCGACCTGTCCAAAGCATATGATAGAATAAGCTGGCAATATTTGATTGAGATAATGCACACCTTTGGCTTTGAAGATCGCTGGCTGCAATGGTTGCATTCATTTATCTCCTCCTCACATTATTCAATTCTCTTAAATGGGAGCCCGTCAGCTCCTTTTACCAGTACACGAGGCCTTCGCCAAGGGGACCCCCTATCCCCTTTTTTATTCATAATAGCAGCATAAGGACTAGGTCGACTCATTAAAGCTCACTTAGCAGAAGGAAAACTGCAAGGCTTGCAGTTATGGGGACCTCATCTCCCATTGACGCATCAGCAATTTGTAGATGATATTTTATTATTCTGCATGGCAACGCTGAAGGAATGCAAAGTTATTCTTAAGATATTAGATATCTTCATGGAAGCTTCGGGGACTGAAATTAACAAAGGTAAGTCCAATGTTTACTTTTTCAATTGTTCACTTATGTCACAGAATTTTTTGGCAAGAACGTTGGGATTCCAGCGAGGCTCTTTTCCCATGAAATATCTTGGTATGACCTTAAACCTTGGGCTAGGACGGATAGCAGATTGGAAAGACACCCTTATGAGAGTGGCTAATAGGATTCAAAATTGGGCGTTTAGATCTCTCAATGCACCTGGGCGCCTCATCCTGCTAAAATCGGTGTTACAAGCTATACCAATATACCAGCTTTCTGCAAGAGCTTGTCATAAAGGGATTTTTATGCAATTAGTAGGGAAGTTTAAAAAATTCTTATGGCAGGGCGCCCAAGATAACAGGAAATGGGCGCTTCTTTCATGGAACAAATTACTCAAACCAAAGGCGGCAGGGGGACTAGGATTGCGGGAGCCATCTACCCTGAACAATGTGATGGGAGCAAAACTCTGGTGGCGTTGGGTTAACGGTGGATCAAACCTCTGGAAAAATATCTGGACGACTAAATATGATATGCCAAGAACAATTTCAGGACGCTTAAAGACTGATAGGATTCCATGAGGTTCTTCAATCTGGAATTTGGCAGCAGCAAATCAATATCTCATCAGCTGTCATAGCTTCTGGGAAGTAAAGGAAGGAGGAACAACGCTTTTCTGGGAAGACTCATGGCAACAACGAGAGAAACTTTTTAGTAGATTAGAACTGGGTGAAATCTTTCTATATACTAACACTCCCAATCAACGACTTTTGCAACACTATTGGAGCCAACATAATGATGAGAAATGGAGGAAATGGAAAGACAGAACAAACTGGCCAAACGCCCCAGACACACAACAATGGGTTAACTTTGCAAAAGAACTCAAAACAAGAAAAATCAGACAAGCATCAGGACCAGATATCCTTAGATGGGGATATCAGACAAAAGGGCAATTTACAATCAAGGAAGGTTACTCTATACAATCTCAGCATGGTCTTCAGGATACTCGCCCTATATGGAAAAAAATCTGGGCTCTCAAACATTGGCCAAAGGTGGAATATGTCTTATGGTTAGTTAGCCACAACCAGATTTTGACTTGGGAAAATCTACAGAGAAGAGGAATGTCAGGGTCCTCTAGGTGTTCCTTCTGCAAAGCAGAGAGCGAAACAACAGAGCACCTCCTGAACTCCTGTCCAATGGTGCAACCGATGTGGAGGAACTTGGAGCACCTGTTTAGGCAAACAGACAAAGACAATGACAGTATTATAGAAACCATCCTGAAATGGAAAAAAGGAAAGTACCAATGTCAAGTGATTAACAGAGCCTGGACCCTTTCATTGGGATTCCTCATCTGGAATATATGGAAAGAAAGGAACTGCAGAATTTTCCAAGATATAGAACAACCACTGCAGCACACCTGGCAGCGATCTATTGAGAATATCCGCGAAACCATTCTTAGTGAAAGTTGGGCAGAATAGGATTGGAAGACAGTGGGCTTTGAATCCCAAATCCTTGAATATTTAAATTTAAAACCACAGATGCTGTACAAAAGTTTATGGAAATTTCGGCCCCCGAATGAAACAGTTGCAGATAACTGGACACCTCCCCAACCAGGCTTCATCAAAATGAATTATGACGGTGCTTCAAAAGGGAATCCAGGGCAAGCAGGGGCAGGAGGTATTTTCCGTAATTCTCAAGGAGCAGTATGCAAGTTTTATGCACAGGACCTAGGTTATGCAACTAACAATGAGGCAGAACTGATAGCAGTCCAACAAGGCATTCTTATAGCAATTAAGGAGAATTATCACAGACTCATAGTAGAAGGAGACTCTGCCATGGTCACCGCAGTCCTTAGTAAATTGAAGCAAGGAACCTCGTGGGAGAAAATTTCACACAGTTGGTGTACAGCAGGTCTTATTCAAGAAATAAGCCATTTGACGAAACAGATTCAATACATGATTCCAAACCACATCAAGAGAAAGAGCAACGTTGCTGCAGATTATCTCGCAAATTGGGGATGCAAACAGATGGAGAGGTCCATAGAAGCACACCCCATGGATGCAGTCTGGGAGGTGGAACTCCACTCTCTACAACTAATTGTTAACAAAAATTGTCAACCCCCCGATCGGGGTGAACACCTTGCAGCTCATAGGACATAATTGTTAAAGATGGCGGTCATGGCGTCCTCCACACAATCAACTGCAATCATGATGCATTGGGTTCATAGATTATGGAATGAAGTGAGCAAGCGATCCTTAATGAGTTCGCATGCAGGACAGCCTGTCTTGTCAGATCGCGGATGGAGAGGCTCTCAAAAGGTAAGTTTAGTTCCCTCTTCCTCCCAAGTGGTAATACTCTGCTTTTCGCATGCAATTGCTTGGAGGCCACTGAGGAGGAAGACAAGAACCAGTGTAACATTCGCGACCAGTTGGGGGTACGTAACCAGCCTTCTCCCTTTACTTATGGATGATATTGCTCTGGTTTTCAGCCTTAAGTTGTATAATGGCTTTGATTTTCTGGGTTACTCTGTTTTTTGTGTTTATACACCCATCCAGAGAAGAATAAATCCTTGCTTTCGTGACTAGTGCTCCCAGTTAGTCAATAGTGTCTTTTATATTATCTATGACAACCTCTGGGTAGGGGTAGGAATCGTTACTTCTGAACTAGTTTCCCCTCGGAAGCTTGCTCAGACTAACCAGGAAGCGGACTTAGGAGCTAACCTTTGTTATCTCCGTGTCAAGCACAGTCATATGAGGACTCAATTAGATTTTTGGTCTACCGGAACTCTCAAAGTCAATGCTGTTATAGTTAACTATGTGCGCCTCAACCTTTCCAGTCACCCATCTGTGAAGTATCACGCCCTCAAAATCCACTCGCTCATCAAACTGAATGATAGAACCCTGGCCTTCTCGATGTCGAAAAGGGTTTTAATGACTGTGTCTGTAGTCAACCAGGCTAGCTCTCATCTCAATTTGCTAGACAATCAGACTAGCTTTCATCTCAGCATTCAGAATAGACTTGTGTCACCTACCGATTCCAGCTCGAATTGTGGTATGGTTATGTTTAGGAGTTATAAAACTATGGGGAAACGTCGGTCAACTTCCCAGACAAGGAAAGGAAAACAGCTAGAAAACATAGAGTTGGAGCCCAAGAAAAGAGGCAGGAAATCCAATCAGGAGCTATTAGAGAATTTAGCTACCAACTATGTCACCGGAAACCCCTCCAAAGTTCGTCAGGTAATCAAGGGTTGGGAGAGAGAAATTCAGATAGACCCTGAAGATAATACCACTGAAGCTGAGATCATAGACTTTATTACTGATCCAGGGAACACTAGAGGACGCCTCACCTTATTCAACCAGACAATTCATACCTATTGGATAGCAAAATTCCTTCTTGCAAAGGCCATGCAGAGTTTCCCTCCTGAACAAGCTCAACTTGACTCAGCAAAGCTAGAATCTCGTATAATGGAAAAGCTCCAGGATATGCAAGAGCAGTTATACCATATCAAGATCACCCAGTACCAAGTAGCGGACTACACAGCCAGGCTCGATGACAGGGTTGGCCGTATGGAAAATCAAATGCAACAGCTCCAACAAGTAGACATGCCAGGGTCCAATGTCAAAGACCCTGCCCCTGTTTCTTCTTCTGAAGCATAGATGTTCCTTTACTGATGTTTTATGAAATCTGCAATTTTGTATGAACTTGCTTTTTATTATCTGCATTTAGATAGGAATGTTCTAGACCAATTAGCCCATGTGGGGTATATACAAGTGAAACTATTTCAATTTTGGAATGCTTTTCACGCACTCAGACGGCCAACAGACCTGGTTTCCTACGGGCAGGTTGAGGCCATAGACAGATTTTATCTTACTGTAACCTGCATGTTAATGATAAAAAGTCAATAGAGAGGCCGTACTATATTTACAAAAAAAAAAAAAAAAAAAAAAAAAAAAAAAAAAAAAATTACTTTTAAATTTTTTAAATAAAACATATCAATATTTTTAATAATTATAAAATTGGAATATAATATTTATGGGAAAAAAATATTTTTATAATTAACAAATATTTAGTTTAATATTTGAATATTTCATAATTATTATAAAAATTTTGAATTTCTTTTTTTAATTCAAAATAATTAATTGAAAGTTCAAAATTAGTTTGAAAAAATGATTACAATATATTCTGTTTTTGAAAAGTATAAAAATATAAACCGATGTTGTTAAAAAACATCCAAAAAATGTTAAGGTTGCGGTGTTGAAGCTAACAACCATTATTAATCTGAGCATTAAAATATGTTGTTTATTAAAATTAAGGCATTTGGGCTTAGTAGTAGGTTTGCAGGAATTTATGAAATTGGAGTTCCAGAAATGTGGGTGATTACAGTTCAAAAATTAATATTTCTTGAAACCATGGTTTTGCAATCTCATTTTTATTTTTCATTGTTTTCAAATGGTAATGTCAACTCTAACATTGGCATGTCTAAGCATTCTCTATTTTTTGTTTTGATCTAGAAATTATGTTGATTGCATATTCTAAGAATATTTCAGAATTTCATAAGCATTCAAAGAATTGAAATTTATTCTAACTGTCAAATTCTTTCAAAATATTTTCAAAATATGAAATTGTTAATTTTTTTTAGGGCTTATTGTTCTTTGCTTTAGCTAATTGGATTTTATCATTTACTTATAGAATTCACCCCACAACTTCATAACATTATTCATATTTACAACATTATTCAACAACATATGCAATTATGTAGAAATAACAATATCATCATCAATATAGTGAAACATAAAAGAACAATAAAAGAAAAACATTCACACATAGAGACACCAGGATTGGTCTAAGACGAAGGAAAAACGCACTATCGGGAAAACCCTTTCAAATTCTTCTTCTTATTAGAATTCCATTGTATGATTCCGCAAAAGAGGGTATAATGATCCATATCTTCAATGATAATCTTATCCAACAAAATCAACTAATAAAATTCCATGAGATGAACCCAACAATGCTAACAATCCAAAACCCTTCAGAAGCCCACGATCAATTATCACTGTCTATGATCAGCTACTAAACTCTGCAGTCAACTCGCAAAATCTTTGGTCAATTGAAAATTGAAACCTTAAGTATCAATCGCACAAAGAGAATGTAGTGTGTGTGTCTGAAGCCCTTAAATTGCATGCATGGCCCTGCATGCCTACTGTAAGGACCTTAACTTTCAGAATTTAACCATCATTAACAAAATTCATAAGTGTAAAGCCCTTAATTTTCAAAATTAACAACCATTCACAAAATTCATACCACCAGATTCAGAGTGGGATTTCTGAAGCAAAATACATATCAATTGAATAATTAATACTTACTTGGAACCGTGTTTGAAGAGGTCCCTGATCTGCCATGGCTCTAGCTCCCGTCACCAAACCACCATTCTCCTCCCAGCCTATCTAAGGTCAACCTCTCCGGTCCCTAGATTCAGAAGACAAGTCTTCTGGCCCTCGTGCCCAAAAATCCAATAACAATCGAGATCACTCCATGACTCTGTTAGAGCTCACTGCACACGTATCACACAGTTAGAACTCCTCTGACAACATCTGGGTTAGTTTACCCATTCACTGCCCATGCCCATCAAGTTTCCCCCTCTTTTCCTTTTATACACAAACTCCATTCAAGATATTTATTAAAATATCTTCTTTTAATAAATATCTTGGATTTCTAAAATATCTTAGTTTAATTAAAATATTATTATTTGATAAATATATTGGTTTTATTAAAATATTATTATTTCATAAATATCTTGGTTTTATTAAAATATTATTATTTAATAAATATCTTAGATTTATTAAAATATTTTTATTTAATAAATATCTTGGATTTATTAAATATCTTAGATTTATTAAAATATCATTATTTATTTGCTTAAGTCAATGCTTTTAATTTTCTTTGAACAAAGTACTAGTTTATATTATGATACAATTAATACATATATATTCTCAGATATTAATACATATGTAGTAGATATAATTAATACATTCATTATATTCTGGTGAGTTAGGTATTTCCTCAATACTTCAATAATTCACACATTACTCTACACAGAGATTTTCATAATTGATTAGTGCATGTACTAGTGCAATATACGTGACACATGCATATGTAGCTATCATATGCAGGTCTCATATGCATGCTAATATTTCTATGTTCCATATAATTCGAGTTGGGTCGTTACATACAACCCCCCTCAGAAAACTTCATCTCGAAGTTAAGTTTTATGTCGTATATCATTAATTATATCAGTGATTAGTATAATCATATAAGGTTGGTGTATCATAGTTGAATTTTCGTTTAATGTGTGAGAGCACTTTTAACATTTATGTTTTAATCATTTATTGGTTTACCAATTTAGTAGTCACATCTTGCCCCAACAGAGTTCCCAAGCTATTCTAGAATCATCCTATCCTCCCTAATCTCTTCCACTCCCATCCTATCCTTCCTCTACAGGAATATGCAATGGCATCAGTTTTACTAATCCAACTATCCATAGACCTTAGGGTGTTAGCGTCGATTACGTCGACCTGATAGAATAGTAGGCGTCCGACAGTCATCATCACATGTCTAGGGGAGCGTGACTCGCACAACCCTCCCATGACTCCAGGTTTTGGAGGATAAATGATGGGCAACACCTCCACCCCTCCTAGTAGGACCATGGTTAACACTCTATCATGGAATCTCAGTGCATCTCAATTGTTCTTGGAGTTTTTTCATCACACGGTTGGTATGATAACGATATTATTTGCGATGTATAACACTTGTCCACAAATTATAACATACGTATCAATATTTTGAAAGCAAATTGTTAGCCATATAACAATTTCTACACATTCCAAATATGTTGCTATCTACGATATTGATCTTTGAGTTCATATAACATACTTGGTAAAACACTTGTATAACATACGGGATTATTCTGCGATGTAAAACACTTGTCCACAAATTATAATATATATATCAATATGTTCAAAGCAAATTGTTACCCATATAACAATTTCTACACATTCCAAACATGTTGCTATCTATGACATTGATCCTTGGGTTCATATAACATACTTCGTTATGTTTATCCAGTAGGTCTGTAAATTCATTTTCACTTTGAATAGTCAAGTGAAATCACTTTTTTATTTCTATCTCATCATTTATGTTGATATGTAAAATTATAGATACCATATCCACAAAATAAATCCTAATTTATGTTAGTATCCCTGGACCCACAATGTTTAAGAAAAAATTTCTTCATATTGGTATGCATGTACTAGTAATGTTTAAGCAATTTAACATATTCTCACATGTCATAGTACAAAATGATAGTCTTAAGTATCCATCCAAAACAAGGTAAGATTATACAAAGATAAGTTTTAAATGCTTATAAATATAACTCATAGTTATAAATGTCATATAGAATAATCAAACATGGATATACAAATAAGGGTGTAGCCACTATGTTCTATACTATTTTAACCTATTAACCTTATAAAAGTCATAGGCTGAGACTATAAATCTAAATGGAGGGATGCTCCAACCTTTGCATATATAGAAATTAAATGAATTGAAATAAGAGCACAAAACACTTACTATTTAGTCAAAGCATGATCTAATTTCTTGATATAGGTTGATTAAGAACTCTAAAACACAAAAATACATATGGATCCAGCCAATATTTTAATTCTTGTTACTTATTTTTCTTTTAAGTCTAATTATCTTTGATCTGTAATCTGGGTCCCAAGAGATAATAATAACATTAAATTTTTTATCATGCCATTTCAGCTCATCTTTAGCCTAAAATATAGAAGCCAAGGAGTAGGGTTTTGGAGGGCTAATCATTAGGGTTATGCTGGAGATGGAGGAAGAGTTAATTGACTACTCTAAAGATCCCTTAGTGAGAGGTTTAATTTCATAGAAGGAATTTGTCACTGCTTGAAAATGCATTATTCACTTTGCATTATACTTGGTCTACTAAGTGTCATGTTTTCAACAAGGTGTCAATTGTTGACAAACATATAATTTCCTCCTTTTAATAATAAATTCACAATTTACAAGATATGCATATTTACATTATTAGTATGTTAGAGTTTTGATATAGTCTCTTTACTTGCAAGTTTCACCATTTAGAGTCTTAACTCTAGCTAGGATATTACTAGCTTTACCATCATTCCTTAAACCATTGTTTCACTTCTATTATATTGACTCATTTAATCCAAACATACAACCCATCACTGGTATACCCTCTCCTTATTCTTTACATTAATCGTTTTCTAATTAGTCCTTAGGCCTCATCTTATCACCAAATGTATCTTCTTTTCTAACGATGTATAAATATTATCCTTGATATTTACCTCATTTTCTCAGTTTATCACTTGTTATTATTAACAAATTAGGAGTGTTCACAACTCCTTACAAGTCATTGATTTGACCCTTACCAATCATGTTGCTCATATCTTTTAAGAAAATTATTCTTGATAGAAAACATCCCTTTACTTCCTTATACCCGATATTCCTAATATTCTAGGTCTACTTCAGTTTTAAAAGATCATATTATTAGTTTGACTTTGTTTTCTCTTCTCTAGTCATCATGGTTTTCTTTCCTTCTCTCTTAATTCATAAAATTGTTACACTTGGGATTTCGTTACTATTCCCCAACTTCGCTAAGACCATAGAAATAAATTCAATTAAGTGGATATCAGAAGTACTCTACTTATCAATTTGGGTTTTAAGGCATCACAAGATAGGATTTCCTAATCATACTCCATGATGTCCATAATCCATGGATATAGTTAGTCACTTAAGGAAAATTTTATAATGTCACTCTCCCATTAGAGGGAGAAAATATTATAGATGTGGCCATGCACATAAATTATCCTATGATTGATCAATGTTATTGTAGGTTCACTCTTTAATCTAATGTCATTGACTTCTTATGTTGATTTGTGAAACTTCCACTCACTCACCTTTGGTGCTATTTTGTTGATCTCAATATTCTGAGTTGATTATGATAACTAACATTTATTATCATCCTCATAAGTTTGCCATTTCGTTATTTTCCCGTTCTCCCTAGGTACTATATTGATTATATTATGGTAACAATGGAGATAAAACTTTGAAATTTTCCACTGCACTCTCTTGGTAACTATATCGTCTTGTTCTAATAGTGTTTTTACTACCTTACAGGGTGGTTTCTTACCATCTTACCATATGTTTCATCAAATTTGTCTTCGTTTGATGTGTACCTTTAGTGAACTATACTTGTACTCTCAATTTTATTAATCATGATTTCTCCCAACATTTCTTGAATAGTTAGTGTCTCCTTTCATTAGCCTTTTATCAAGTTGACTTAAAACATATAATATTTAGTCCAAACATGAACTCCTTTCAAATAAAATATTTGAAACTATGCAATAAGTATTTATAAACAGATTATATAGCACTAAGGATAGGTCGGAAGCCATTTACAAACTTCTGGGAATTCCCAGAAAACACTCTTTCAATAGCTTCATCCTCATCCTTGTATTCATAAATAACGCTTCATTTATACTCTCTTTTCACATTTGTGGAGCTATATACAGTCTTCTGAGACTAATGCTACACATATTATGTTATTACGAGCCCTAAATGAATGCCATACATATAGAAAACATCACATTGTTAAGAGAGATACATATTCCTTGCCAAAATTACTTAACTTTCTCCACTCACCCAATATACACAACGTAGGTACATTGCTTGCAAAAGAAAAGCTTTGTATCCACTCCTATTCTTAGAAATTGTAAGGGTGAACAGTGAACAACAATTTTTTTTGTAGTTGGCCTTAGACAAGTTCTATATTCTTTCTAGGCCCTCTCAGTCCCAAGGACTCCCTTAATGGCATTATCAGGCAAAGCATTGGCACCTTCACAATGGTTGGGGTGGAAGCAAATGCTTCTTCTTTGTCTACTTCTACACTGTACCTAATGAGGAGTAGTACTTCCTTCCTTTGTTATTTACTTTTGTTGGCATATTTTTACTCTTTTTGGTTTAGTTTTCCTGAGTAGCCTTGGCATTCCTACAACATCTTGTTACTGGGTGTAATTTATTGACATACCTTTTAATCAATCGTGAGAATTAATAAAACTAGTATAGATCCATTTTTGACCCAGATCTTTTAAGCACTAAGGATTTTAGACCATGGCTGAACTCCACAACAACTACCATGGAACAATAAATAAGCCAAGTATAACATAGGTCAACCTTAAGCACTGCATTGTCTCTTTTAACAAACACAACTCACCAAAAACTGTGAAAGAATTTTCTTTTGACCTTACTCTCTCAGCAGTGCGTATTTACCTTATCTTTCCTGTGCATTTGTTATGACCAACTTACCAGAAATATCCAGAGAAATATGGAATATGGGAAATATAGATGGGAAGTACAATAATAATGTTTAGATGAACATATTTTTGAAGAAATAGGGAAATATCTCCGATGACCTTAAACAAGTTTGGAATATTAAATACATCTCTACATCTCTTCGTGTGAATTATTAATATAATCTAATACATGTTGTGTGTATGTCTGTGTGTGAGATTGAGAGACAAAAATCCATTTATTTTCTAAATGATCAAATCAGCATAGATTTCTGGGAACCCAACAGAAAATCACTGTTTTTGAAGCCTTTTCCCCTTTCGATTGTGAGCTGGCTAAGAAGCTCAAGGCTTAAACACAACTCCACGTTTATTTAGCACCCATGTTCTCCCAGTAGCTTGGGCAAACTACACAGGTAGAACTTAGAAGTGTCTGTCCTGACCAGTGACAAGGACTGTCAGGAAATCATACTAATGGACCCAGATGTCAAATGAAGAGACATCGAGCTCTAGGTGAGAAAAACCCAAATCCCTTCATTTAAACGCTGTTAGTTACCAACACCGAGTTGGGTGGGGTGGCATGTAAAACAAATCAATAGAACGATATCAGTTAACCACTTAACATTACAGTGAAAACTAGCACAATTTTATCAGGTAAATCCTATTGATAAAAGTTCATTCCTAGAGAGGACTATCATAGCAAGTTAAAGAGGATGACCACTATAATTTGACTATTAGGCGACAGTGACCTCTACTAATTAATTGGAATGCACCGACCAACATGTAGTAACCTCAAATTTTCAGACTCGTGATTCTCAAATTAGGATTAATTGAATTTAAGATACATAGATCCCATTTGCCATGACAAATAAATCAGCTATAGGCATAGATAACCCAAATATTGAGAGAACTGGGTATGTGTTTTAAATATGTGAATACATTCATCTTTAGCGTTGATGGATGCACAGGATAACCGACAGACATAACTGCAAAATTTTCAATAACCCAAAAACAAAAAGGTAAGAAGGGAATCAAATCCTTGGCTTGCTACTAGAGAAGCATAATCTAAATGAGAATACCCAGGAACATGAACACTCTATAACACACCAAAAATCCGTGTTTGCCACAGGCATTAAAGAATGACTCTTCTTTAATTAAATAGAGGTATCCGCCCATCCCGCATCTAATCTATGACACCAATACATATGTAACTGAAACACTATTTTTCTACTAAATTCTAACAATCGAGACAGGTTCTTGAAAGCAGATTGGGTCTTTGTTGGTCTGATGCTGTGAAAATATCTAACTAGTAAAAATTTCCACCGATTTTTTTTTTTTTTTGTCATTCAAATTGTGAATATTATTATTATTATTATTATTTTAATAGTAAATTTATTATAATGTAATCATGTTTTCATTATAATTTATTTAATTTATTAAATATCTTTTATATATTAAAAAAAATTAAAGCTTGTAAATGTTATACTTAATATATCTTTTCTATATTAAATTTTTTTTTTTTTTTTAATATTTTAAAACGCTTTGTGCACATACTTCTAGCCCTTGTGGGATCCTCACTCGTGGCTTGACTTGGATTTTTAAAGAAAATAACATTTTTTTTTTTTTTAATGCCGGAACCTCGAGAGGTGACGAGGCATCTCATTCAGGGATTTAGGGGTCGAAACACTTCCTTTAGCCGACATGAGTGAGAGGGGAAAAGAGCTTTGATTTTCTATATCCATGATCAACACTAATGCACAACTCTAGTTGTTTGTTGCAAACTAAACCAGAGACCTTATTAACTAGATTTTTTCGGTTTAAAGGATGCGGCAATACCACACAGGGGAAAATAGAAACATTGTGCTCGCCTTTTCACAGCTAACAATGCTCCCATCTTAAATTTCTTCATTTATTCAAGGGCCTGTACATATTCGAATACAATTGGTATCGAATGTACGAATACATTCAAGAGTCTCAATTATTTTTAGCTTTTCAGATGACTATGAGAGGCCTCAGAATCAGGCACCGACGAATGGTTGCCAACTATGGGAGAAATTATAATTGCAGGTGGGAATGGAGGGAAATCGGCGAGTGTCTTATTATACAACACGATAGCTTGGGTGATGGCTCCGTTGGTTGCGTGGCACATCCGATGGAGGAGAAATCGTGGCCTGGAACACCCGCTCAGATGGGAAGAGCGCTTCTATTGTCCCTCCATCAAACGCCCCAACAATCCTCTTCTCTGGTTCCATGCTGTTGGGCCCTCTTACCTTTTATGCAGGGTCTCCAGATCAATATGCGGGTCTCTAATCAACATAATTTTTGGTTCATTTACTATTAGATGGCAATTTCCAAGAACTTGGAATTTAACAATCACCACACAGGGATTTTCCATGCCGATTCCAAATGACATTAACAATTAAATACTGACTCTACGTTTAACCCATGACACTTTTCTCTGATATAACACAAAGAATTTGATTCATATCAATCACAATGATTTCAATCCCAGAAAGGCATTCAAACCCTCCTACGTGGTCTAACTACTAGAAGAAACTCATTCAGCCATCACAATTCATGCTTTCAAACATTTCCATTTCGTATTACAAGGACTGCACGCGAATTTCTAAGAAACATTTCATATATTCATTAATCATTCACAGACCATCACAAAAATTACACAGATATTTTTGAGCAGACACTAACACACTTGTCCAATTAGATAGAACCTCCAAGCCCAAATACTTAAAAGAAGAGGATCGTCTGTCGTGAGGCCATCAGAATATATTTCTCTTGATCTCTTCTACCTATTAATATTACCTTCGTTGTACTGATAGTCACTTGTAATGTGCAAATTTATCTTTGTGAAGAATTTGAAACTAACAAAATTGAGTTAGAATTATTCCTTGTTCTTTAAGTTATTTTGTGGATTTAACTTCTTCACGTCTGTTTTAGAAAAGGAAAGTATATTGAAAAAGAGTTATAGGTGAATCTAAAGTCTAATGTTCTCTTCAAAGCAAGTGTAAGAAGATGGAATTGAGGGACTGGAAAATAAGAAAGTTTCAATTTAGAACTCTGGTGCAGACAGAAAATTTATACATATGCATAGTTTGGGGTCAGAGCTTTCTCAAGAGGTTGGAAGATCTCGAAGTGAGATCACAGACCCCCTACACATTTTTTTTTTGTGTGGGCAGTTATAGGTATGCTTCATTTAGAAGCAGAAACACTTTGCCACAGTATAGGAAAAACACATCACAGGGAATAAAACCATCTCCCATATCAGGCTTTGATGACAAACAAAGCCAAATGCTGGTATAGATATGTATAGATTGGCTCAAACAACGGGGAATCGACGTGAAAGATTTACCAGGATGGGACCAACTTGAACCATTTAAAGGGTGTTTATGCCAATTTCTTGCAGGCATACTATGTGCATTTGTGCTCAAGGCTAGCCCATGGTTCTGTAAATGAAAACCAACATGTATACATGTGCAGGAGGCACCTTTACAATGATTGTTTCGTATTTATTTACCATAGGAAAGGTATGCTTAACTGGACAAGAAATTGCATGACCATTTTAGGCTAAGGTTACAAGGATAATTTTGCAGACATTATGGTCCTGCACATATCCTGGTTTATGTGAATTTAGAAATTACAAATAATAAATTAAAAAATTTCTATAATAGGAGCGATATGTTGAAGGCCCTATTTTTAAACTTTTAATGCCCTAAGGTCCTGAAGGTTTAACCGTGCTCCGATGCTATGTGTAAGGACCTTAACTTTTAGAATTTAACCATCATTAACAAAATTCATAAGTGTAAAGCCCTTAATTTTCAACATTACTAGTAGTTCAATTATCCAAAAATTAAAGTTTTAAAAACCAAACAAATTATATGACAACATTACTTCACATTCACATGCCGCAAAATTCATACTACCGAATTCAAAGTGGGATTTTTGAAGCAGAATATATATCAATTGACTAATTAATACTTACCTGGAACCGTGTTGGAAGATGTCCCTAATCTGCCATGGCTCTAGCTCCCGTCACCAAACTGCCATTTTCCTCCCAACCTATCTAAGGTCAACCTCTGCGGTCCCCAGATCTAGAAGACAAGTCTTCTGGCCCCCATGCCCAAAACTCCAATAACGATCGATATCACTCCATGACTTTGTTAGAACTCATTGCTCACGTATCACGCAGTTAGAACTCCTCTGACAACATTCAGGTCAGTTTACCCATTCACTGCCCATGCCCATCGAGTTTCCCCCTCTTCTCCTTTTATACACAAACTCCATTCAAGATATTTATTAAAATATCTTCTTTTAATAAATATCTTGGATTTCTAAAATATATTAGTTTTATTAAAATATTATTATTTGATAAATATCTTGGTTTTATTAAAATATTATTATTTAATAAATATCTCAGATTTATTAAAATATTATTATTTAATAAATATCTTGGATTTATTAAAATATCATAATTTATTTGCATAAATCAATGCTTTTAATTTTCTTTGAAAAAAGTATTAGTTTATATTATGATATTAGTAGATATAATTAATACATTCATTATATTCTGGTGAGTTAGGTATTTCCTCAATACTTCAATAATTCACTCATTACTCTACACTGAGATTTTTCATAATTGATTAGTGCATGTACTAGTGCAGTACACGTGACACATGTATATGTAGTTATCATATGCATGCTAATATTTCTATGTTCCATATAGTTCGAGTTGGGTCGTTACATACACCCCCCTTTCAGAAAACTTCGTCCTGAAGTTAAGTTTTATGTCGTATATCATTAATTATATTAGTGATTAGTATAATCATATAAGGTTGGTGTATCATAGCTGAATTTTCGTTTAATGTGTGCGAACACTTTTAACATTTATGTTTTGATCATTTATTGGTTTACCAATTTAGTAGTCACGTCTTGCCCCAACAGTGTTCCCAAGCTATTCTAGAATCATCCTATCCTCCCTAATCTCTTCCACTCCCATCCTATCCTTCCTCTACAGGAATATGCAATGGCATCAGTTTTACTAATCCAACTATCCATAGACCTTAGGGTGTTAGCGTCGATTACGTCGACCTGATAGAATAGTAGGCGTCCGACAGTCATCATCACATGTCTAGGGGAGCGTGACTCGCACAACCCTCCCACGACTCCAGGTTTTGGAGGATAAATGATGGGCAACACCTCCACCCCTCCTAGTAGGACCATGGTTAACACTCTATCATGGAATCTCAGTGCATCTCAATTGTTCTTGGAGTTTTTTCATCACACGGTTGGTATGATAACGATATTATTTGCGATGTATAACACTTGTCCACAAATTATAACATACGTATCAATATTTTGAAAGCAAATTGTTAGCCATATAACAATTTCTACACATTCCAAATATGTTGCTATCTACGATATTGATCTTTGAGTTCATATAACATACTTGGTAAAACACTTGTATAACATACGGGATTATTCTGCGATGTAAAACACTTGTCCACAAATTATAATATATATATCAATATGTTCAAAGCAAATTGTTACCCATATAACAATTTCTACACATTCCAAACATGTTGCTATCTATGACATTGATCCTTGGGTTCATATAACATACTTCGTTATGTTTATCCAGTAGGTCTGTAAATTCATTTTCACTTTGAATAGTCAAGTGCAATCACTTTTTTATTTCTATCTCATCATTTATGTTGATATGTAAAATTATAGATACCATATCCACAACATAAATCCTAATTTATGTTAGTATCCTTGTACCCACAATTTTTAAGCAAAAATTTCTTCATATTGGTATCCATGTACCAGCAATGTTAAGCAATTTAACATATTCTCACATGTCATAGTACAAAATAACGGTCTTAAGTATCCATCCAAAACAAGGTAAGATTATACAAAAATAAGTTTTATAAATATAACTCACAATTATAAATGTCATATAGAATAATCGAACATGGATATACAAATAAGGGTGTAGCCACTATGTTCTATACTATTTTAACCTATTAACCTTATAAAATTCATAGGTTGAGACTCTAAATCTAAATGGAGGGATGCTACAACCTTTGCATAGATAGAAATGAAATGAATTGAAATAAGAGCACAAAACACTTACTATTTAGTCAAAGCATGATCTACTTTCTTGATACAAGTTGATTAAGAACTCTAAAACACAAAACTACATATGGATCCAGCCAATCTTTTAATTCTTGTTACTTATTTGTCTTTCAAGTCTAATTATCTTTGATCTGTAATCTGGATCCCAAGAGATAATAATAACATTAAATTTTTTATCATGATATTTCAGCTCATCTTCAACCTAAAATCTAGAAGCCAAGGAGTAGGGTTTTGCATGGCTAATCATTAGGAATATGCTGGAGATGGAGGAAGAGTTAATTGACTACTCTAAAGATCCCTTAGTGAGAGGTTTACTTTCATAGAAGGAATTTGTCACTGCTTGAAAATGCATTATTCACTTTGCATTATACTTGGTCTACTAAGTGTCATGTTTTCAACAAGGTGTCAATTGTTGAAAAACATATAATTTCCTCCTTTTAATAAGAAATTCACAATTTACAAGATATGCATAGTTACATTATTAGTATGTTACATTTTTGATATAGTCTCTTTACTTGAAAGTTTCACCATTTAGAGTCTTAACTCTAGCTAGGATATTACTAGCTTTACCATCATTCCTTAAACCATTGTTTCACTTCTATTATATTGACTCATTTAATCCAAACATATAACTCATCACTGGTATACCCTCTCCTTATTCTTTACATTAATCGTTTTCTAATTAGTCCTTAGGCCTCATCTTACCACCAAATGTATCTTATTTTCTAACGGTGTATAGTTATTATCCTTGATATTTACCTTTAACCATTTTCTCAGTTTATGACTTGTTATTATTAACAAATTAGGAGTGTTCACAATTCCTTACAGGTCATTGATTTGAACCTTACCAATCATGTTGCTCATATCTTTTAAGAAAATTTTTCTTGATAGAAAAATCCCTTTACTTCCTTATACCTGATATTCCTTATATACCAGGTCTACTTCAATTTGAAAATATCATATTATTAGTTTGAATTTGTTTTCTGTCCTCTAGTCATCATGGTTTTCTTTCCTTCTCTCTTAATGTATAAAATTGTTACACTTGGGATGTTGTTACTATTCCCCAACTTGGCTAAGACCATATAAATAAATTCGATTAAGTGGATATCAAAAGTACTCTACTTATCAATTTGGGTTTTAAGGCATCACGAGATAGGATTTCCTAACCATACTCCATGATGTCCATAATCCATGGATATATTTAGTCACTTAAGGAAAATTTTATAATGTCACTCTCCCATTAGAGGGAGAAATTGATGCACGGGCATTAGACACTAGCCAACAATGTAGGAAGTTTTGTACACATGTTGTGGCTAGGAGGGATCAAAATCATTTGAATTGTAGCAGCAAGGTGTCAATACCTTAGCTGTCTGTTGCATTTAGATCAGTTAGAGTCAATAGAAGTCGAATAGTTTTGGTTCAATCCATCTGTCTTGTTCAGTTATTCGAATAATGTAATCAGGGTTTGTTAGAATAGAAACGGTCCTTACAGAGGAATCGAAGAGACACATAATAATACATATAAATTGTATCCCCTGGTTGTATTGAGGGGAGGAGATTTCCACAGTAAACTTGTGTGTTAAGCCATTGTTTCCTGTTGAATAAAATTCGGTTCTCATTGATAATTCAATTGTCTTTGAATTGATTTTGCATAGGAGTTGTTTAATTTTGAGATGGTTGAAAACTACTTTGTGTATAATTGTTGAAAAGGACTGCTATGTAATCTTCGCACGCCTCTCTATCTATTTTTGGACGTAGAATTCCCTTGAACTATCGGAACGAGCTCTGTTGAAATAAATCCTTGTAATAGACCATAACTGAATGTATTCCACCTTGTAACAGACTTACATTGTGAGTTTCGTAAAGGTATCTGCCGAAGGCTTTGTTGAAAATCCCCACTCGTAGAAGAGGTCTATGTATGATTGTGGTCGTCGAAGTCTGTTCCAAGGTAGTGAAAACTCCGCTTACAAAGAAATAGTTTGGTTGGTTGTGAACTGAGAGTGTTATCCCAAGAGTCGAACCTGAGTTAGGGAACTAGAGCGAATAGGAAGGCGTTAACCCTGGTTCAACCTACAGTTAATCACTATTCAAAAGCTAGAAGCGGTTTTGATCAGACCGCCTTTGCACGATAAGCTGTATTCCCCATTTGATCGCGATCAATGCCATAGGCCGACACATGGCCTTAAGCAGTTTTGAAAACCCACTCTCATCACACGCTAACGATCGACTGTTAAGTCAACACGATATCCGCGTACGCCGTCCGATCTGAGGCCGGTTCATCGAATGGTGATCGCTCTCAGAAATGCTCGAAGGTTAACCTAAGGTATTGGCATGTGTATTTAATTGATCCCGTCGATTTTTTGTGTGGGTCTAGAACCTAGGGCGTATTAAAGTGTTTTATTGAAATCGGTTTATTAATATAAGACGACGAATTATAACCCAAAGTGTGCTTAATGTATTTATTTGTCAATTTCTCTGAAATTGATAAATAAAATTACAAAAGAGTTGAGGAATGAACATAGTTAATTCAAGAGAAATGCTGACAGAGCTACCGTAGAGACCAAATCTCCTTGTGGGGCCCGAATTCAAATTTGTTGTTGTCAATTGTGGTATCAGAGCTGTTTTTGAGTTGTTTTTACAGAGAATTAACATGGCAATTCGAGTTGGTAGAGCTGTTGGCAGAAGGAGACCCATTGCCAATGCAGAAGTGTTGGAGACCTTGCAAAGGTTCGAAGCTAGAATGGAGGCCATAGTGTGAAGACAGCCCAGAGATCCTGAAGACATCAGTGAACCTTAAATAGAAGAAGCTGGAGAAATTGCTGAGATTCCTCTTGACATGAGGCTCCTCAGAATTGTTCTGGGGTCTGCAGTTAAGCCCAAGATTGAAGTGTCAAGTTTTGCAGGAGGACTGAATCCAGAGGAGCTGGTGGACTGGATTAATGAAATGAACAATTTCTTTGAATATGAAGAAATGAGCGAAGATAAGAAGGTCAAGTTTGCAGTAACAAATTTGAAGGGACATGCTGCACTTTGGTGGGATGGAGTGCAAGAAGAAAGAAGGAGAGTTGGCAAGCAGCCTATCAAAAGCTGGACCAGAATGATGGCTAAGTTAAAAGGTAAATTCTTTCCTGGTGATTATCAGCTAACATTGTTTAGGCAAATGCAGAATCTGAGACAGAGGTTGTTGACAATAAAGGAATACATAGAAGAATTCTATAGAGTAAGCATAAGAGCTGGGCAATTTTAGGACACACCAGAGAAGATTTCCAGATATGTGAATGGTCTCAAGCTGGAGATCCAAGATGAGATTGGTCTTCTATCTCCTAAGACAGTTTAAGAGGCCTATCGGATGGCCTTGAAAGCAGAAGAGAAACTCTTGAGGAAGCAGTCTGCCAAAGGGAGAGGTACTTTCCGTGGAAGGGGAAGTCAGCGTGGTAGAGGAAAGTCTACTACACCCAGAGATGGAGCTAACAGTAGCTCACCTCAGAATGCATCTACAGAGGGTGATGCAAGAGGCAGAAATAGTTCTTATAGAGGAAGAGGAGGCAAAGGCAGAGGTAGAGAATTGAGGTGCTATAGTTGTCAGCAAGTGGGACACAAGCAATATGAGTGCCCAGAGAATGTGGGTGCTAGTCCAAGAAATGCTATTGTTTCCCAGGCTGGAGAAGAGGCAACAATTGAAGAAGAAATTCTACCAGAGAGGGGAGAGTCCTTGGTGGTTAATAAGGTCCTATTGAAACAAACTAAAGAGGTCACTGAGCCTGCACAAAGGAAGACTTTGTTTAGGAGCATATGCAAATTCCAGGGGAAATGCTGCCAGCTAGTCATTGATAGTGGTAGCACAGACAATCTGGTTTCCACTGAGGTGATAGAGAAGTTGAAGCTGAAGACAAGGGAGCATCCAAATCCCTATAGGGTGTCCTAGCTACATAAAGGGCACCAGCTGATTGTAAAATGACAGTGTGAGATAGAGCTGCAAATGGGCAACTACAAAAACAAAGTCCTATGTGATGTGATGCCCATGGATGTGTGTCACATACTGCTGGGTAGACCTTGGCAGTTTGACAGAGCAGCGGTGCATGATGGCAAGAAGAACACTTACAAGTTCTTCAGGGATGGGGTACATCATACATTGATACCCATGGAATAAGGAGAGCCATCAAGCAGAGTGGTTGATCCAAAGACCTTGTTTCTGAGCGGGAAGGAATATCTACAGTAGATTGAAGAAGAAGAGGTAAGCTTTGCTTTAGTTTGCAAGCCTAAGGTAGTTCTTACTTCTACAAAGATTTCTGATTTGCCAATAGAAATCCAAGAGATGTTAGATAGTTATTGTGACATTGTTGTGGATGATTTACCTGATGAGCTGCCACCTGTGAGGAAGATCAGCCATTAGACAGATTTTATACCTGGTTCAAATCTACCAAATAAGGCAGCCTACAGAATGACTCCCATAGAAAATGAGGAAATCAGGAAACAAGTACAGGAATTGGTGGACAAGGGACTGATCAAAGAAAGTTTGAGTCCATGTGCAGTACCAGTAGTATTGAGCCCAAAGAAAGATGGAGGCTGGAGGATGTGTACTGATTCCAGAGAAATCAATAAGATAAAAATCAGGTACAGATTCCCCTTGCCCAGAGTTGAGGATTTAATTGATTGTTTGAGTGGTGCTAAATATTTTTCAAAGATAGATTTAAAAAGTGGATATCATCAGATTAGAATAAAAGAGGGTGATGAGTGGAAAAATGATTTTAAAACGAATGAAGGACTCTATGAATGGATGATAATTCCTTTTGGGTTGTCAAATTCACCTAGAACTTTCATGAGACTTATGAATGAAGTATTGAAAGAATTCATTGGTAAATTTGTGATAGTGTATCTGGATGATATATTAGTTTTCAGCAAAACCAAAGAAGAACATCTAAGGCATATTAATTGTGTCTTGAAGAAGCTGTACCAAGAGAAACTGCTGATAAACTTAAAGAAATGCTCATTCATGAAGGAAGAGTTGGTGTATTTGGGCTTTGTTGTCTCTGTAGAAGGATTGAATATGGACACAGAAAAGGTTAAGGCAATTGTGGAGTGGCCTTCACCCAGAAATGTTTTTGAGGTAAGAAGTTTCCATGGAATTGCCAGTTTTTACAGGAAATTTATAGGAAACTTCAGTAATATTAATGCACCCATCATTGAGACAATAAAAAAGAGCAAACAACCATTTAAATGGACCGCTGAAGCAGAAAAAAACTTTAAACTTTTGAAGCAAAATATAACTGAAAAGCCTGTTTTGATTCTGCCTGATTTTGCTAAACCATTTCAAGTGAAGTGTGATGCCAGTGGAGAAGCCATTGGAGCTATGCTGAGTTAGGATGATAGGCCTGTAGCTTATTTAAGTGAAAATCTGAATGACACTAGAAGGAAGTATTCCTCTTATGAGAAGGAATTCTATGCAGTTGTTTAGGCATTGAAAAAATGGAGGCATTACTTAATGTCAAAAGAATTTGTATCATACTCTGACAATCATGCTTTGTAGTACATTGTACAACAACCCAAGTTAAATCATAAGCATGCCAAATGGGTTGAGTATCTCCAAAGTTTTAACTTTTTTTTGAAACATATAAGTGGCCAAGCAAATAAATTCGCTGATGCTTTGAGTAGGAGGCACATGCTTGTTCAAGAAACAAATCATTGAAGTTGTAGGATTTGATTTTCTCAAAGAACTGTATAAAACAGATTCATTTTTTAAGGAAGCATTTGAGGCATGTTGTAACCCTGTTCTAACAGATAGAATCCAGTGGCTGGATTATTTCTTGCAGGAGGACTTACTATTCAGAAGAAATCAACTGTGTGTACCAAAATGTTCCATGAGAGAAAATTTGATCAAGGAGAAGCATAGTGGTGGACTTGCTAGACACTTTGTGGTACTGATAAAAATTATGAGCAGCGGAGTCACTTCTATTATTGGCCCAAGATGAGAGCAGAAGTGGAGAAGTTTGTGAAAAATTGCAAAATCTGTCAATATGCCAAAGGAAGGAGCCAGAATGCAGGATTGTACACTCCCTTGCCTATTCCAGATAGGCCTTGGGACATGGTGAGTATGGATTTTGTTCTAGGATTGCCCAAGACTCAGAGAGGGAATGATGCAGTCTTTGTTGTAGTGGAAAGATTTTCCAAAATGGCACATTTTATTCCATGTTATAAAACTAGTGATGCCACCCATGTTGCTAACTTGTTTTTCAAAGAAGTTGTTAGGTTGCATGGGTTGCCCAAGAGTATTGTTTCAGATAGAGACACTAGATTTGTGGGCCATTTTTGGAGGACATTGTGGAAGAAACTTGGTACCAAACTGAGTTTCAACTCAGCTTATCATCCTCAGACTGATGGACAAACTAAGGTAGTGAATAGGAGTCTAGGAAATTTGTTGAGAAGTCTTGCAGGAGAGCATCCCAAGTAGTGGGACCATATTTTGCCCTAGGCAGAATATGCCTATAATGACTCACCAAATAGAAGCACAGGGCAGAGTCCATTCCATATTTTTTATGGAATTCACCCCAGAGGGATATCATAGTTAAGAAATCTGGGAAACGCAGAACTGAGGAGTGCTGATAGTGAGGAATTTGCTTCAGAAATCCAAGCCATACATGAACAAGTGAAACAACAGCTACAAGGCAGCAGCATCAAATACAAAGGCAGAGAAGATTTGAGCAGAAGAGAAGTCCATTTTGAAGTAGGAGATTTGGTTTTGGCACACTTGAGAAAGGAGAGATTCCCAAAGAAGCAGTATAACAAACTAAAGTTCAAAAATATTGGGCCATGCAAGATACTTATAAATTTTTCTACTAATGCTTATGAGATTGAATTTCCTCCTGATTTTGGAATATCTCCCATTTTTAATGTTGCAGATTTGTACAAGTATGAAGATGATGGTGCAGAAGAAGGACTAGCAGACAAGGAACAGATTGAGTGGGAAAAGAAGCTACCTCTAGCACAACCACTGTAGCCAGAGAAGATATTGGACAAAAGAGTGTTCAGGAAGACCAGAGGACAAGAGTACTTTCAGTACTTAATCAAATGGAAGGACCAGCTAGAGGAAGATGCCACTTGGATGACTGAAGGAATGTTGCAGAAGATAGGCAGATCAGTGGAGGAGCTCATGGACAGGAGTCCATGAAGAAAATTTCCCTCGGGAGTCTGATGCAGGGGCATTAGACACTAGCCAACAATGTAGGAAGTTTTTTCCACATGTTGTGGCTAGGAGGGATCAAAATCATTCGAATTGTAGCAACAAGGTGTCAATACCTTAGCTGTCTGTTGCATTTAGATCAGTTAGAGTCAATAGAAGTCGAATAGTTTTGGTTCAGTCCATCTGTCCTATTTAGTTATTCGAATAATGTAATCAGGTTTTGTTAGAATAGAAACGGTCCTTACAGAGGAACCAGAGAGACGCATAATAATAGATATAAATTGTATCCCTCGGATGTATTGAGGGGAAGATATTTCCACAGTAAACTTGTGTGTTAAGCCATTGTTTCCTATTGAATAAAATTCAGTGCTCATTGATAATTCAATTGTCTCTAAATTTATTTTGCGTAGGAGTTGTTTAATTTCGAGATGGTTGAACACTACTCTGTGTATAATTGTTGAAAAGGACTGCTGTGTAATCTACGCACGCCTCTCTATCTATTGTTGGTCGTAGATTTCCCTTGAACTATCGAAGTGAGCTCTGTTGAAACAAATCCTTGTAATAGACCATAACCGAATGTATTCCAGCTTGTAACAGACTTACATTGTGAGTTTCGTAAAAGTATCTGCCAAAGGCTTTGTTGAAAATCCCCACTCGTAGAAGAGGTCTGTGTATGATTGTGGTCGTTGAACTCTGTTTCGAGGTAGTGAAAACTCCGCTTACAAAGAAATAGTTCGGTTGGTTGTGAACTGAGAGTGTTATCCCAAGAGTCAAACCTGAGTTAGGGAACTAGAGTGAATAAGAAGGCATTAACCCTGGTTCAACCTACAGTCAATCACTGTTCAAAAGTTGGAAGCGGTTTTGATTGCACCGCCTTTGCACAATAAGCTGTATTCCCCATTTGATCGCGATCAACGCCACAGGCCGACATGTGGCCTTAAGTAGTTTTGAAAACCCACTCTCATCACGCACTAACGATCGACGGTTAAGTCAGCGCGATATCCGCGTACACCGTCCGATGTGAGGCCGGTTCATCAAATGGTGATCTCTCTCAGATATGCTCGAAGGTTAACCTAAGGTATTGGCGTGTGTATTTAATTGATCCCGTTGATTGTGTGTGTGGGTCCAGAACCTAGGGCATATTAAAGTGTTTTATTGAAATCAATTTATTAATATAAGCAAACAGATTATAACCCAAAGTGTGCTTAATGTATTTATTTGTTAATTTCTCTGAAATTGATAAATAAAATTACAAAAGAGTTGAGGAATGAACAAAGTTAATTCAAGAGAAATGCTGACAGAGCTACCGTAGGGACCAGCTCTCCTTGTGGGGCCCGAATTCAAACTTGTTGCTATCAGAAATTATTATAGATATGGACATGCACATAAATTATCCTATAATTGATCAATGTTATTGTAGGTTCACTCTTTAATCTAATGTCATTAACTTCTTATATTGCTTTGTGAAACTTCCACTCACTCACCTTTGGTGCTATTTTGTTGTTCTCAATATTCTGAGTTGATTATGATAACTAACATTTATTACCATCATCAGAAGTTTGCCATTTCGTTCTTTTCCCGTTCTCCCTAGGTACTATATTGATTATATTATAGTAACAATGGAGATCAAACTTTGAAATTTTCCGCTGTACTCTCTTGGTAACTATATCATCTTGTTCTAATAGTGTTTTTACTACCTTACAGGGTGGTTTCTTACCATCTTACTATATGTTTCATAAATTTTGTCTTCGTTTGATGTGTACCTTTAGTGAACTATACTTGTATTCTCAATTTGATTACTTATGATTTCTCCCAACATTTCTTGAATAGTTAGTGTCTCCTTTCATTAGCCTTTTATCAAGTTGACTTAAAACAGATAATATTTAGTCCAAACATGAACTCTTTTCAAATAAAATATTTGAAATTATGCAATAAGTATTGCTAAACAGATTATATAGCACTAGGGATAGGTTAGAAGCCATTTACAAACTTCTGGGAATTCCCAGAAAACACTCTTTCAATAGCTTCATCCTGATCCTTGTATTCATAAATAACACTTCATTTCTACTCTTTTTTCACATTTGTGGAGCTTTATGTAGTCTTCTGAGACTACTGCTACACATATTATGTTATTACGAGTCCTAAATGATTGTCATATGTATAGAAAACATCACATTGTTAAGAGAGATACATCTTCCTTGCCAAAATTACTTAACTTTCTCTTGGCATAGCATAGGATACTTCTGTGATGACGACCTCTTATTTGGCCAAGTTATAACAAAATCTATGGTATTTGATGAGGGTGGAATATTTTATAGTTGTTCTTCACTTGATAGGAACCCCATCAATGTAGTTATATGTCACTTCATTAGTATTGTGCCATTTGTATTTTAATATTTTATTTTCATAGTTTTATGATGAAAATGGCTTAAGCGCATTCTTTGAGATTGTACATGTGCTTTCGTGAATCCCGATCATCCCCAAATTAAGTTTCTTTATTTTATTTATTTATCTTTTATATTTTTGTTTTTTAAAATCTTAGTATTGCACTGACCCAATATACACAACTTAGGTACATTGCTTGCAAAAGCATAGCTTTGTATCCACTCCTATTCTTAGAAATTGTAAGGGTGAATGGTGAACAACGATTTTTTTTTGTAGTTGGCCTTAGACAAGTTCTATATTCTTTCTAGACCCTCTCAGTCCCAGGGACTCCCTTAATGGCATTATCAGGCAGAGCATTGGCACCTTCAAAATGGTTGGGGTGGAAGCAAATGCTTCTTCTTTGTCTACTTCTACACTGTACCTAACAAGGAGTAGTTCCTCCTTCCATTGTTATTTATTTTTTTTGGCATATTTTTACTCATTTTGGTTTAGTTTTCCTGAGTAGCCTTGACATTCCTAAAACATCTTGTTACTGGGTGTAATTTATTGACATACCTTTTAATAATTCATGAGCATTAATAATACTAGTATAGATCCATTTTTGACCCAGATATTTTAAGCACTAAGGATTTTGGACCGTGGCTGAACTCCACAACAACTACCATGGAACGCTAAATAAGCCAAGTATAACATAGGTCAACCTTAAGCACTGCACTGTCTCTTTTAACAAACACAACTCACCAAAAACTGCGAAATAATTTTCTTTTGATCTTACTCTCTCAGTAGGGCGTATTTCCCTTATCTTGCCTATGCATTTTCTATGACCAACTTACCAAAAATATCCAGATAAATATGGAATATGGGAAATATAGATGGGAAGTACAATAACAATGTTTAGTTGAACAGATTTTTGAAGAAATAGGGAAATATCTCCAATGACCTCAAACGAGTTCGGAATATTAGATACATCTCTACATCTCTTTGTGTGAATTATTAATATAATCTAATACATGTTGTGTGTATGTCTATGTGTGAGATTGAGAGACAAAGACCCATTTATTTGCTAAATGATCAAATCTGCATAGATCTCTGGGAACCCAACAGAAAATCATTATTTCTGAGGCCTTTTCCCCTTTCGATTGTGAGCTGGCTAAGCAGCTCAAGGCTTAAACACAACTCCATGTTTATTTAGCACCCATGTTCTCCTAGTAGCTTGGGCAAACCACACAGGTAGAACTTAGAAGTGTCTATCCTGACCAGTGACACTGACTGCCAGGAAATCATACTAACAGACCCAGATGTCAAATGAAGAGACATCGAGCTCTAGGTGAGAAAAACCAAAATCCATTCATTTAAATGCTGTTAGTTACCAACACCGAGTTGGGTGGGGTGGCATGTAAAACAACTCAATAAAACGATATCAGTTAACCACTTAAAATTACAGTGCAAACTAGCACATTTTTATCAGGTAAATCTTACTGATAAAAGTTCATTCCTAGAGAGGACTATCATAGATAGTTAAAGAGGATGACCACTATAATTTGGCTATTAGGCAACAGTGACCTTTACTAATTAATTGGAATGCACCGACCAACATGCAGTAACCTCAAATTTTTAGACTTGTGATTCTCAAATTAGGATTAATTGAATTTAAGATATAGAGATCCCATTTGCCATGAAAAATAAATCATCTATAGGCATATATAACCCAAATATTGAGAGAACTGGGTATGTGTTTTAAATATATGAATACATTCATATTCAGTGTTGATGGATGCATAGGATAACTGACATACAAAACTGCAAAATTTTCAATGACCCACATGCAAAATTTTCAATAACCCAAAAACAAAAAGGTAAGAAGGGAATCAAATCTTTGGCCTGCTACTAGAGAAGCATAATATAAATGAGAATAACCAGGAACATGAACACTTTACAACACACTGAAAATCCGTGTTTGCCACAGGCATTAAAGAATGACTCTTCTTTAATTAAATAGAGGTATCCGCCCATCCCGCATCTAATCTATGACACCAATACATATGTAACTGAAACACTATTTTTCTGCTAAATCCTGACAATCCAGACAGCTCCTTGAAAGCAAATTGGGTCTTTGTTGGTCTGATGCTGTGAAAATATCTAACTGGTAAAAATTGCCACCGATTTTTTTTTTTTTTTGTCATTCAAATTGTGAATATTATTATTATTTTTATTTTATAAGAAACTTATTATAATGTAATCATGTTTTCATTATAATTTATTTAATTTATTAAATATCTTTTATATATTAAAAAAAATTAAAGCTTGTAAATGTTCTATTCATGTTATACTTAATATATCTTTTATATATTAAATTTCTTTATTTTTAATATTTAAAAATGATTTGTGCACATACTTCTGGCCCTTGTGGAATCCTCACTCGTGGCTTGACTTGGCTTTTTAAAGAAAATAAGATTTTTTTTTTAATGCCAGAACTTGGAGAGGTGACGAGGCATCTCATTCAGGGATTTAGGGGTCGAAATACTTCCTTCAGCTGACATGAGCGAGTGGGGAAAAGAGCTTCGCTTTTCTATATCCATGATTAAAACTAATGCACAGCTCTAGCAGTTTGTTGAAAACTAAACCAGATACCTTATTAAATAGATTTTTTTCAGTTTAAAGGATGCAACAATACCACACAAGGGAAAATAGAAACATTGTGCTCGCCTTTTCGCAGCTAACAGTGCTCCCATCTTAAATTTCTTCATTTATTCAAGGGCATGTACGTATTCGAATACGACTGATATCGAATATATGAATACGCTCAAGAGTCTTAATTCTTTTTAGGTTTTCAGATGACTGTGAGAGGCCTCAGAATGAGGCACCGACGACTGGTTGCCGACTATGGGAGAAATTATAATTGTAGGTGGGAATGGAGGGAATTCGGTGAGCGTCTTATTATACAACGCGATATCTTGGGTGATGGCTCCATTGGTGCATGGCACATCCGACGGAGGAGAAATCATGGCCTGGAACACCCGCTCAAATGGGAAGAGCGCTTCGGTTGTCCCTCCATCAAATGCCCCAATGATCCTCTTCTATGGTTCCACACTGTTGGGCCCTCTTACCTTTTACACAGGGTCTCCAAATCTCTGTGTGGGTCTCTAATCAACATAAATTTTGGTTTATTTACTACTAGATGGAAATTTCGAGGAAGTTGGAATTTAACAAACACCACGTAGGGACTTTGCATGCCGATTCCAAATGACATTAACAATTAAATACTAACTCTATGTTTAACCCATACACTTTCCTCTGATACAACACAGAGAATTTGATTCATATCAATCATAATGATTTCAATCCCAGAAAGGTATTCAAACCCTACTCATTCAACCATCACAATTCATGCTTTCAAACATTGCCATTTTGTATTACAGGGACTGAACGCGAATTCCTAAGAAACATTTCATATATTCATTAATCATTCACAGACCATCACAGAAATTACACAGCTATTTCTGAGCAGACACTAACACACTTGTCCAATTAGATAGAACTTCCAAGCCCAAATACTTAAAAGAAGAGGATCGTCAATCGTGAGGCCATCAGAATCTATTTCTCTTGATCTCTTATACCAATTAATATTAGCTTCGTTTTACTGATAGTCACTTGTAATGTGAAAATTGATCTTTGTGAAGAATTTGAAACTAACAAAATTGAGGTAGAATTATTCCTTGTTCTTTAAGTTATTTTGTGGATTTAACTTCTTGACATCTATTTTAGAAAAGGAAAGTATACTGAAAAAGATTTATAGGTGAACTTAAAGTCCAATGTTCTCTTCAAAGCAAGTGTAAGAAGATGGACTTCAGGGACTGGAAAATAAGAAGGTTTCAATTTAGAACTTTGGTGCAACCAGAAAATTTATATAGATGCCCAGTTTGGGGTCAGAGCTTCCTCAAGAGGTTGGAAGATCTCGAAGTGAGATCACAGACCCCCTACCAATTTTTTTTTTTTGGGCAGTTACAGGTATGCTTCATTTAGAAGCAGAAACACTTTGCCACAGTATAGGAAAAACACATCAGAGGGAATAAAACCATCTCCCATATCAGACTTTGATGACAACAAAAGCAAAATGCTGGTATAGATATGTACAGATTGGCTCAAACAATGGGGAATCGATGTGAAAGATTTACCAGGATGGGACTATCCTGAACCATTTAAAGGGTGTTTATGCCAATTTCTTGTGGCCATACTATGTGCATTTCTTCTCAAGGCTGGCCCATGTTTCTATAAATGAAAACCAACATGTATACATGTGTAAGAGGCACCTTTACAATGACTGTTTTGTATTTCTTTACCACAGGAACGGTATGCTTAACTGGACAGGAAATTGCATGACCCTTTTAGGCTAAAGTTACAAGGATAATTTTGCAGACATTATGCTCCTGCACCTTTCCTGGTTTATGTGAATTTAGAAATTACAAATAATAAATTAAACAATTTCCTATAATAGAAGCGATATGTTGAAGGCCCTATTTTAAAAATTTTAATGCCCTAAGGTCCTAAAGGTTCAACCGTGCTCTGATGCCATGTGTAAGGACCTTAACTTTCATAATTTAACCATCATTAACAAAATTCATAAGTGTAAAGCCCTTAATTTTCAAAATTAACAATCATTCACAAAATTCATACTACCTAATTCAAAGTGGGATTTTTGAAGCAGAATATATATCAATTGAATAATTAATACTTACCTGGAACTGTGTTTGAAGATGTCCCTGATCTGCCATGGCTTCAGCTCCCATCACCAAACCACCATTTTCCTCCCAGCCTATCTGAAGTCAACCTCTCTGGTCCCCAGATCTAGAAGACAAGTCTTCTGGCCCCTGTGCCCAAAACTCCAATAATAATCGAGATCACTCCATGACTCTGTTAGAACTCACTACTCACGTATCACACAGTTAGAACTCCTCTGACAACATCTGGGCCAGTTTACCCATTTACTGCCCATGCCCATCAAGTTTCGCCCTCTTCTCCTTTTATACACAAACTCCATTCAAGATATTTATTAAAATATCTTCTTTTAATAAATATATTGGATTTCTAAAATATCTTAGTTTTCTTAAAATATTATTATTTGATAAATATCTTGGTTTTATTAAAATATTATTATTTCATAAATATCTTGGTTTTATAAAATATTATCATTTAATAAATATCTTAGTTCTATTAAAATATTATTATTTAATAAATATCTTAGATGTATTAAAATATTATTTTTTAATAAATATCTTGGATTTATTAAAATATCATCATTTATTTGCATAAGTCAACGCTTTTAATTTTCTTTGAACAAAGTATTACTTTATATTATGATAGTAGTAGATATAATTAATACATTCATTATGTTGTGGTGAGTTAGGTATTTCCTTAATACTTCAATAATTCACTCATTACTCTACACTGAGATTTTTCATAATTGATTAGTGCATGTACTAGTGTAGTACACGTGACACATGCATATGTAGCTATCATATGCAGGTCTCATATGCATGTTAATATTTCTATGTTCCATATAATTCGTGTTGGGTCATTACACTTGCAGTGATAACCAAAATATGTCTATGACAAGCCTCCTGTTGTGTCTCAAAAACCCTATAACATGTGCGAAATTTGGAACATGTAATATTGGACTTGTACAAATCAAATTTCTGAGAACTACCTCAGACCTATGTGAGCCAAAACCAAAGAGAAGAATAGAATAATGCATCATGATGATGTCCAAATGAGGTTGATGTCACTTGTATTTATAGACATCCAAGAGTTTTCTTTATGACCGACCTAATCAAATGTGCACATGAGGGATTTAATTCAAAAGTACACTTTCCATTGTAAAAATTGAACGCTTCAATTGTTAAAATTAGCCCGCTCAAAAAGAAGAACCACGTCCCATGGTTGAAATTTGTCACTAAGCTGCCAAATTAACACTCCCTCTCGGTTAGAGAGATATTCTAACTACATCATGTAATCCTCACAAGTATCCATTCATCAAATCATATCATATCTCAAGCATCTCATCATCAAATTTCGTCACTATTCATCTCGATTCATATTTGTTTATCCCTACTTATCTCTTGATTGTCGCACTTGTTTAATATTGTACATAGAAACTAGGCTAGAGCAATTATTTTCATTATATACTTCGAAATATCTTGATGAAGATGATTATTTAATAATGATAAAAGGTTTAAGTTTGATTACAAAAAAATGTTTGGAACCATGGACATGAATGAGCAAGTTGCAGGGTCTTGATTTCCTGCTTGGGAAAACCATGAATGGGTAGGTGAAATGAAGAAATCCCTGGAAGGTTATTATCACCTATCGAAAAATAATAAAACCATGTAAGTGACAATGTTACAATCACATACTTAACCATATAGATGACAAAACCACTATATTAACAATAAATGATAAGACCACATATAAATGATCACAACCAATATATTAACAATAACAGAACCACCATATTAACAAGGTTGTGATCACTTATTCAAAATAAGTAAAATCTTAAAAGGTTCATATTTCCACCCATTTTCAAGTAAATTATCATAACTTTTTATCTTTATTTTCAATTTATATATTTATATTTTCTTCTCAAGAGAGAATCCTATACTTATTTTCCACTTACATATTTATTGAGCTCTATAAGCTCATTCTACAACCTTGCATGAGGGTGATGTGTGAGTATGTTTGTCTTTAAAGTGAAGAGTGATGTGTAAGTATGTTTGTCTTTAACGTGGAGTTGACAAGTATCTTTTAAAATAAAAATAAAATATTCTTTAAATAGAAAAACAATGTCCCTTATAATAATAAAAGAATATGTTTTGCATAGTTAGTAGTTTTCCAAATGTAATTAGAAGTAAAATAAATGTTAAAAGAAAATATTTTAATATTTCATATAATAAAAATATCCAATATGAGTTATCGATAAAATATTTTAAAAATAATTAATATTTATTTATACTTAAAAATATATTAATAACAAAAATAATTTTAATGTGCCCAGATAAAATGTTTGAATGCACACGTTATGTAAAATATTTTAATGTCAACTATGTATATATTATATAGTGTTTGAAAGAAAAAATTATGGTTAAAACTTTTGATCATTTTAAGGCTCAAACATGAGCCTAGAGGGATCAAATTTCTTAGGTGCAAACATATTTTAGAGTGAAAGAAAAAAATATGTAATTTTTCATTGTTTAAATTGTATTCATGAATGATACATATCTTTAAGTATATGTCAATATTAATTCATATTAAAATATTTTACTCATAACCTACATTGGATTTGTTATTATATACAACATTAATATATTTTATTTTAACATTTTTTTATTATACATAAATATATATATGAAATTGAAGTTCAAATAATTTATTTAAATAATTTGAAAAAATATTTTTGAAAAGTATAAGGTTCAAGCATCTTATTCCATAATTTTATAACTGATTATATTTGATCATATGAATGATTAATTAAACATTTATACCATATTCTTTTTTCGTTTTTATTATCACTCAAATTTCTTTTTTATTTAGAAAATATTTTATTTTTATTTTAAGACGGACAAGTGTTAACTCCAAGTTGAGCTTTACACTTAATTGTAGAATAAACTTCTAGTCTAAACACGTTTAAGTTAAATACTCTATATAGCATTTGAAAATACAATATCAAAATTAAAATGAAAAAGTAATTATTATTATTATTTTTTAAATATATATTTTAAAATTTAAATATATATAGTGTTTTTCTAACCACACTTCCATTTTATAGAGTTTATTTCTTTGAAAAATTTAGTTAGTCACTTTTTATTTTGTGTTCAGGGAAGTATGTCATTATCATCCATGCCGGAGAAATAATAAACTTGTTACATTCTATGCTAAATACCAAACTGGTCAGATAATTATAAACAATGGTTTTCAAAATAAAATAACAAAAGGGTGAGAATTAAAAACAATGGTTTTCGAAATAATTGGACGAAATTTTTTTAGAAGTGTTGTTTAATTATTAGATTTTTTGAAATTTATTTATTTATTTATTTATTCATTTAAATTAGATTTTTTATTACTTGAGATAATCAAATTAAGAAAAGTCTACAAATCAAACATATATTTCCAACAAATCTCTACCAAATTATAAACAATTCTCACTTGAAAAAATAAAAAAACCTTCCAAAAAAATCTATCAAATAAGCTACACCTATAAAACCATAACCAAACACTAAATTAAAATGTCAATAGAAAGAATACAAAGAATAGTAAAATCACCATTCACATGGTTATTAATATTGTACGAGTCACTTAGTTATTATTCATTATTATATAACATTGAATCTTGTACATGTCACTAATTTAGTGTGAGGATATATACGCAATGTTTGAATAATCTAATTTCACTATGCATATTCTACCTAAATAATATTAAGAATGTGATGTCAATGATCCGAGAAAGGAAATGGTACACACTATGGTGACCAAATTCGCCGGTATTTTGGCCAAACTTACAAAGTTAGAATGGCGTAATATTCGCAATCATAATTAAGAAAATCCAAGAATTAAGGCGCCGGAATTGAAGCTAACAACAATTATAGGCCAGACCAGAGAGCATTTATGCCCATTCACTTTTTAACCGTTAGTTATTCTAAAACTAGGGCAGTTAGGGCCGTGATCTCAACAGTAGGTCTGTGGGAATTTATCAGATTGGAGTTCCAATAGAATTGGGTAGTTTTTTTCAAGTAAATGTTTAGAAGAAGAAGCCATGGTTTTGCGGTCTCATTTTTATTTTTCAATGTCTTCAACTGGCAACATTAGCTCTGACATCCCAATGTCACGACATTCCCACTTCGATTGTTTTTGCTTGGATCCGGAAATAGATTATGCTCAAGTTTTCACTCAGATCCCATGTCAGGTTGTCTCTTATAAAAATATTTGCAGTTTGCATTAAGAGAGACAACAAGAAGCTGCATTTTACAGTTTTTAAGGATATTCTTATATTGTAATGTTTGTGTTGTTTTCACAGGTGTATACAGAAGCTCAATTGCATCAACAAGGAAAGGAGAAAGCCCCATTGGATCGACTTTACAAATCGGTGGAGGATCTGAAGAAAAAGAAGTCATGGAAGAGTTCTATATTTTTCTGAAGGAAATCCAATGAGAAAAAGAAGCAGATGAAAACGACAGTTCCTGTGTTCGAATCTCAAGCCAAATCCATTTATATGAACGATATCGCTCCTTCATGCAGATCTGGTCGACCAACTTCCATTCCGCTGGCTGCCATCTATAGGGCGATGCAAATGAACAAAACCAATGTGCCCTATATGACTCTGCTGCATCAGAACCATAGCCATAGCCGTACCAGGGTTTTTATGTCAAGGCCAATATATTTAGTTACATAAAGTCTTTGTAAATTTGTTTGATTGAAGTGTAATGGTTTGTTTAAATATCTTAAATTTATATCAATTGTAGATTACAATAATATTATTTTGAAATTGAACTTTTACAAATGGATCAATTGTTTCACCTTTTCTTGAAAATAAAAATATGAGATATTCCTTAAATCTACAATCTGCATAAAATGTCTGTTTAAATATATATTTAATTTACCTAACAAACAACATCTTGAAAGTGAATTGGGTATTCTTATTTCCCAGAGATTTTGTTTGCATTGATACTTTTGAGAGCTAAGATCATAACACAAATAACACCTTCTCCACTTTTTCTCAATTTGGTGATTTTGCAAGTTATATATATATATATATATATAGGCAGCGTTTTTCCAAAAATATGATGTTGTGGTCGTTATACTTTTATAATCTTGTGTTAAACACTCCCGTTAGCCATGAGACAAGCCCTTTTGCCACTTAAAATGGGCAGAATTCTGTTGTAATACATATTTGGATTCCCAGGGAAGGTTATATGTTAAAGGGGTCAAAATGAACTCGACATTGATAAAAAAATACATAAAAAAAGATATTTTTATATTTTAGAAGTTCAGGTGATTTGAAATTTCATACCAGAAAGAATTATAAATTGTAATTGAAATACACATTGTATTTGGAAAGGCGCTTGTGTAGTGGAAGACCACCAAAAAGTATTTAGATTCACAAATCCAAACCATATATATAATTAATTAAATGTGTTGACTGAATTTGAGAAAAAGAAAATATTTTAAAAATTTAACAGACAAAAAGTGAAGCAAAACTTGACATGATGTTAATATTTTATTAAATTTTTAGAATATTTCAAAAGTCTCCAATCCATCAAATCCATTTAAATGGCATACCAGGTCCTTGGTAGAACTTACGCATCAACCCAGCTTTGTAGGCACAAAATTTTATTAAAATTGGTTAAATGATGAATATGGTGAAACATGAAGTACAAAGTGGTTAAACCTGAAATGTAAATTTTAAAAGATATATATATATATATATGTTCGAGTAATAATAAAAGATATTGCCTTACGATGTAATATGCTTTATTATTACTCGAATAAATAATGCAATATCTTTTGTTATTACTCGAATAAATTTATAAGGAAAAAAATATATCTTTTAAAATTTACATATTTTGGTTTGACTTGTATATAAAACCATTTTAAACCATGGATGGCCATCTGCAAATTAAATAATGAAACTAATGCAGCAACATTATCATTCCACTTCAAAATGTGCTCCATTTTTTAATTTTTTTTCCTACTCTGTATTTTATTTCAAATAATAAATTAGAAATAAAGAACAAGTTTGGAAATGCAAACACAATTTACAGTACAATTTTTTTTCTCTTTTATATTTTTTTATTTAAATATGAGTAAAACTAATCAAAATTACATGTTAATTAATTATAATAAGAGAATTAAATATTAATTAATAATACTTGGTTCAAGTATTGAGGGTTTTTGGAGTGCATTATATTAGATATTATTTTTTGGCATTCAAGTACATTTAAGTAAGTCATTCATAAGTAAGTTATTCATCTATAACCATTTCCGTGAGAGGTAATCTTAATTGACTAAGTTCTCATGATTTTTAAATAATTCACTTAGCACTCATTGCATCCATTCGATGCAATGAGTGCTAAGTGGACTATTCAAAAATCATGATAACTTAGTCAATGACGACTACCTCTCATAGAAATAGATGACTTACTTAATGCACTTGAATCCCAAAAAATGATATCTAATATTTGGTTTTTGTGAACTATAAAGTAGGACAAAGAAGATTACTCCCTAGAATAGGGTGGGATAAAGAAAATTTAGTCCCTAGAATATGGGATCATAAAAAATTAGTGGTTTCTGAATCATTGAAGACTTAAAGAGGAATGGTGTTGCAAGTATCATGAAGATTACCCATGAAGTGCCATTTATGGAGAAAGGAAGGAGAAATGAAGATCAAGCTCGAGGTGGTCTTGTTTAGGATCGCACTGAGGGGTGAACTTGGAGAAAAGGAAATGCATGATGGCCAAGTCAAAGATGTCATACAACAATGTAAAACATATTTATCCTTGATGATCAAAGAAGAGCCAAGTGCAAACCACAACTTGGAGTGTCTCTCTCGTGTAACTAGATATCCTTCTTAGGCCAAAATTCTAGCTTTGTCCTCCACAAAAACACAAGAAATATTTGTTTCATAGCCCTTTTACAAAGTCATAATCATCAAAACACCAAGAGTGCATCGAACAAGATCTTCATTATTATTCCACCATTTACAAATGAGAAGGCCTCATCCTTAAATAGATTGAAGATTTCATTACAATTATGATTTCTTACCATGGGAAATTCAAAGCATGAGTGCTCAAACCATGGGTTGAAAGGCCATAAGTCAAATACAACTCAAAATTATCACCCTTGATAAATTCCCTTTGAATAAGGCTTACATTCCAAATCATGGGCCAATGAAGTCTCCTTTTGTTCAATTATAAATTAAAATATTTCACGTATGCCTGGAATTAGGATAACATTTAAGCTTGATCATATTCTTTAATTCTTTTCATTGATTAGAGTTGAAATGCATATGAAATTTGTTGATGTGGCAACCTTTCTGGAATTGTTCATTGAGATCTTCAATAGAAAAACATTTAAGCTTGATCATATTCTTTAATTCTTTTCATTGATTAGAGTTGAAATGCATATGAAATTTGTTGATGTGGCAACCTTTCTGGAATTGTTCATTGAGATCTTCAATAGAAATAGTTATAAATATCCCCTTGGGGTGATTAGGTGATGCAAATCCCAATAATTCATCTTGACATAGTATAATCAAAGCAAATTTGTTGAAGTCCCTATGTCTTCCATGAAAAACATTCATAAACCTTTACACATGCAATCACAAACCAAGAGAAAGTATGTTTTCTACAAGGCTTAATTTTTATGCGAGGTGGGAGTTTAAGTATGAACTGAAAGGGGAAAACCTTCATTTAAAAGTATTTTTATGCAAGGTGGGAGTTTAGCTAGGATTTTGTCAACAACCTTTCAAGTGGGAGCATAAAGTATTGAGGGGCCATTCCTCTGCATCATTTAAAACCCCTAAATAATATTCTATTTGATACGTTGAACACACCCCCTTTATTTTTATGTTCTATAGATGAGCCAAATACTAGGAGAGAGCCACATAATGACGTGGCACCTTACTCAATATTTATTTGTTTGATATAGCTCTCCACCTCCTCTTCCAATTTAGATATTCTTTAGGCAACATTGGTATTTTTAAATTTATTTAGGATTTATCAATTTATGATTTCTTTCACACACACATTTTACGCATGACATTGAGGAATCAAGCATCAAGGAGGGATGATCCTTATTACATGAATAGAGTGGAGGTGATAAAAAAAGTTGAAAGTGTTGTGTATGAGGGGACATGGGACATTGCTATAGTAAGCCAAAATGAATACACCTTGACCATGGGAAATTATTTACTTTACAAAGTAGACTATGTGCAATGAGGACTTGATGAGACAAAACAATTGTTTGGGAACTATGAAATGCTAACAAATCCTACTAAGGAAAACATCACCACAATGACACTTAGAACCACAACACCATCCAATTATTTATATGCACTTTTCAAGTGTCATTCCTCTCTTTGTCATTTGAGTTGAGGAAGTCAATTAAAAAAGGAAACATGGTTGGGGTAGGGTACCTATGAAAAGACAACAAGAGAGCAAATTTAAATGAGTGTTGTCAAATGTGAGCAAGAAATATAAATTAAAATCAATAATATACACCCATGAGGTGTCTTTTCAAATAGTTACCTTTTAAGGACTAACAAAATAAAAGATGTAAAAAAAAAAAAAAAATCATAAATAACAAAGCTTTCATTTGCACTTCAAAATGAGTGAAACTAAAAACATCAATTGCGTGAAACTAAAAACATAAATGAGCAAGATACAATGCCATGATTTCCTACCTATAAATAGACTTCACCATGGATACACGATTAAAAATGAGTAAAACCACAAACAAATAAATCAAGGTTATTATTAAAAAAAATATTAACATCATAAAATTAACAAGATTATGATAAATTACTAAAAATAACCAAACCTATACGTTAGGATAGGATAACTATTTAAAGTAGGTAAAATTCGTAGAGATCCATATTTTCTCCTATTTTCAAATAAACTGTAATAACTTTATATCTTCACCATTTATAATTAACGATGAGTGTTATAGTCCGGGCCCAACTTTATCTTATCTAACCTTGAGGGAAAAAATAATGATTTAAAACTTCATATATTGTTCCATCTATTTCCAGAACAACTATCCTTCGTTGACTAAGTGGAGGATGATATCGTGTATGGTCGTGCAAGTTGTCGAAAATGGAGACCAACAGAACACAATTATTTTCATTATATAATTTAAGACCATAATCATTAGTAACGGTAACTAAACAAAAATCGACCGTTAGACGAGAAAAGGGCTGTGGTAAAGGATTAGGACAGATAACATAAACTTGGAAATTGGGTATACGTGAAGCTGCTCTAAGAGTTGTTTAATTATTATATGTTTTAAAGATTTCTTTTAGAGTTGTTTGATTATTATATGTTTTAAAGATTTCTTTTATTTGCGAGGTAACCGTTTTGAAAGGACATTTGAAAGGACAATAGGTTTAATTTATTTATTATATGTTTTAAAGATTTTTTTTATTTATTTACAGGTAATGTGAGTTTTGAAAAGATAATAGGTTTAATTTATGGTTTGATAAATTTTAATTTAAGGGTTTTAAAGTGGGTAAAATCATTTTGGGTTAGAGTAGTTTTTTGGAAAATTTTAAAGGTTAATATTTTTAGTTGGGTTAATTTTACATGATTTAAAAATTAAAAAATTAGTGAATTTTTATTTTTTGGAAAAATGATTTGCTAAAATTAAATATCATAAAAATAATCACTAAAATTTTATGGAGACTATATAAAATTATTACAAAAATATAACCAAGGGTTTTACAATTAGCATATTAGGGACTAGTAATATTCGCCAAGGTTTTTAAACATGAAGATCAATTTCTCTTTAAAAATTTCCCTTGCCTTTATTATGGATGGATTGATTTTTATTTTTATTTTTAAATTAATTAATTAATTTATTTATCATTATTATTTTGGTCGTATATTATAATATAGAGTCCACTAAATATATCAAATATTGATTAAAAAAAACCAACTACATAATGGACATATAGAAGTTCTCATCCACATCTAAGCAAAATGTCCCAAGTAGACCATATATAGAGTCCACTATATATATCAAATATTGATAAAAAAAAAAACGAACTACATAATGGACATATATAAGTTCTCATCCACATCTAAGAAAAATGTCCCAAGTAGACCATATGTCTCTATGCCTGGTATATAAAGTACCCTCAAAACATAACATTATACTAATTAATCCAAAACATACTTGTCCATATTCACCATAAAATGACCAATCCTCAGCCTATGGGAGAGGAAGCATGTCCTCATCCTTGGAGATGTCATCCTAAATGTATCTGTATGATATGTCATCCTCAATGTACCTGTATCTAAAGACTCCAACAAGATCATTAATACCTTCTTTAGATAGTGCATCCGCCACCACATTTGATTCCCCAAAGATGCATTGGAAAGTAATAAACTATAAAGATAATTTTAGAGTTTTAATATTATCCAACCAACGACAAAGGTTTGGGGATGCAATATTGGAGTTCCCCTGTATGCCATCAATGAGAGACTTTGAGTCTCCATATATATGAATGTGATTCAATTGCATCTTCTTGGAAAACCAAAGCAGTCCCCAGAGTGCCAATATCTCAACCCCAGCATTGGTATCACGTCCACCATTCCATGATAATTTGTATTGTGTCCTTGTGCTAATTTTGAGACATGCCTCATCACAACAGAAACCAACCTGTGCAGCTCCATCAAACAAACCTACAGGAAACTGTATGCGTGGAGAATTATTTCACTCATGATATCCTTTGTTGGCCGAAGAATTTCTCACCTATTGAAATATGTAACTAGGTTATGTATTCATAGTGACATATGTAATCATGACTTTATGTATCTTATGTAAAGAGAAAAATAAATTATTGTTGTTATTCTTGAGGGATGGGTTTCATGCAAAATAAATTTATTTTATATGTCAATCTCCCATTGAGAGCTTCTAGAGCTTGTTGTTGAGTCTATAAGTCAAGAAAGTCATTCTCTTGTATGAAAGACCCTTCTTGGGCATGTTACATATTGTAAAGAAAATTATTTGAGTCAAAATAGAGTCAAATGACCCTCCAAAACCAATTCAAGATGCAAGCAACAATTCGGCCCACCAAATAGTGACAAGTCAACCTAGAGATAGTGACAAGTTAGCCTCTTTTTTTTTTTTTCTAAAGTTCCAACTATTCTATTATTGTACAAAAAATATATTACAAACTACTTAACCAGAGAAACCAGGGGCCAACAACTGTGTACCCGTGACGCAATACAGATCAAGGTTTGGTTGGCACTGGTGAGTTTCCCAATAGAGGGAAACCAACCCACCAACCTCCACATTTTAAAAAATATAGCGAAAAGCCAAACAAACAGATAAAGAGCCCTGTTTAAGAGAGAAAAAATAGACTTGACATTCTGCCAACTTGACAGAGAGATACCATAAAACATAAAAATAATTATGGAGGTAATTCCTCTAGAATCCAACAAGCATAGGGGTTGGAGGGAGTACACTCAAAATCCTTGGGTCCATCCACGTATCCAGCTAGCCGCCCTGTATGAAGGCTTTCCAGACTTTCTCTGCACTATGTTTTGCTGCTGGAAGGAGCACCATCACTCTCGAGAATAATTTCCACCCTTCCTTCTTCCGCTTCCTTTCCAGCCTTGCCATCATCAATCAGCCCGATCATAGAGGAGGTGGAAACGATTGCATATTTCTTGGACTTATTGACGGGCTTTCTTGTCCCCATTCTAGTTCTCCTAGGCTTGGGACGCACTAGTGTCGAAGGACTCGGAGGCTTGAGGGAGGTGAAAGGCAGGGGGTGGAAGATGTACGCTACTTGCTGCCCTCCCTCTTGGAACAGAGATCGCGGTCATAGAAGATGAGGTCTATGGCCTTGCCATCTTTGTCCAGTACATGGTTTCCTTGTGTAATTTGGTAGTTGAGCATGTCCGCTGAGAGTTATCATTGAACCAAAGAGGCAGAAAAAAAATTCTTCATGATTCAATATCGCTTTGCCAAGGTACATCGGGAATTCACAGCACCGCCCAGGGCTTCAAATTCTAGAGCATAAACTTGGCATCATATGTGTACAGGGATGCCAGGCACATATCCGAAAGCTTCCCTTCTTTCAGGGACCTCATAATTGTCATCGGGGACTTGCACTCCCAGGCGTCCCTGACACATGCATCTAATTTTTCGCCTCAACATGTTGGAAAGAGACCAATGCGTCCTCCTCTTCCAAACCTATCTGTAGGAGACCCTGCCATGAAAGCTCACCGGGACACTCAACACAATGGGATGATCCTCCTGATTGAGGGTGACTTGAAGGGTGAGCCTCATGACGAGGGAAGCTTCCAGCGCATGCATCCTGTGGTGGTTGATCTCATTTCTATGCTCTGTGTGACACCCATCCTGAAACTCATTAACTCCCAACATTCCCTCCAACCCATCAACGAATTTCCAAGCCAAGACTAGACTCCTTACACGCTTCAGCATTAAGACCTAGAGGGGCAGGGAGGAGGTGAGGAAGGTGGCTCGCTTATGGGAGCCATCTATCTCCTCCCATGCGCTTCATCGTGCTGTCTATCCCCCACATCCGAGGAGTCAACCTATTTTGAGGTGATTAGAAGAATATATATACAAGACTAGTCGACCACCTTTTGGGACGTCCATCACATACAAGGAGCTCTATCTAGAAGCACAAAAGATAGCGAAGGAAGGAGAAGAAAGGATGAGGAAGATGAAGTATATTTTGACGTATTTTTTGCGTAAAAACCCTCATATTAGAGGAAATTTTGGCCTAAAAGTGGCCTCCTAAGGAAAAATAATAAAATAATAGGAAAATAATAAAATAAGAGTTCTGGATTTTGGAGGGAAAATAAGAAAACTACTTATCTTTTTAGTGTATTTTTGGCTTATCTCCTTATAGGTTTACTAAAAATTCAAGTGTAGACACTCATTGGATGCATAATTAAATTATGCATTCAACAAGTACTGATTATGCATACTTTTGAGAAGACCCACATCATTAAGAGTTGAAGATACATTAAAGAAACGCGTTGAACAATTTTTTTAATATATATTCATTTTTTAATTATGTGGGTATTCTCAAAAGTATGCATAATGGGTAATTTTTGGATTCAAAATTTAATTCCACAACCAATGAGTGTCTATAGTTGAAATTTGAGTAAACCTATAAGGAGATAAACCAAAAATACAATTAAAAAAAGTAGTTTTTTTCTTATTTTATTTTTATTTTATTTATTTCCCCTCCAAAATATTTACATGTACCTATTTTTAAATTTAAATGATTTTGATTAATTTACATATTATGTATGTGAAAATTTCATAGAAACTTTTAGGCTGAAATTTCCTCTAATGCACACATGCGGGCTGAAAATAGGGCATCCATTACAGAACACAGACCAAATTACAACCATAGATAAGAGCCTAAATTGAGTGCAAAAATAGTTTAATTTGTAGACCGAAGTCTTGAGGAGACGAAGTCTAGTCAAGAAAAGGAATAAAAGGACTCAAACTACCACATACCTGTCACATGTGTGAAAATCATAGGAGAGTACATGAAGTTGAGAAGTGCAGGAAGAGAGGTCGAAATTGCAGTCTAGTATTACAGATTCAAAGTTGAGAACGAAGAAGAAGTTGAAGAAATACAAAGGCCGCATTGAATTGTTTTGACTTGGAAAGGAAAAGGAAAAAAATTGACTTGGTATTGGAGGGTCTGAGTCAAGGATCTAGGTCTTGGAATTTGTTAATTGAAGTTCTATAAGAAGAGAAGAATTCTTGTGGGTTTTCCTCTCAATTGGAGAGGCTTTGGCCTTGGATGATTTCCTACACATTGTCTCCTCTTATCTCAATGTTATTTTTAGTTTGGTAGTTTTTTAATGAAAATAAAAAAATAATAATCAAGTTAAAAAAATATATAATTAAGATAAGTAAAAATACATCACAAGAAGTTATCGAAGTAAGAGAAATCACCTATCTATGTAACCTATATTTCTCAATATGGAATCAAAGCTAAGGTGACAAGACAAAAAAATTAAACTTGAAGAAGGACCATCCAAAGTAGTATCAAGAAAGGCCAAGATATTAAAGAGGAAACTGAATAATCAAATAAGGGATAAATAAGGGCCAATAAATCTAAGGAGTATCAAAAGGGACTATTCATTTTAAGGATCACACCATCTATAAGAAAAAATAAGAAGAATACCTCAAAACCCTAGCTCATCTGCAAAATGGTTCTAGATTTGAATAATTATTGAGAAGCTCATGCATTCCTCAATCATCATCATGAATAAAATCTCAAGGATCCTTTCTCATCTCAGAGAAGGTGTTGTCATCATCATAAATAAATCAAGATGATCTCCCTCTCTGTGATGCAAGGATCACTTTTGAAGGAAGCCATCTTCATCAAGAAGACATATTCTATTATCAACAACATCATCAAAAATTAGGAAGGCATCAAGTTAAATATATTTTCATCAAGGAGTATCTTCACAAGTAATTACCTTTATATCTATGTCTGAATCTATTAAAATGACTACAATTTTCAAGGAGAACAACAAATTGGTTGGGTCAACAATCTATCTTGTATGGAAAAAGAGGACAAACTCAATCCTCATAGAAAATGAAGTCATTGGTAATGTTAAGGGTTTAATTGTCGAACCACCAAAAGAATAAGCTCAAGCTTTAGAAAAATACATGGAGGAAATAAGGGCTCAAAGAATCCTTATAGAATCAATCAAGGATTCTCTCATTCCATATGTAGTGAAGTTAGATAAGTAAAAGGACATCTATGGAAAAATGGTAGAATTATTCTTCGTGAGTACTATAGGAGAAGTGCTATCATTAAGAACCAAGCTCTACAAATGCAGATATCAAAGGAAGATGAAATAACCTCATACTTTATGTGGGTGTCAGAAATATGATACCAACTACAAGAGTGGGGGGAAATTATATATGATAAGGAAATGACCAATCTAGTGCTCAATTCACTACTAGAGGAAGGGGGCAACTTTGTATCAAGAATCTATGGAAAGAAGGAATCCACCCCATTCACTGAACTTTGGTCATTATGTAATATTTAAGAAACTAGGTTGAAGGGAAAGAGTGATGTCAGATCAAATGAACAAATTCAAGAATTTACTACTATGGATAAAAGAAAAGGAAATCTTAGGAATTTTGGTCCTCAGAAGAAGAAGAAGGATATGTCAAAGATCCAATGCTATGGATGTCAAGAATATGGGCATTATAAAAGAAATTTTCTAAAATTTAAGAAGGAAAACAGGAGGAAATAAATACATGAGGCTCATATCACCAAAGAAGCGGAAGAATCCGAGGAGAATAAATCCAAAGGGATAGATATTCACTATTAGGGTTCTCAAATACATAGCAAGGAGAAGTGGGAGGTGAAAAGACTTCCACCATGTAATTCAAGATAATAATAATTATGATGAGATGCATCTTAGTAGAATATGGCATCATAATAGAAGCATACCATTGAATCAAGTGTTGAGATTCAACAAGATGATGAGCTTAGTGAAAAGAGTCGCCTTCACTAAGTGGGCCCGCAGGCTATTTTTGGTGCAAGTCTATTTTTAGACTATGTCAATTTTTAGACATGATGATCATATTTCAAAAGCTGCAAGATGCTATTTGTGGATTGTTGGTCAAGTTGGAAAAATAGATGAAATTCTATTTTTAGAATATTGGGTGAAGTCTATTTATAGATCGTCAATCTAAAAATAGATGCATGTCGATTATTATTAGCTCTTAATAATAATAAAACTCTAAACAACAACTTATTCTCTTGGAGCACTTCAGTTCAGTGCACAGATGTGGCACATCAGCTGACAGAAGGAATTATGCTATTCCTAAGGGTTTACTGGAGCCAATGCATGGAGGACTCAGTTAGAACTCAAGTGGCAGAGTTATGAAACAGTTGGAAGAAGTAGTTATGGAGTTGTATTCAGTTTAACTCAATTAGACTCAGTTGAGCTAGTTGTATCTAGTCTAACTGATTGATACAATAGTGAGAGTGGAGTGAATTAATTAGTTAATTAATTCATAAATAATAACTCATTAATCAACTAAAGAATACATCAGTTAACTATAGTGCATGGCAGTTTCAGTGGAGACCAGTGGAGAGATAGGTGAAAGGGCAAGATAGACTATCTGTTGTGACTATAGTGATGAATTGATTTCATCACACACTCAGTGGAGATGCCAATGAGGATTGTGCAGTCAAGGATGGAGTAATTCAAATTCATTCAGAGCCATTCTTCAGCAGATATTGCACAGTGGAGGCAAGCTAGCAGGTGGCAAAAATCAGTGCATGGATTTGCAAGATTAGGCCTGATTAGTGTATGACTATTGTACTGTACTGAGAGCTTGTGATAAGCTTTGTATGTTTGTATGAGATTTTCATATGATCTCCATGTTACATAATATATATTTGGGGTTTTCAGCTTCAGGCTTTCCCGGTTAAAAACTGTGTTATGTGAGATTGGATATTTTTGTTTATGCTTCACATGTGTTTGAAATTAATTTTTCCGCAAAAGATTAACAAGTGGAATAGATTTAGTATCTTGCATAAAGTTAAATAGTGTGAGATCAGGTGGATCTTAGACATATGCATGCTTAGTGCATATAATTTCTATAGCAAGAACTCATGACATTATTAGAGAATATTGAAATATAGTTGAAATGGAAGTCTATATAAATCATCACAAGGAGGAATTTGTTCATGGTAACCTTATTAAATTCATCTAGCATAGATTTATCATCGTCATTAGAAAGGAGAATTTGCAGGATTAGGATAATCAAGATCCTCCATTAAAATCTACATTAGAAGGTTTACCTTTCTTGGGAGAAGAAAGTGTCTCTCTAAGAATTCCATATTGTATGGGATTCATGGTTTAAGAAGGACGATGATATGGTGAAAGAAGAATGAAAAATAATTGAAGAAATTTCAAGCAAGGAAAGGAAGTTTGTAAAGGAAGACTAGATGACAAGAAGAAGGAAAGAGGTATGCATGCATGTATTTGATTGAGTCATGTCGTCATATGGTTGCTTGGGTAAATTTTTTATCTCATGATGATGATAAAAGAAAAGGGGTCTACTCGTTTAGAAAGATGCATGAAGGAATGGTTCACATATTGACTAGATGAAATCAACATAATAAATCCTCAAATGGAATATGAGGTGATTGATAAAGATGAAGGAACTATGGATGGAAGTTACCGGGGAGAAATACGTGAAGAAATAAATAATGGACTGTGAAAGGTGCAACTATGGTAATGTAGAAAAGGAAATCAACATCCGATGACTAGAAGAATCAGTCATGAAATCTCCATAGAGAAGGAATGAAGACCCTAATAAGTTATGTAAATGAAGGAGACTATTGACATTGAAAGTCTTGGAGATGTGCTTATGAATGTGCAAGATGTTGATGTTGAAAGCAAGATTTCATGATTAAATGGAATTACAAAATGTATGTTTGATTTAATGTTCATTTTTTTTATTTTTGAACAACATCTGGATGGATTGATACATGGCTACCAAGTTTAGAGCTGTATATGTCACATACAACTAGCACTCATGTGGTTGGATGAAATATCCCAAAGGAAATATGACTTGGAAGAAGTAGTTGTATGAATAAAATCCTTATGTGGATTAGAAGATCACTTTTCGATGAAGAAAATGATGACATGAATGATATGGTTTGTGAAGGAAGTGATGGATGTTTAATTCCCTATGAGGAACTCCATAAAGATGAAGGCTCTATAATGATAAAGATGAAATTCACGACATTGAAAGGAGGAGCTCTTCAAGAAGTTGAAGGTGCCATGTTGTCCACTGAAGAATAGTAAGATGCTAAAAACAAGTCCTTAGTTAAGAGGGAGCTTGGACAAGTCCCCGGATAAGAGGGAGATTGGGTACATTCCTTTATAGGAATGGGAATATATTCCTTGGTTAAGAGGGAAAGATAGACACATCATTCTTGTCTTCATATTGTGAAGAAATAATGGAGGATTGAGTGAGCATCTAACATATAATACTCTTTGAGGATGAGGTAGGGAATCCAAGATAAGAGTAGTTGAAAAGGACCAATATTCTTTGAGGATTAGGAATCTGGCCAGCATGATCATGTCTATCAATTATTGGTATTACCAGCATTGTGTTATGATCTTGTGGAGATATAGAGCTATTAGTCAAGGCCTTGCTATATGAAAATTCTAGATGAATTGATGAAAAGAGATGGCTTAAAACTTCAAATCTTCTTATGAGAATTCTTTACATTGATAATGTCCAAGTACCTTGTATGGAATATGAATACCTCCCTAGTTAAGAGGGAGTGTTGAAATTTGTAACTAGGTTTAGTCTTCATAATGACATATGTACTCATGATATTATTTTTACTCTTGTGGTGTGGGTTTCATGCTTAAGAAAATTTATTTTATAGGTCAAACACCCATTGAGGGCTTATGGGGCTTGTCATTGAGTCTAAAAGTAAAGGAATTCATTATCATGTATGAAAGATCCTTCTTTGGAATGTTTCATATTGTAAAAAAAATTATTTGAGTCAAAATAGAGTCAAAGGACCCTCTAAAATCAAGTAAATATGCAAGCAACAAAACAACCTACCAAATAGTGACAATTCAACCTAGAGACAGTGGCAAGTTGACCTATTTTGAGGTGACTATAAGCCTATATATAAAATATTATTCGACCACCTTTGGGAGAATCCATCACATACAAGGAACTCGATCTAGAAGCACAAGATATAGTGAAGAAAGGAGAAGACATGACAAGGAATAGGAAGTATATTTTGAGGTCTGTTTTTCGGTAAAAAATCTCACAGATGTGAGATAAATTTAGGGCATCCAGTACTGTAGAATAGAGATGAGATTTCATTCATACCTAAGAGCCTAAATTTAGTTCCAAAATAGTTTAATTTTCAAGCCGAAGTATTGAGGGGAATAATTTTAGTAAAGCAAAGGAACAAAAGGACTCAGAACAGGAAGAGAATAGGAGAGAACAAGAAGCCAAGAAGTGCAGGGAGAAAGGTCGAATATGCAGTCTAGTATTTCAGAGTCGAAGTTGAGAATGAATAAAAAGTAGAAGCAACATTGTTGTGCAAACAACTCACAAAATAGAAGAAAATATATATCAATGGATTAGAAATCAACCGCTTCGAGGGGGAAACCTCCTTTACATTACATAAATGAAAAATTCTTGGATGATTCAACTGAAAAAATCTCCTTTCTATATATAGGAGTATAAGGGGTCACAATATAATCGGAGCCTACATAACAATAATAATGTAAGGGAACAACAATAACAATAGTGGGCTTCTTATATGGGGACTACATGGGCACAAAAGTAACAATAAGGGGGCTATACTAACAATAATAATAAGGGGCTACACTAATATTATAGGGAACTAACATGCCCCTCTCCTTCAAAAAAGTGTTTTCCTCAATGCTTGAGTAGTTTTGGATGCTTCTGTATAAAATTCTCATCCTCCTATGTGGAATATTCAATGGGTAATTTCTTCCACTTAATGATATACTCTAAAATTGATCGATTTTGTAGCTGTCGAGTTCTTGTTTCTGTGACTGCTTCAAGTTCCAATATGATTTTTCCTTCCTCATCAAGTTCTGGAAATATTGTTTGGACTGGGAGCTTGTCACTTATAAGCTTCTTTAAGCATAAAACATGGAAAACTGGGTACACTTAGGAAAATTTAGGAAGCTCCAATTTGTATGCCATAATACCAATATTTTGCAACACCTTGTAAGGACCATAGTACTTTGGAGATAATTTATTATCCTTATTAGCTTTCTTGAGGGAAATTTGTTTCTATTAGACTTATTTTGCTGCGTTGATGATCTACTTTTTGTTTCATTCGATTATGTGCTAAAGTGAGGTTATCCTTTAGGATTTAGATTACTTGTTTTTGATGCTCAATGTGATCTTCCACTGCTTGAACCTTAGAATTTTCTCTTAAATATGATGTGATGGATGATGGATGATATGCATAAAGTGCCATAAGTGGGGTCATTTTTATTGCAGTATGGAAGGAAGTGGTATACCACCATTTAGCCATAGTTAACCATTTGACCCATTGTGTTTTTTTATCAGATACAAAGAAACGAAGATATCCTTCCAAACATTTTTTCACTATCTCAGTTTTCCAATCAGATTGAGGATGATAAGATGAGTTATGAGCTAGTTGAGTAACCCGACAAGAAAATAATCTCGTCCAAAAATTTCCAGTGAAAATGGGATCTTTGTTGCTTACAATAATATTTGGGTTTCCATGTAGCGTTTGAATGGTTTCCATAAATGCAGTAGAAATTGCAATGGCTTTAAATGGATGAGATAATGCACAAAAGTATGCATACTTGGTAAGTCTATCAACTAGCACGATGATGACACTCTTTCTTTCGGACTTGGGTAAATCTGTGATAAAATCCATTGAAACCTCCTCCCAAAGTTGACTTGGAATGGATAAAGGTTGTAGAAGACCCCAAGTCTTACTTGCCTCAAATTTATTTGGTTGGTAGACCAAACATTTCGCCAAAAAATTTTGAATATCGGATTGAAGGCTATCCCAAAAAAATTCCTTCTTGACCTTATGGTAAGTTTTAAAAAATCCCGAGTGCCATCCTAATCGAGAGGTGTGCAATTCCAAAAGATTTTTTTTTTTACTGGGGAATTATTACAAATATATAAGCGATATTTGTACCATAATGAATCATTTTTCTAGCTAAATGTATGAGATGTATTGGGATCTTGTGCATCTTTTGAATGAGTTGTTACACATTATTTTTTCATCATGACATTCGACTGTCTATATAGGTTCGTCACTACCTATATTATGCTCCCTTAGAATTCAAAAACTCTAATGTTCCTAAACCAAGTCTTGGAATTGGAGAAATTCTCATTAAAACCCTAAAAAGTCTAACTCTACACTTTTCCTAGCCCTTGCCTGCAGATCCACAAATTGTTTCTCTATAGCCTGTGGCACATCCCACACGTTTTGCTTATAAAGCCTGCGAAACCCCGTAAGCAGTCAAATAAAGGAAAAAGTAAGTTGTAGAAGCCCAGCTAGACAAATATTCTCCGAATTAGAAGCTTCTAGAAGCGCATTCAGTTTGAGCTTTATCCTATACTCATGAGCTCTATCCCTTCACTCATGGAGCTTATCCCTTGGTCTATGGAGATAAAATCCCTTCATGAGAGGAATCCATGTCCCTCTTCATGGAACTGAAACTACCTCGATTTCCCTATAAATTGAGCTCATGTTTCAGTCTCAAGGGTAGACATACATATTAGTTGCTGAAGAATTTCTTAAGAGAGCATACTCTCTATATTAGCCATTTTTTATATGAGAATGATCACACAATGATGTCCATAACTTTATGCTAGTTCAGAGAGAAGAAGGCTTGTCAATCTGAGAGAGGACGATTGTTCAGGACCCCAGAAGAACCTGTATAACATCAAGGCGAAAGGTTGTAGGGTTACTTCTTATTATACAAGTTAATAAAAATGGATTCCATTTTCTCATTGAATTGTTCATGTATCTATTTGAGTATTTCAATTCTTGGATTCCTTGATCACTAAGATAGATTAGTGTTTTCTCAATTATTATAACTTGTAGGTGCCTTTAATCCTTTTATCTATCTTTGATCGTAGGTTTCACATGATAAAGCGACCTCTTTTGGAGCGACTGGATAGAATTTTTCGGCAAGCGTTGGACTTCAGGTAGGGGCATGTCGTCATACTTTGTTATTAATAAATCTAAATCACAAATGATCTAGAGAAAATGGTTTGCATTTGGTTGTTTGTTTCTATATATCCTTAGGATACTAGGGAGATTGTTCATGTCCGCAAGAAGGATTTTTCTGTATAACATGAGTTTCCACACTTCTTCATCATTCTTCCATTCCTCCCTTTCTTCGGTTATCCAATCTGGTTGGACAATATAAATTTCACAAAGAAATGCTTCCACATCCTCATCCTTTCTTGAGATTTCATCTGCAACAACATTTAGCTTCCATTTTTGTAGATGGTTTCAAACTCATAACCCAACATCTTTGTGACCCATTTTTGCTACTATTATGAAGATAATATTTGTTCCAAAAATTATTTGAGACTGTCATGATTTGTTTTTACCTTGAAGTGTCTTCCCATTAGGTAAGGTTTCCATTTCTTTAGTGCATGTAGTATTGCCAACATTTCCTTCTCATAAATAGGTTTATGTAAATAATTTCCTTTGATTGGATGACTTTCAAAAGCCACTGGTATTCCTTCTTGCATTAAAACAAAGCCAATTCCATTTCCTAAGGCATTAGATTCCACAAAAAAAGGTTTTTTTGAAGTTTTTGTGTAGTTAAGGCTGGTGGTTGGCACATTTCCTCTTTAAGATGTTCAAAGGCCTTAGTTTCTTTCGGAGTCCAAGAAAATGCATGTGACTAAAACTCTTAAACCACATACATGGCCCTGTATGCCTGCTATTATAACCAAAATATGGCTATGAAAAGCCTTCTGTTGTGACTCAAAAACCATAAAACACATGCAAGATTTGGACCCTGTAATATTGGACCTATATAAACCAAATTTACATGAACTGCCTTAAACCTATGCGAGCCAAAGCCAAAGAAGATACTAGAATAATGCTTCATGATGATGTCCAAATGAAGTGGAGGTCACTTATATTTATAAACTTCCAAGAGTGTCCAAATTTCTTTACCCCTGGCCTCATCAAATGTGCACATGAGGGATTTAATTCAAAAGTGCACTTTTCCTTGTCCAAATTGAGTGCTTCAATAGTTAAAATTGGTCCTCTCAAAAATATGAATGGCATCCCATGGTTGAAATTTGCCACTGAGCTGCCAAATTAACACTCCCTCTCAATTAGGTAGAAATTCCAACTACATCATGTAATCCTCACAAGTGTCCATTCATGAAATCACATCCTATATCAAGTATCTCATCATGAAATACCGTCACTATTCGTCTCAATTCATCTTTGTTTATCCCTACTTATCTTGTGATTGTTTAATATTGTACATGAAATTTAAGATAACACAGTTATTCTCATTATATAGTTCTAAATATATCTTTACGAAAATGATTATTTATTAATAATAACTATGAAATAGGTCTAATTTTGATTACACTAAATTTTATGGAACCATGGACATGAATGAACAAGTTGCAAGGTCATGATTTCTAGCTGGGGAAAAACCATGAATGGGTAGGAGAAATGAGGAAAGCCCTGGAAGGTTATTATTACCTATTGAAAAATAATAAAACGGTCATGTAAGTGACAATGTTAGATCACATACTTATAAATGAAAAAACCACTATGTTAACAATAAAAAAACCACCCTATTAACACAGTTGTGATGACTTATTTCAAAATAAGTAAAATCCTAAAAGATTCATATTTCTACCCATTTTCAAGTAAATTATGATAAAATTTTATATTTATTTTCAAATTATATATTTATATTTTTTTCTCAAGAGACAATATTATATTTATTTATAAGTTTGCTTATTTTTAATTTATATATTTATTGAGCCTATAGGCTCATTTTACAACCCTGTATGAGGGTGATGTGTAACGTGTCTCTCTTGAAAGAAAAATACAATATTCTTTAAATAGAAAAACAATGTCCCCTATAATAAAGATGGAGACAACAAATTGACATTGCATTCAAGAGCTCAATACTTCGAATATTATGAGCATGAGTCTATTCTAGGGGCAAGATATGTCTATGCTTTGGTCAAATTTTTGTCCTATTTTAGCCTGCATATATTGACAACCAATGTCATATCATGCTTACCTCATCTTCAACATGAGGTGAGTGAAAGGTGGACTAGTTTTCTCACGAAATATGGGTGACTTGGACATTAGGCCACTCAAAGAAATAAAAAGATAGGGGCTATGGAAATTATGTTTCAGAGTTTGAAGGTTATGCCTCTCATAAGGAGATACATGTATGAAAGATGTTGATGATATACCAAGATTGATTTAAGATCTTAGATATGAAAAAGTATACTATCTTAGAGGATTAGAGAATTACATGAGATGTGGCTCATTATGTTGCTATAATGATAATACATAAGGTGATCAAGGACTCTTTCCATTGTTTATCCTTGTTCAAGTATGTATATAATAATGCTAGCTGACAAAATCTTGTTGAATAAAAAGATGGGGGCTATGTAAATTATGTTTCGGAGTTTGAAGTTTATGCCTCTCATAAGGAGACACATGTATGAAAGATGTTGATGATAGACCAAGATTGATTTAAGATCTTAGATATGCAAACAATGTTTACTATGTTAGGGAATTGGAGAATTACATGAGATGTGGCTCATTATGTTGCTCTTGTCAAAATCTTGTTGAAAGTTTTATAAGAATGTGAAAGTGTTAGGTGTATTTCCACTTGTCAAAGGGGGCTTACATATAATTGGTCCTAATTATATTAAATAACTGTCATTCTTACATATTAGTTGCCACTTAATATCACACTATGACACTAGCCATTACTGTGAAATTATAGTGATCCTAGAGTAACATAATTGATGCATATGATCATAAAATCTTGCACACAATCAACTACAAGAACCCATTTTTTGTCCACAGAGTGCACAAATGTATGCTGGTGTTGACATAATTTATGTACTAATAAGTATAGTGAGTGATTGAGAGTTATAGGGAAAAATATAGGAGACCAACGTTTTTTCATTTCTTATTAATATAGACATTAATTTTTTCTTACAATATGTGTACATTCCTATATGTATTTCCATATGCATTGTTGATTTCACCACTAGATGCACCTAGTTGTTCTTCCTCTCTCAACTTCTCCATTATTTTCTAGCTTCACAAGCACTTCTACCATTTGCTTCTCCTCCCTTCTTGCCCTTTTTTTCAATTTATTACTCTTAATTGATGGTTGGAAATTGAATGGTTGCAATAGTTCAACTTTCTCGTCTACTTCCAGAACTAGTCACCATTTCCTGGCATAAGTGTCCCACCGATTTTCCATGAAGTCTCATGAGACACGTGGAATCACAACAAGGCATGATCATTAACAACAATTGTAGAGTCACATCACTACAACAATAATGGCGTAGTTGTATTACAGTAACAGTAGTGGTGAAGTTGTAGTATTGTTGCAACACTTTTTTTTCATCCTCTAACTGTAAATTGAAGTTAGTCAATACAAATTTCTTTATGACAAAGATTCTCCTACATGAAACATCCATAGTAAGAAACAAATACTAGTTTCCAGCTTTTTGGATACAATTGTAAATGTTATACAGAGGATATAGGACCTCGTAGGTGTGCCAATTCTTCTTTAGAAACCCATGGTGCATTCTCGAAAACTTTGTTTCTCCATTTGACCAAATATTCATAATGTTTCAAAATAAGTTGTACAAACCTTTTTCACCAAGACTTGCTACAATTGTTTAGTTGTTTAGATTGACAATTGTTTCTTCCACAAATCCATGGTGGCTTGTTCATCATCCTCTTCTCCTTCATGAAACTTGTACAAGTTAGCAACGTTTCTTTTGTTTCCGTTTAGTAAATAGAGGAATTGACCACCATGCTATTTTGGTACTCACATGACACAACGTTGACTTTGACCACAACCTCTAGGTTCTTACGTACACCCCTTTTGTAGACAACAATTAATTGGGGGATTGAACCTTGAATCTCATAGTTCACATAACACTTAATAACATGATGATCATCAATTGATCTCCCCCCTAGGGGCTTACAAGTTAGCAATGTTGAATATTGGTGAAATTCCAAAATTATTCAGTATCTCAAACTTATAGGGAGTGTCAAAAATATTCTTTAGGACTTGACATGGTTCAATTTTATTGAATTTGAGTTTGTATCTTATGTTGGGCCAAAAATATCTTTCCTTCACTAAAGCTATGGTATTGTCAACACCAAAATGTCCACCCAAACCTCCACTCTATAGCTCTTTAACAAAATTTCGGTGCAATGAGCTCTGTGGAATGCACAAATTCTAATTCTTAAACAAGAATCCCTCTTGGATGTGGAAATATGCGTGTGTAGTTCTATTGATACTCTAAGGTACCTTGCATGTCTTCTAGGTTTATACAAGATTTTCATCCTCTTCGTACAATTCCATACATTCCAAGCTCACAATTTCAGTTGACAAGGTATTCAATAACATTATCCTTTGACTTAACACGTCTACAATCCTCTTTAATTTTGTAGACCCATGTTTCAAAACAAACATGTAACTTTGCAAAATTTCTATCCATTTGGAATGGTGTTGATTAATCTTACCTTGATTGTTGATGTAGTAAAACGTCTTACAATTTAGTAATCTGGCAGTACTTTAGTAGCAAGTAATATATTTCTTCATAAACATAATATTTCTTACCATCATTCAACTTCTCAATAAAGAATGCAAATGTTTTTATTTTTTACTCATAACTACTCCAATCGCTAAACCACTAGCATCAGAGGTTTCTTTTAAACATATCTATAGAGTGTAGAATGTCGAAGCTGATGCCCTCTCCAAGCATGCTCTCTCACTTTTTCCTGGGCACATTTTTTTAAACAGATTGTGGATGGATCCATTCGAAGTGAGGGCTCTTTTGCTTTCATCTGATCACACTCTGTTTTTGCTTGGGCCTTCTTTGCCTTTCATGGGGTGGTTTCATGTCCCTTGCCTTAGTAATTAATCTCCTTATATATTAATTATTGTTTCCCTTGATGGTTTGTTTGTGGACGAAAGTTTTGTTTCTTAATGATGTGTTGGAGAATATTTTTTGTTTGTTTTGTCGGAAGCAAAACAAGGGTTTTTTTGTTTGTTTGGTATGTCGATAGATGAATGGTTTTAATATTATCCATTGTTAAAAGTGTTATAGACATACGAATATGTACAAAATTTCACTCTTTTAATGAAAATCTTTCAGTTTTTTCTTCTTGAAAAAGAGTGCACTTGAAAAACCTTATTAAAATCTAGAAGCGCTAAAACTAGTTTAGTTACATTCTGTAAATGGTGCACAAATATCCTTGAATTTTTGGATAAATTCCTTGTAGAAGCTCACTAAACCATGAAATTTTCTCACATCAAAGGTACACTTAGGTGTTGGCTAATCCAAAATCGCCTTTACCTTAATGGGACCCATCTTTAATCCTTTCTTGGAAATTAGAGGTCCCAAGTACACTAACTTATTTATCAAATTTATTAGCAATTTCTCTTCCCTCCACTATTGCAACACTTTTCTCACAAGCTCTATGTGTTCTTCCTTTGGTTTTACTGAAGATTAGAATTTCATCCATGTATACAACAATGAAATTTACCAAAAATGGTTTCGATATTTTATTCGTACATCTCATGAATGTGCCAGGAGCATTGGTTAGCCCAAATGAGATGAATAACACTTCAAATGATCCATACTTTGTATTAAATGTTCTCTTCCATTTGTTACATTCTCTTCTGAATCTGATGACATCTGCTCTTCAAATTAATCTTTGAAAAGTACTTGGCTTCACTCGAACAATCCATGAAGTCATCCATCCTTGGTAAGGGAAATATATACTTGATAGTGATCTTATTGCTAACTTGCGAATCTATACACCTTCACCATTCACATCCTTTCTTGGGTGCCAACATTGCTGATACAACATAGGGATTTAAAATTTCTCTAATTAGTCATATGTCATGCAACTCTTGTATTCACTTCTTCATTTTCGATTGGGGTCATTCGATAAGGAGATTTGTTAGGAAAAATTAACCGTGGTAACAAGTCAATTTGATATGCTATCTCATGGGAGGTAAACCTATTGACAACTCGTTCACAACATTCTCCTCAAAATATTTCAACAAAGGTTGAATCTATGGTGGTGTATAGTTTATTTTTCGACCTTGTTGGACGTGTTTCAACATTATGGCCAAACAAAATGAACTTTCTTTCGTTCCTTCAAAAATTCCTACATTATCACACCATAATTCACTGCTAATACTACTCACATTTTGGTTCCTATTGTTCTTTGTCGTTGTTATTGCATTTTCCAAAATTGCTTCCAACTTGTATCACCATCCAACCTTTGTGAATTCATAATTTTTCTTCTTACCATCGTGTAAATAATTCCTATAAAATAACCATGGCCTTCTGAGTAGTACATGCCATGCATCCATCTCTACTGCATCACATAATACCTATTCATTGACGCTGCCAGTTTGGAATTTTAACAAGCACTGATATGTCACAGTTACTATCTATCCCTTTTGTAAACACGAAATTCGATATGGATTGGGATCGGGGATAAATTTTAACTTTAGTGTCTTTTTGAATTTTGTGGATACCAATTTTTTGTATTTCCACCGTCCATGATTAAATTACAACATTTACCCTGAACTTCACATTTAGTCTTAAAAACATTCCTACTTTATTCAGGTTCTTCTGCTATCTTCTTTTCAGGTTTAAGCAACACCCTCAAGAACATTAAGTTCTCACCTTGTTCCTACTGAAGGAATATTACATTTTCACCAATATTGGTTGCCTCTTTCACTTGAGTAACTTCATCGAGGCTTCACATCTTCCTACATTATGCTATTCCAAACATTCATATGTCTTATGCTCCTGTAGTCCACATATGTAGCAAGTACAACATGCTTACCTTTTTCTATTTTGAATCCTCTACCTCTTCTAGTGCCATTTATTCCCTTATTGCTTTGGCTACTGGTGGATTCATTTTTGTATTCATTGCCTTTAGCAATAATTGCTCTGCCCTTGCCTCTGGGTCCTTTTCCTTAAAAAATTTGTTGTTCTTTCTATCAAGCTTTTCTTCCACCTTCAAGGCAACTTGATAAGCGTCATCTACATTTTAAAAGAAGCATGTGCTCATTTTATTTTTAATTTAATATTTTAACCTAATAATGTATTTCACCACTCTTGATATTTTGGTTCTTTAATCCTTGATCTAAGTGTCAATTTAAAAAATTCCTCTATGTACTCCTAGAGAGGTCACTTTTTACCTTAAGTTCCGTGCTTTCTTACACAAATTTTGTTGGTAATCAACAGGTAGGAGTTTCTCCTTAATTTTCTCACCATCTTCCTTTGTGTTCTAATATTCTCATGTTGGTTTTCTACCCTATATTTCTAGCATATCCCACCAAAGTGTAGCACACCCCTTTAACTTTTTCATGGTGAATTAAATGTGATTGGGGTCCTAAATAATAAATGAGAGTCTTGGCTTTTAAAATACCATCATAGCATGAAACTTCCACATTTGCACTTCCTTTATCCTTTAGAAAGGATATCAAACATACTACTAGGTCCACTTCATTAGTATTTCTCTCTTCTTCAATCTCATATTCCAAATCTGAGTCTGCTTCCACATCCCCAAGTCTCCTATTTTATAGATCTTCTATTCTCCTTCCCAATTCTTCCAATCCTCAGTTCCTTTCACCTTTTCATACTACTCTTTCTCTGTGGTGGCATTTCTACAAGTTGTCTAATGGCCTTCAACTTGACTAACATTTGCATGCCTTATTTGGGCTTGTTTTCTCACAACTTGCCTTCCAACAATTTTGTTGAACAACTCCTCTCAGGTCCTTTTGAAATCATGCACTGCAAAAGCACTAATAAGAAGTCGATCTCATAAGCTTAAGAAACATTGATACCATTGGATATAGGTGACCATAGATTCTTTTTCAGGCCAGGAGTAACTCCACAAATAAATTTTTTTTTGTGCTTTCCTAAGATACAAGCATCACATTGCTTAAGTTTACTAGGAATAGTTGGCAAAGTAGTAACACCATTTTTCTTCAACAAATGAAGGCTGTCATAGTTCAAGTTCCCAAATGTAGCATGCCATAAAAGAATTGATGGAAGTGTACCATCATCATAATGAGAACTGTATGAAAATTTCCTTGCATGAGTAGAGGTTCCTTACAACTTCAATAATCCTTCTTCTTCTATCTCATTCATGACAAGTGAGTTGTCTAATGCTTATCTGAACTCAACCTTGCCATCAAATATGTGAATAGAGTGTCCTTGTTGGTGGATGTGGACCAAAGACAACAAGTTTCTTCTCAAATCCGGGAGGTATAGAACATCATGTAGAAGAAACTCTGGAAGACCAGGTAGTTTGAGTTTGATGGTGCCAAGTCTTGATGGCTTGATTTTTGACTTGTCTGCGAAGTAGACTGCTCCATCAACATTGTTAGTGAATTATTCAAAAAAAATTCTTCGAAAAGTCATGTGGCAAGTTGCTCCTGAATCAAGAAACCAAGCATCTTTCCATGAAGCAAGTGAAGCATTGAATAAGTCTTAAATTACTCCAATGTTTCAATGTGCCACAACATAATGAGCAGAGTCAAGTTCTTTTCCTTTCCCTTTATTGGGTGTTTTACTTCTTTCTTCATTTCTTTCCTGCTTGATTCTATCCCAAGGAAGCTTACATGTGGAAGCATCATGTCCATTTATATTGCATTGTATACAATGAATATCATACCATTATCATTGGAAATGTCTGCCCCCATGCCTCTAAAATTATTCCTTCCTCATCCTCTTCGGACACCTCTTCCTCTAGAAGAATCTTGTGCAAAATTATTCTCTTTATGTGCAAGGCACACAAATTATTCAAGAGACCGATGAGCTATTTTCTTCCCAAAAGCCTTCTCTCTTTCAAAAAACTTCTTTTCAAGGGAGTCAAAGGAAATCTCCTTAAGTTTTCCACTTGCTTGCAATGACTCAAGATAATGTGAATACATGGGATATAGTGCTTGACATAAGTAGTGAGAGGAACATCTATTTCAACACCATTGAATTTATGTCATTCATAATTAATAGTATTTCTGATGGTAAGGTGAGAGGGTCATCACTTTTCAACTCAATATTGAACAACTTGATCATCAATTAGACAACTTCAAGCTCAGAGTGCGAGTCATATAATTCATTCAACTTCTTTACATCATAAAAAACATTTGAAAATGGTGAAATATGATGACCCAACTCTTTATTTACTGATGCTGCAATCAAAACATAGTTCTTGCTATTCTTTTTTTCCCAAATGGAAAGCTCCTTCTATGAAGTGAGATTTTCAGGTGCATTGTCTCCTTCTACTTTACAAAATCATTTCCACAACTCATAAAAAATTGAGGTGTGATTTATCTTCTTGGATCACTCATGATAGTTATCTTTGCCAAAAAAAACTACTCCCACAATAAAAATGAATAAATGCATCATAAAATCTGAATTAAACCCAAAATATGTCTTCAAAAAATCATCAATATATCTCCATACATAATCTTTACTCTTCACTATATTATGTCTGTAATACCACTCACATTATAATATACATTCATGTACTATGAAATTTAAATCCTCTCACATAATTCATGTATATATATATATATATATATATGCACCTTTTTAAAAAACTCAATGATAATATATGTGCCCTTTTAAAAACTTAATGGAACATATATGCCCGAGTCTCCACACATATAACCTTCAACACATATCTCACATGCCATCAGCTGTTTGGAAAATATATGTCAATTTCCACACACAAAATATATTAACATATATATCTATAGTATCCAATTCAACACATCTTAATACATGATATATATGCCCATTATATATTATATACCATGAGCTTTTAAAATGAAAACAATGCACTTTCTTATCCCATCATAAACCATACGTACCATATATATATATATATATCAATGCTCACTGCACCAGGAGATATATTAATGCATGATTCACATGGCACTAGACCAAAAATTAAATAGCGAATAACAAAAATTTGGATACATAGGTTGACAATTCAAAGGCCAACAATTCAACACGACTTTCACCAACACCGTGGGCAAAAAAGAGAAACATTCAATCTCAGACGGCGTTTACTATGAGCAGCGAAGAACCAACATTCAATCTCAACCTCAACGAGCAACATTCAATCTTAATGCATATAGGACTCAAAATTTGATTCAAGGTGTTCCAAAATTTCTAGGACAGAAAAGTGTATAAATAATTAATCACTCCAAGTTATGGAAGAGTGATAGAGGACAACAGGACAAATTCTAATGGCAGGAATGGAAGAGTGATAGAGGACAACAAGACAAAGTTTAATGGTAGGAAATAGGAGTTACAGGTGTAGGCAAAACTAATTTTGGGAGCCGACTCTGCTACTGTGTCAGACCAGAAGTAACTCCACAAATGAATTGATTTTTTTTGTATTAAGAGTAAGTATGGAGATATACAAGGAAATGGATACTATTTAGACTCATGTTCCAATATCTTTTCATCTTCCAACATCCTTTATTTTCTATTTAAATTATTTACATGTTTTTTCCTAATCCCAAATATTTGGTGTCAACATTCCTATACAATACCAACTACAAGAAACCCGATCTCTCATCACAGAGTGCGCAACTACTTGTATGATCACATTAACATACTTTAAAGACTAACAAGTACATTTAGAGATTGAGACTTACATGAAACACGATAGGAGACACCATTAATTTTTCATTTCTTATTCATATACACATCAATTTATTATTATAATGTATGTACATTCCTACTCTACATTATGACTCTACATATGCATCGTTTGTTTCACCCCCAGATGCACCCAATTGTTCGCCCTCTCTCAGTTCCTTTGTTCCTTTCTAGCTTCATGAGCACTTCTACTCTCTACTTCTCCCCTCTTTCCCTTTATCCTATGCCTATTCCTTACTCGTAAACAACATTTGGAAATTTAACAGTCACAATGGTTCAACTTCGCCATTTGATTTTCAAAGAAATCATCATTTCCTCGCGTAGGTGGCACATTGATTTGCCATGAAGTCCCATGAGACACATGAATCACAAGGAGGAACGATCCATAATTTTGTAGTGGATTTGTATCACTATAACAACAATGTCAAAGGCACATGATTGTGACAACAAGGTTGAGTTGCAACATTGCCGCAACACTCTTAATTCATCCTCTAATAACTAACTAAACTTAGTTGGGGCGGATTGCTTAATGCCAAATATGCTTCTGCATCAATAATACACATTAGAGCCCTTTTGAGGCTTACAAGTAATAATGAATCTCTATTTTTGTATTTTCAGATGATGGAATTTGGCCAAAAATGAAATATTAATATAGGGAACTCATACAATGATTATCATGAAGGTATTCATTTGGATGAATAGATAAATGCAAAGATCATCAAATATTTTATCAATATTTTGAATAAGATAATTAATGAAAAGAAACATAATCAAGAGTGAATAACAACTCCCAACATTATGACTATATACTCCCTTCACCACCGCATGACGAGAGGGTCACTCAATGCCTTCCTTATTAGGCGGGTAAAATCGCCCTCACTCCGTAAAAACTAAGATGCTCACATAACTTACCTTGCCACGACGACGAAGTACTGTCACAAACTCCAATACTAACTAGTAAGTGATATTTCTTGGGCTAGGTTAAACTATCTTCTTGACTGTCTGGGTCGGTTGGGTCATGACTAGCTTGGCTCTCTTTAGTCTGTCTATGACATAGGGATACATGGATAGTTATAAGATTGATACTCTACAATACACATACTTATAACACATACACCCACACATAATATCAATAATGGTTTTGATTAATGCTAAAGAATGATGATTCCCGTGTGAATGAAAAATGTGGATTTATTGCATGGTTTTGGAAGGGATTAAATTCTTGTGTTATTATGAGCATAAATTTGAGTTGAATGGCTTGTATGCAACTGTTATATGATATAATTGTTGTTTCCTGAGTTAGAATATTGTCTATATTTCTTGTGTATTGAGAGATAAATAAATCTCTATTATGAGTAATGTTTTTCCTATTATTCCTTGGTTTAAAATTTATAAGCCCATGATAGATATCATGTTTATATAAATGTTGATAATTACACTTAAGCTCAGGAAAAATATCTTGTTAATAGTATATGTATTTATATACTTATATGATTTATTAGGTCAGGACAAGACCATATAAAGCACATGAGGGACAAATATAGGCTATGGACACACACACACACACACACACACACACACACAACGAAGATATTACAACCTTGGAGGGCCGCATTCTGCATACACTACATACGTGCAAGTATGTGTTATTATCGTGGAAGGCTAAGTCTATGCTAAGCTTAGGAGGGGAAACGCTACTTAATATAAAATATATGTGTATATGTGTGTGTGTGTGTGTGTTTCCAAGTTGGGCTGAAACTATATAATATTAGGAGGGATAACTCGATGAGCTTGTAGGCATGTTCATATATGTTGTTGCGCAAAAGGCCTTTGATAAAGGCCAATACATACATATATGAGAGAAATTTTGAGGTATAAAATGGGCCTCCAAAAGAAAATTATAAAATAATAATGGAAATAATAAAATAATATTAGATCACCTCATCAAATTTTGGAGTGAACAAAGAAAAGAACTACTTTTACAACTTATTTTCGTACAATTTTACTCAAATTTCGATCAGGGGCACTTGTTGGATGCATAATTTAATTTCACATCCAAGGAGTACCCATGTTGAATACTTTCAATAGATCCTGCTACAAAAAAATGATAAATACATGGAAAAACGTGTCTGCAATCGCACTTTACATGTATTTCTCTTTTTTTGTGCAGTAGGCTCCATCAAAAGTATTCAACATGGGTAGTCTTTGGATGAAAAATTAAATTCCACATCCAACTAGTGCTCCCGCTTGAAATTTGAGTAAAACCGTAGGGAGACAAGTTCAAAATACAAGTTTATATAGTAGTATTTTATTTTTAATTTTTTTAAATCATTTTACCTTTTTACTCCAAAAATGGTGAATCATCCCCCATGGTTGAAATCATCATATTCAATTCTATTAGTTCTTTTAAAGTTCTTTTGGTTGTGCATTTTTGTTTTGAGGCCCATTTTTTACCTCAAAATTTCTCTAATGCTTACATTGTGCAGAAGCTGGGAAATTATTAAGGCTTCAGAGGAATTATGTTAATCCCTATAAAGCCATATGCCCCAGTGCTGTGACCAAGTATGTAAACAGAAGATATCAATTCCATTTAAGGCCACAAGGATTTATGTTGTTGGATAACCCCATAGTTTTGGTACCTCAGAGGTCTCAAAGGGAGATCAAAGAGAAAATTCCCTGATTTATTCCTGGGACGACATGGCTCAGTGGGGCCGGTTGAATGGCATTCAACGTGACAAGGTGGAAGGAACCCAAACTTTTTTATAACACAAGAAAGAAACGATTGTGAGTTTGTTAGGGCCCATGACCAACATGGAGGGTATGACATATGAAAACATCACCTTAACCTTTGGACAGGGGGCATTGTGCGAATGGTTTTGGTTTATGTCCTAGGATGAAGAACTATTGTCGTCAGTTGACGTGGAAGGGGATTCCCATCCCACTTCCCCGGGATATTGGAGGTCTTGTGTGGAGGAATTAATAATAAATTTTTGGGGCATTGAGTCCGGGATTACGTGGCAAGAAGGGGCCCACTTCATTGGGTTGGCATCATGTGTCTTAAATATATGCATACATGTATAGCTAAGGGGGAGGTCCACCCATTATGTTTATTGCATGATATTCTTAGGAAAGAGGGGGTCTACATGTGGTGATGTGAAAAATTCATGGTGACATCCACGTGAGGATGGTGTGGAAGTGAGTTGTCGTGCCGCGTAGGGTCCACATGGAAAAGCTTGGTGTAAGGCAGTGGATTAATTCCGAACCTTAAATGGCCATATCTTTTGATTAAGGTGTCGGGTTAAAGTAAATTTTATATCACCGGAAAGGAATTAATGAGACTAATGTAATGTCAAGGTTTATTTTTGGTTTTGAATACTTAGAGAAAAGTTAAAAAATTTAGATCCCATTTTCATAACTTGAATTTAGAGGCCGAGTCATCATAGTAACACCCTCCTCTCACTTGTAGTGTGGCCCGTGGATGGTTAGGAGGGGCGCGTTATAGAGTGGTATCAAAGAAAAGTTTCAACACTGGACCTTTGGATACCAAGTGAGGCCTTAGAGCAATGTGATAGGTGTTAGACCCTAATTGTCAAGTGGATTTATTTTCTATGTGCATGATGAGCTTGATTATGTTATGTGCATATTGCATGGTACTAATTCTTTGACATGATTTTATTGATATTGACATGCTAACTTTGGGTGAAATGTTTCAATGAGCCTTACATCAACAAACCCCCAATAATGATTCAAGGTGATGAATTATATCATGCATTTGAGTTTTTTAATTCTAAAAATTATATGTGTGTATGATAACACATAAGAAGACATTATATTCTAAAATACATGCGGGCCAAAATGGTGCAATATAGCATTGACAAGTCAGAAAATGGTTATGAAGAGGAAATACCAATTGAATAAAGAGGAGAGGAAGGCTCTTCTTATTGGATGGATACCTTAAAGAGCTTAAGGGATGTAATAAGGAGCTACAAGGATTAAAGTGAAAGGATTTTCAGGGAACAAGAGAGGAAAGAATAAGTAAATGCAGTCATATAGCAAAGCCTTTCAAAATTGCAAAGGTAAAAACATCATGAGTTGGGATCTGGCCATAGGAGAGTTCCATAGAACATGATGAGAGAAGAAACGAAGCAGGTGAGAGCGGATCCACAAAGAGGCATCAATTGACAAGTGAGGATACAATTAAAGGATGTGCTCTATTGAATACCCCAGAGAAAAGGAAAAACCACCATGGGCAACAATGACATGATGTTTATAGAAATCATTATCATCATCATCATCATCATGAAAAAGGGAAGGAGAAGGAATATGTGCTAGAGGAATTTAAGAAAGATAAGATGTTGTAAAACCAACCCCAAAAATAGAAGAAAAGAGATATCAATGCCTTGGAAATACGCCACTTCGAGGGGGAAACCTCCAATACATTACACGAATGAACAATTCTTGGATGATACAAATTACAAAACCTCCTTTCTATATATAGGAGTCAATGAGGCCACAATGTAATCCTAGTGGAGCCTTAATGTAATCCTAGTTGACCTAACAATAATAATTTAAGGGCACAATAATAAAAATATGGGGGTTACAGGGGTACAATAATAACAATAAGGGGGTTACACTAACAACAATAAGGGACTATACTAGTAATATAGGGACCTAACATGCCCCTCTCCTTCAAAAAAGTGTTGTCCTCAATGCTTTAGTAGCTCTAGGTGCTTCTGTATAAAATTCTCATCCTCCCATGTAGAATCTTCAGTGGGTAAGCTCTTCCACTTGATGAGATACTCTGAAATTGATCGATTTCGTAGCTGTTGCGTTCTTGTTTCTGTGACCACTTCAGGTTCCAATATGATTTTTCCTTCCTCAGTAAGTTTTGGAAATATTGTTTGAACTGGAAGATTTTCACCTATAACCTTATTTAAGCATGAAACATGGAAAACTAGATGCACTCATGAAGAAGCAGGAAGCTCTAATTTGTATGACATAGTACCAATATTTTGCAACACCTTATAAGGACCATAGTAGTTTGGCAATAATTTATTATCCTTCTTATCTTGCTTGAGGGATATTTGTTTGTATGGTTGTAGCCGTAAAAATACCCAGTCTCCTACATCAAAATTTCTCTCGTTGCGATGTTGATCTTCTTGTTGTTTCATTCGATTTTGTGCCAAATTCAGGTTATCCTTTAAGAGTTGGAGAACTTCTTGTTGATGCTCGATGTGATCTTCCACTGCTTGAACCTTAGAATTTTCTCTTAAATATAATGTGATGGATGGTGGATGATATCCATAAAGTGCCATAAATGGAGTCATTTTTGCTGCAGTATGGAAGGAAGTGCTATACCACCATTCAGCGAGAGGTAACCACTTGACCCATTGTGTTTTTTTATCAGATACAAAACAGCGAAGATATCCTTCCAAACATTTATTTACAATCTCAGTTTGACCATCGGATTGAGGATGATAAGATGAGCTATGAGCTAATTGAGTACCTGTTGAAGCCCCGAAAATCAGGTCTACAACAAGGGGGATACCCACCCGGTCCGGACCTTGGTTAGCAGCTCCTTTTCCGTTTGGTGCAGTGGGTCCGACTGGGGATAATGGGACCAGTTTCCCAATTTGTGTGTGTGTGTTGAGAATAGATATTTCCTTTCTAAAAAGGTTCCTAAGTGAAATTCTTTTATTCTATTTCTAATCTAATCATATGCAAATTGTATTCTAATTAAAACAGAAATATCTAATTCTAAACTAAACCCGGGATAAAATCTTGTTTATGCGATCTTAAATAATTTCAAATAAAAACTGATAATAAAGATTATTCAAATGCTATAAGAAAAGAATTCAATAAAGATAAACCACTTCATATAAAAAGTTAGATGAAACAGTTGTGGAAAACATATCGCATAATAAGCTATTCATACATTAAGCATAAACAAATAGTCATCACCGTACAAAAGTGTCAAATGATAACTGATGCATTCAAGCATCAATATATAAATAACTGAACATAAATATCACTTTTGACACAGAAGCAGAAAAAGTTAAGAGATAAAAGTACCATTTATAGCTGGTTCTACTCATGAGCTAGAAGAAATAATGATTTATATCTTCTAAATCCAACATCTACTAAGAGTACCGAAATGCAACATCAGTAGCAGATACTAGACACAGATATCAATAAATCTCGTTCCATTCATTCATCAAAACCTCCCCTGAGGGTGCATAAGTGCATGTTCTGAGGATACGTTTTTGACAAATTTCAGGACCCTTCTCTAAATGCATGAGAAGGGTTTAAATACTACTAACTAAATCTAATTATAGTTTATTACAAAAAAATTAGGATTCGATTTAAATGACCGTCCTTTTTCTAGGCAAAAATAAAGTAAAACTAACACTAAATCTAAAACTAAAATTAACAACTAACTACTTATGAATTTGGTCTTTGAATTTGCAAGCATCCAGCATCGATTTGAGAAGAGGGGGCTGGCCGACTTCAGATTTCAATTGTCCCGAAAAGAAGGAATCAACAAGTGTGGGCGCTATCTTCTCAGCAGAATTAATGATGCAATTAAGAGTATTGCATTGACTGTGTGGTTTTACTAGACACGTCCAGTAAGAATCCCAGTTTAATTTTGTCAATCCTTGAATTGATTTTGCCTTCTTTTCCGCTTTCTATTTCCACTCTGTTTGCAATTGTTGTGCTTGTGGTAGGTATCCCGGAATGGTTTCTAAAATTAAATTAACTTTGTGAAAATTTTCATTTACACAATCAGTAATGTGGTTTGCTGCTGTAGCTGCTTCCTCTACTACTTTTTCTGCCTCTCTGATATGTGCATCCCATTTATTGAAGAGTATTTCTTTATGGCTATCATTGATAATTGGTGCTCCTACTCTTTTTCCTTCTTCTGTCTTTTGCCATGCCAAATAATTAGTAACTCTTTCATTTGTTAAATCATAATCATGTCGTAATTCTACGACATGATTAGTGATTTTATCACTTTCTTGACAAAAAAAGTTCCACTGTGAAATCTTTTGGCATAATATATCTTGTTGTTGTAGCAGTTCATTATTCAAAGAAATAGACTCTGAGATAAACTCTGTAAGCTTGGGGTCGTCTTTATGTGTTTCTTGCATAGTCTGTATTTGTTTTTCTTTTTCGGCCAAGCTTTTCTAATACCCGATCTTCATTTGCTGAAACTCTTGCTGTAACTTTTCAAATTTCACCTGTGCTTCATTGTTGGCATGTGCTTGTTGCAATTTTTGTTGCAGATTTTGTATCTGATCCTCTTTTTCATTTAATAACAGCCTTACCTCAGATGCTTTGTCAATAGTCGCGGAGGCATAAGCTCCTGTTATCTGAGATAATTTAGTAAGATTTTCAGTGGGATCTGTAGTAGGATCTTTCCATAAAACATCCAATTGTTATGCATCAGTAGAGAGTGCACTTTCTAATTTTCTCTTCTTTCTTTGCTTCCTTACTACTGCTTTATGTTGCGGGCTGTAGAATATATCCAGAGGAGGAATTTCCTCTATTTTAAGTACAAGCTCGGCAGAGGGAGTAATGGGTATATGTTCTTTTTCTGTGACATTGCCACTTATTTCTGTAACCAAACCTTTTGCTGTCTGTACAGGAGTTTGTATGTTCTGTCCTTCAACATTAATCAAATCATTAAATGATTCCCATTCTTTATCTAACTGAGTGCTGATGGATGGTTGTTGTACATTAAGAGGTGGAAGATTCAACTGTGGGGTAGTTGAAGTCTGTTGTTGTGAAAGCTCTTTTGATTGAGCTGTATCCTTGAATGAGCCTTCACTTTTGTCCTGATCAGATTTTTTAGAATGTTCAGAAATTTCTTTGTCAGACTTTGACTTAGAACTTTCTGAATCTAAGCTGCCACTGAGACTGACGCTAGGATTTGGTTCCCTTGCGGGTTCCAAGCACAAATTATCTAAAGGAATAGTGGTCAATATTCTTTCTTTGTATACTTTAAACTCTTGAAATTCTTCTTGGGAGAACCGTGTTCGAGCTAAATTCAAAATGTCTTTAAATGAACATTTTTCTTGAAACATATCATCAAAAAGATCTTCTTCTCCAGAAAATACTCTTACTTTGACAACAATGGTGAAATCTTTGACAATACCATATGGATCAAATAGCCTTCTCGGAAACTTAAACAATTTTAAACATGTAACATTGCTTACTTCCTTAAACGCGTGACCAACATCAAATAATGAAAATGCTCCGCAAGATACAGGAAATTGGGGCCAAATGGCTTTCTTTTTATCCTTTAATTCTTTTGTCAAACCTCCGTCTCCACAGGTTTGATATGCAATTTCCCGGGCTATGAGTTTATCCGGAACATATAAGGGCAAAACATGAGGAGAAGAAAAGCTTCCAAAAACTCTCACATAAGTAAACAATTCTTCTCCAAACCATCTTGCAACAGGGAGAATGTATACTTCTGCTTCAGGGGACAACCTTGGGGCATCCTTATTATACAACACTCTGTACAGAGGCAACATTATGCCGTGGCAAATTTTATAAAAATGAGGAATGAATTTTGATTCCCACAACTCTTTGTGATAGACATGAATGGGCAAGGGATCCTGAATTGTCCATTGCCAACCCATTAAAGGGAACTTAGAAACAAAGCAGATTGAATCCATAACATAAGCAGATAGATAAAAAGGAGGATAAATCCTCTGGGACACAGTCCGTTTAGACCGGTAATTGAAAATAGCCGTGGCTAAGTTATCAGACAATATTTTGGCCCAGTATACAATGGTGGCGTTTACAACAGCATTCAATAAGGGAAGCCATTCAGGCAAAATCTTATTAATGTCAGGCTTTCCAAAAAGTCTGCATAACATAGCAGCAGCAAAACAATATGGAGAGGTGAGTGAACCGGTACTGTACATACCGTGTTTATCTTTCTTCAATGGTTCATTTCTTTTGGTCCATTCTTTAGTGCATTCTGCCAAATTTGCATTTTCCTTTGCAAATTTCTCCATAAATTGTTTGTTGTAAGTTTCCTGAGGCTTCGGAAAATGATACATAAGCCTCAAATCTTCTGGAGTAAACGACTCGATGAGCTCTTGACCTGGAGTTTTGAACTGTCTGTCTGTGATATCGGTGCTATCCAGCACCCATTTGACCATATCTGTATACGGAAGAATTCTAGGTCTTGCTGCTATCCGGTGCAAAAACGAACAAGCCAGCTCTGTAAGAGATGCTTCAGAGGAATTACTTGAGCCCGCGGTAGCTGAAACATCCATTACCCTTGGGTTCTCTTCTTCAAGCAAACTAAACATACCCTCCCAAGTGGTGATGCCAGCGTCTTTGTTGCAAGTAGTGTCTGCGTACAAGGATGCCATATCTTTGTTTTCAGAATCCGAAGCTTTCTCTTTCTTTCCAGAACTAGGAGCTTTCTCTTTCTTTCCCATAATGCTCTGAATGTTGCTTTGTATACTCTCCTGTTCTTCGCGCCTGTAGTTCTACGAATTAAGTGAGAATAATGATATGAGAAAGGTGACGGGATAGTTTTAAATGCTGAAGGCATATGAAATATATTATTTAATCATGAAATAACCTTTCGATCAAAACAAAATCCTTTTCCATTAATAATTGACAATCCATTCATTAACTTGACATTAAGGCGCATAACGGGTCTCGATTTACGAAAATATTTTCTTCATACAATGAGCTTTTTTAAGAATCTGCGATAGTGCGATCTGCGATTTGCTTTGCAATATCGCAAAATCGCAATATCGCAAATCGCAGCTTTCGTAAATTGAAATCATTGCAAATTGCAACTTTCAAATTATTGCAAATCGCAATTTTCGTAACTCGCATCACGAAATTGTAATATCGTGACATCGCAATATCGCGAAATCGCAATATCGCAAAATATAACATATGAAAAAATATCCGTTAATATATTTTCTGCGATATGCGATTTGCGATAAATATTTTTCTGCATAGTTTTTTGGATCGCATGCGATGGATGTGATATTCAAAGAATGGTTTTATTCTAATTTATCATAAAATTAAGTTTAAATATTTTCCAAAGAAATTTCTTTAAGTCAATGACAGTAAGTTTTATTGAAAATGAAAACAAACACCAATAAATTTTTTGGATTTTAAACTAAGGGTCCCCATTTATTTAGTATTATTACTAATACTAAATAAAAAGGGGGGGTTGTTGCTAGCCACAACAGTACCCAAACAAGAAAATAACTCCGTCCAAAAATTTCCAGTAAAAATGGGATCTCTGTCGCTTACAATAACCCTTGGGTTTCCATGTAGCTTTTGAATTGTGTCCATAAATGTAGTAGCAATTGCACTTGCGTTAAATGGATGAGATAATGCAAAAAAGTGTGCATACTTGGTAAGTCAATCAACTACCACCTTGATGAGACTCTTTCCTTTGGACTTAAGTAAACCTGTGATAAAATCCATTGAAATTGCCTCCCAACGTTGACTTGGAATGGATAAAGGTTGTAGAAGACCTGGGGTCTTAATTGTATCAACTTTATTCTGCTGGCAAACCAAACATTCTGTTGATCAGTGGTTGTCATTGATGTCAACCCAAGGAGCACCAGGGGCTAACCCAATATTGAATGGGAAGTTTGACCTACAAAATTAATATATTTTGGGTCAATAATGCTTTTGATGGTTTCTACTTGTCTAGATGTTTCCGTTGATATATGGCACGCCATGTAATTCTTCACGGTTTGAGAGATATTCATGTTTGAAGTTTGTACCCCAATTAGTGGGCTAAAACCCCATGGGGTTGGGGCATGGGTCATTGAAAAGTTATAATGAATATTTTTTTAAGCTCCTAAAATCCCTCCCACGTTCACTTTTTGAAGCCCCTCTCAACTTAAGCATTCATATATATTGTGATCTTCATTTCCTCCTTAGGCAAGGGATTCGGCCATTTGAAATAGGTCATCGTAGAATTTTCACTCTAACTTTTTTTCTACGAAGGCTCAGAAGCTGAAATTTTTATGAGGCAAAGCCGAACTCTGGAGGAATCTTCAGTAAAAATTTCAGATCAAGTTGCGCAATATTTTTGGAGCTATGATCTGTGGAAGTAAGGGTTTTTGCACGCTCCTGAAATTCATCTCAAAAAAGTGACCATGGTAAATTCGTCATAACTCTCTCTCTGAGTATCGAATTGGAATTACATAAAAATTGACAAATATTGCACAGTCTGTACTTTTCACTCTATCAATTTTAGAAGCAAATGAATAAACAGTGACACGTGGCATGCCGTACAAGTGCGCTCTACGGAAACAATCCATAATTAGGGCAATGTGAGAAATTGGTTATAAATCTCTCTTGAAGAATAAAAATTGGGTCAAAACTATGGCATTGGAAAGAAGACTCAGAGGACTACTACAGGACCAAAAATCAGATATTGAGGATCTGAAATAACAGAGATACACCTGATTCAATATCGAGCTCCTAGAAGGAAAGAAAAAGCTAGATCATGTGTTGTCAAGGATTGCAAAGGACCAGACTTTCTATGGCATAAAAGCAAAACAAGGTGCAGCAGAGGGTAGAATGACAAGAGCAGCAACCAAGGTGCATAATAGCAGCAAGAAGTTCATCATATGAAGTCTTCAAGTGGGCAGCACTGCATACAATCATTGTAAAGGTATCATTGTAATTAGTCATTGTAAATACATTATTGTACAAATTGTACTAGTGTCTATCTACCAAGGGTTGAAGAGGAAGTGTTGGGAGGTCTAGGATCATCATTAGGTGGTTGTGTCAAAGTTGGGGTTATGGTCTAGTATATCTTCTTCTTCTACATTATTCTATATCATTGTAAAGTGGACCATTTTCCCTGGTACGGGAGTCCATTCTTCTTTTATTCTTCTATAGGGTGGTAGGGTGGTGCTAGGGTGAGTTGTAGCTCATTGGGTGTTGGGGCATCCGTTCAGTTGACTACTGAAGAATCTCGGGCGTTGGAGCGTCCATCCAGTGGGAGATGGAGAAGAATGCTTTTCTAGATTCTAGGAAGTTGGAGCTTTATTTTCAATTGGAGTTGAAAATAATTATTAGAAAAGCATTAGGTGGTTTTTGTCTCGGAGTGGGTTTCCACCTTAAAAATTGTGTGCATTTGTGTTCCTCTTGTTTGCTGCTATCATTGTACAAACACTGATAATAATTGAATATTAACTAATTCTCTAATTGAAAGAAATACTGATTCACCCCCCCTCTCAGTATTTCCAACAATTGGTATCAGAGCTTGGTTCCTTCAATAGCAGTTTAACAGCTGGAAGGAGGTCATGGAGCATACCAAGAATGGTGTACCTCTATTCAATGAAAATAATTATGCTCTTTGGAAAGGAAGAATGGAGGTCTATCTCTTGGCGCAAGGTTACGAAGTATGGGACACTGTTCAAAATGGATTTACATCAGCCGCGGATGAACAAGGTAAGAAGAACTTGGTAAATGATGCAAAAGCAAAGAATATTATTATCAGTAGACTTATTGAATTTGCTTATCATAAGGTGTTGGGTTGTAAAACCGCCAAAAATGTATGGGACAAGCTTGAGAATATATATGCAGGTGACTCAAATGTCAAAGAAGCAAAGCTTCAAATCTATAGAGCAAAATTCGAGCAACTCAGAATGTAATAAGATTGCAACATTGCTGCATACTTCCAATACTTTGATGAAATAACCAATACTCTCGAAGGATTGGGAGAGCCAGTTGACGAGAAGACTATTATACGGAATATTCTTAGAATGTTACCAGGGAGATTCAACCCAAAGGTATCGGTATTAGAATACAGTGCAAATCTGGAAAAACTCAACAAGGAAGAATTACATGGACTTCTCATAGCATATGAAATGAGACTTGATGAAGAAAAGGGTAATTCAAATCTAGAAATTGCATTTGTTGCATCTAAGCAAACCAATAAGGACAAACAACCTTCAATTGAAATGACTTGCACCTGCAAGTGTGAAGAAAAGGGAGATGATGGAGAAGGTCTTTCAGATGAAGAATATGCTTACTTTACAAGAAAACTAAAACCTGGTAAGGGAAAATTCAAAGGTAAACTTCCATTGATATGTTTCGGTTGTGGTGAGGTTGGGAATTTCGTAGCAAAATTTCCAAACAAAAGTGATGGAAACTCAAAAGGAAAGAAAGGCTTTAAGAAATTCAACAAGCAAGGCAAAAATAAAGGATCCAAAAGGAACTTTCTCTCTAAAGAAGATAGCTCCTCATTTGATGAAGAAAGTGACAGCAAAGAATAAGCCAATGACAAAGTATTGTTTATGGCCAAGCACAATAAACAAGAAGTATCAAACAATGAAGAAGAAGGGTTGACCATAGAAGAATTTTATGAGGAGGCAATCAAGCTTATAAAAGAGCCCAATGCTGAGAAGATCCGTTCCAACACTCTTGAAGAACAAGTTCAAGGTCTCAAAATTGAGGTTGAAGAACAAAAATGTATTGAAGAGTCACTTCAAAAGAAGTTGGAAGAAAGCAACCAAGAAAGGGAAGCATTAGAAGCCGAAGTAGTCTCGCTGCCTAAGGAAGTGAAGAAGGGAAAAACTGTCCAAAACTATGCCAACAGCTCAAGGGAATTGGAAGAACTCATCAACAATCATCGATCTTACAACGACAGAACTGGCCTCAGTTACAAAGAAGAGGAAGCAGGACCTTCTACAACAAAATACAATGAGCCTATGAGATCTAACATACATGAAGACTTCATTGGAAAAGATTCGCAAGCACATCCTTGGAAGACGATTCCTCGACGAAGATTTTCATCCAGGTACCAACATATTTTTCATGGCTATTGTTATTCATGTGGAAAATTTGGTCATAAAGCTGTAGAATGTCGCACGTACCCTATGAACCAATACAATTCCAAGAGATTCTTCAAATATGAACCTCCCAGGGCTCAACAAAACATCAATAGATTTGAAAGTTTAAGAAATAATATGCAATGTTACAAATGTCAGAACTTTGGACACATAGCCAGAGACTGCAGACTTGAAAATCCTCCAGAAGAATCTTCGAAGCCACAGAATGAACGAACATGGAAGAAGAAGAAGATTGATGGTTGTGCTCTCTCTCTCAAGGCTCAAAAAAAGAAAGATGTATGGTATGTTGACAGCGGTTGCTCAACGCATATGACTGGAGATAGAAGGAAATTTGTATCTCTGAAAGAGAAGAAGGATGGAACCATATCCTTTGGAAATGATGGATCTTCAAATGTTATAGGATCGGGTATCGTCACTCTCGGAAGCAAAGATGTTATAGCCAAGAATGTTCTATTGGTCGAAAACATGAATCACAATCTGCTCAGTGTTGGACAAATGTGTGATCAAGGACACACAATGCTATTCAACTCCACAAAATGTGAAATCGGGAAAGGCAGGTATGGTAAAATTGTGGCTACAGCAAGTCGAGCTCCAAACGACATATATGTTCTGGATGAAGCAACTAAAGCATGTCTACTAGCTAAAGAAGATGAAATTTGGTTATGGCACAAACGAATGGGTCACATAAACTTTGACAATCTTGTCAGGATAAGCAAAAAGGAAGCAGTACGAGAAATGCCGAAAATCTCAAAACCTTCCAACACACTATGTGAGGCATGTCGACATGGAAAGCAGACAAAATTCCAATTTAAAACAAAAGAACACTTTTCATCACATCCATTGGAATTGATACATACTGATCTATGTGGTCCTGTGAGAACAAAAGGCTTAGAAGGAGAATTATATTTCATGTTGATGATAGATGACTATACCAGGATGACAACCGTCAGTTTCCTAAAGAAAAAATCTAAAGCATTTGAGTGCTTTAAGATCTACAAGGAGTTGGTTGAAAATGAAACTGATTTGAAAATAAAGTGTTTAAGATCAGATAATGGTGGAGAATTCACTTCCAAATTATTTCAGCAATACTATGACGAAAATGGAGTAAAAAGGCAGTTTTCAACAACACGAACACCTCAGCAAAATGGAGTTGCTGAAAGAAAGAATAGAACTGTACAGGAAATGGGCAGAACAATGTTGAAGGACTCAAAATTGGTTGAAAAATTCTGGGTTCAAGCAATCGATACGACAATCTTCATTATCAACCGAAGTCTTCTCATAAATAATTGCAACAAGACTCCATATGAATTATGGAAAGGAAAACCAACCAATGTAAAATATTTCAGAATCTTCAGAAGCAAATGTTATATCAAAAGAGAATATCAAAATTTGGGTAAGTTTGAATCATGTGTTGATGAAGGTATCTTTGTTGGTTACTCACGCAAAAGAAAGGCCTATAAATGCTATAATCTAAGATGAAAACATATAGTGGAGAGCATAAATGTTACATTTGACGAAGATGGTGTTCTAGCGAGTAATGATGAGGATCTAGAATCTTTGAAACTTGAGACAGAGGCTGAAAAAGACACAAATAAAATTGTAGAACAAGAAACAACTATCAACGAGGAAGAAGTAAACAATGATCATCAAGATATACCAGAACAACAACAAGAAGCTCCTCCAAGGAGAAAAAAAGAGTGGATTCAAAAGAACCATCCATCAAATCAAATCATTGGTGACATAAATGAAGGTCGAAAGCACCGTTCATCACAACAAGCTCACATTGCTTTTCTAGCAACCTTTGAGCCTAGTAATTTTGAGGAAGCCAGCCAAAATGAACATTGGGTAGCAGCTATGAATGAAGAATTGGATCAAATTGAGAAGAATAACACCTGGGAATTAGTTCCATGACCAAAAGATAAAAATGTAATTGGGACTAAATGGGTGTTCAGGAACAAATTGAATGAAGATGGGCAGGTTACCAGAAACAAAGCAAGATTGGTTTGCAAAGGCTATGCACAAGTGGAAGGAATTGATTTCGACGAAACATTTGCACCAGTTGCCAGAATGGAAGCCATCCGAATGTTTGTCGCCTATGCATGTTCAAGAAAAATCAAAGTCTACCAAATGGATGTTAAGTCAACATTTCTAAATGGAGAATTAGAAGAAGAAGTTTACATCGAGCAACCTGAAGGTTTTCTACTATCACAAAAAGAAGACTATGTCTGCAGGTTAAAGAAGGCTCTATATGGTCTCAAGCAGGCTCCCAGAGCATGGTATGCTCATCTTGATGGATATCTACGTCAACAAGGGTTCAAGAAAGGTACTGTTGATAGAAATCTTTATGTACAAATAGATAAAGATAATTTAACAATTGTTGAGGTATATGTGGATGATATAATATTTGGTAGCAATGATGATCGACTAAGTAAGAACTTTTCTACACAGATGCAAAGTGAGTTTGAGATGTCTTTACTTGGTGAGCTGACATACTTCTTAGGGCTTCAAATATCTCAGCAAGAGAAAGGAATATTTATATGTCAAGCCATGTACATCAAGGAAATGCTCAAGAAATTCAAAATGGAAGATTGAAAACCCATCCTTACTCCAATGGTAATAGGTTGCAAATTGAGCATAGACGACTCATCTAAGGATGTCGATCAGAATTTGTATAGATCTATGATTGGTAGTCTTCTATATGTAACAGCCTCTCGGCCAGATGTTATGCAAGCAGTTGGACAAGTAGCAAGATTCCAAGCAACACCAAAAGAATTACATATTATTGTTGTCAAAAGAATTATTCGATATCTAAAGGGCACAGAAGAATATGGCTTGTGGTATCCCAAGGGTAAAAATCTCATTATTCAAGCCTTTATAGATGCAGATTGGGCAGGAAGCGTTGATGATCGTAAAAGCACTAGTGGAGCAACATTCTATCTAGGTGGTTGTCTCATATCATGGTTGAGAAAAAAGCAAACTTCAATCTCGTTATCTACAGCGGAAGCAGAATACATTGCAGCATCATCATGTTGTACTCAAGTCCTTTGGATGAAACAAAATTTGCAAGATCTTCAAGTACAATTCAGTGAGCCTATTCCCATATTCTGTGACAACACTAGTGCCATCAGCATCTCCAAGAATATTGTCATGCATTCAAAAACAAAACACATTCCAATTAAATATCATTTTGTTAGAGAACAAGTTGCTAAAAAGAATATAAAACTTGAGTATGTTTGTACAAAAGAACAAATTGCTGATATCTTCACTAAACTTTTACCTCGTGAAGCATTTGAATATCTTCGTCAAAAGCTTGGGATTCTCCCAAGCTCTCATTAGATTTTCCTTTTTCAGAATATAAAGGGGGAGTGGAAGTGTGTACAGGTCTGCAGGACGGTTGTGTGTCAGCGCAAGTGGAAGTGTGTACAGGTCAGCAAGATGGTTGTGTTTCAGGGGGAGTTACCCTTTGCCATTGATGTCAAAGGGGGAGAGAATTTTGTAGGAATAGGTGTCATGATCGCAGGGGGAGTACTTGTGTTGTCATCAATGACAAAGGGGGAGACTGTTGATCAACGGTTGTCATTGATGTCAACCCAAGTAGCACCAGGGGCTAACCCAATATTGAATGGGAAGTTTGACCTAAAAAATTAATATATTTTGGGTCAATAATTCTTTTAATGGTTTCTACTTGTCAATATGTTTCCGTTGATATATGGCACGCCATGTAATTCTTCACGGTTTGAGAGATATTCATGTTTGAAGTTTGTACCCTAGTTAGTGGGCTAAAACCCCATGGGGTTGGGGAATGGGTCATTGAAAAGTCATAATTAATATTTTTTTAAGCTCCTAAAATCCCTCCCACTTTCACTTTTTGAAGCCCCTCTCAACTTAAGCATTCATATATATTGTGATCTTCATTTCCTCCTTAGGCAAGGGATTCGGCCATCTGAAACAGGTCATCGTGGAATGTTTGCTCTAAATTTTTTTCTATGAAGGGTCAGAAGCTGAAATTTTTATGAGGCGAAGCCCAAATCCTGAGGAAGCTGCAGTAAAAATTTTAGATCAATTTGCGCAACATTTTTGGAGATATGATCTGTGGAAGTAAGGGTTTTTGCAAGCTCCTGAAATTCATCTCAAAGAAGTGACCTTGGTAAATTCATCATAAATATCTCTCTGAGTGTCGGATTGGAATGCTGTAAAAAGTGACGGATAGTGAACAGTCTGTAATTTCTGCTCTATCAATTTCAGAAGCAAATGAATAAAAAGTGACACGTGGAACACCATACAAGTACGCTCTGCTGAAATAGTCCATAATTAGGGCAATGTGAGAAATTGGGTATAAATCTCTCTTGAAGAATCCAAATTAGGTCAGACCTGTGGCATTGGAAAGAACACTCAGAGGAATACTACAGGACTCAAAATCAGATATTGAAGATCCGAAATAACAGAGATACACCAGATTCAATATCGAGCTCCTAGAAGGAAAGAAAAAGCTAGATCATGTGTTGTCAAGGATTGCAAAGGACCAAACTTTCTATGGCATAAAAGCAAAACAAGGTGCAGCAGAGGGTAGCATGACAAGAGCAGCAACCAAGGTGCATAACAGCACCAAGAATTTCATCATATGAAGTCTTCAAGTGGGCAGCACTGCATACAATCATTGTAAAGGTATCATTGTACTTAGTCATTGTAAATACATTATTGTACAAATTGTACTAGTGTCTATCTGCCAAGGGTTGAAGAGGCATTGTTGGGAGGTCTAGGATCATCATTAGGTGGTTGTGTCAAAGTTGGGGTTATGGTCTAGTATATCTTCTTCTTCTACATCATTCTATATCATTGTGAAGTGGACCATTTTCCCTGGTACGGGAGTCCATTCTTCTTTTATTCTTCTATAGGGTGGTAGGGTGGTGCTAGGGTGAGTTGTAGCTCATTGGGTGTTGGTGCATCCGTTCAGTGACTACTGAAGAATCTTGGGCGTTGGAGCGTCCATCCAGTGGGAGCTGGAGAAGAATGCTTTTCTAGATTCTAGGAAGTTGGAGCTTTATTTTCAATTGGAGTTGAATATTAAAGAATTATTAGAAAATCATTAGGTGGTTTTTGTCCCAGAGTGGGTTTCCACCTTAAAAACTGTGTTCATTTGTGTTCCTCTTGTTTGCTGCTATCATTGTACAAACACTGATAATAATTGAAGATTAACTAATGCTCTAATTGAAAGAAATACTGATTCACCCCCCCCCCCCCCGCTCTCAGTATTTCCAACACATTCCACCACAAAATTTTGAATATCATATTTAAGGCCATCCCAAAAAAATTCTTTCTTCACCCTCTGGTAAATTTTTAAAAATCCAGAGTGTCCTCCTAAAGGAGAAGTGTGCAATTCCAAAAGAATCTTTTATTTTAGTTGGGAATTCTTACAAATATATAAGCAATATTTGTACCATAAGGAATAATTTTTCCAACTAAATGTATTAGATGTACTAGGATCTTGTTGCAACTTTTGAATTAGTGTCCACACTTCTTCATCCTTCTTCCATTCATCTCTTTCTTTGGTTATCCAATCTGGTTGGATAATAGAAATGGCACAAAGCAATGCTTCCACCTCTTAATAATTTCTTGAGAGTGCATCTGCAACAACATTTAGATTCCCTTTTTTGTAGATTATTTCAAAGTCATAACCCAACATCTTTGTGACCCATTTTTTCTGCTCTTCTGAAGATAGTTTTTTTTCCAAAAAGTGTTTAAGACTATCATGATCAGTTTTTACCTTGAAGTGTCTTCCCATTAGGTAAGTTCGCCATTTCTTTAGTGCATGCAGTATTGCTAACATTTCCTTCTCATAAATAGGTTTCTGTAAATACTTTCCTTTGATTGGGTGACTTTCAAAAGCAATGGGTCTTCCTTCTTGCATTAAAACAACACCAATTCCATTTCCTGAGGCATCACATTCCACAATAAAGGTTTTTGTGAAGTCCAGTGTAGCTAAGACCGGTGTTAGGCACATTGCCTCTTTAAGATGTTCAAAGGCCTTAGTTGCTTCAGGAGTCCATGAAAATGCATCTTTCTTCAATAATGTTGTTAGAGGTGCTTCTATTCTCCCATAATTCTTAACAAACTTGCGATAATACCCTGTTAACTCGAGAAATCCTCGCAAATGCTTTATGGTTGTGGCGAATTTCCATTCCTTAATGGCTTTAATTTTGTTAGGGTCTACCTTAACACCCTCGTGAGATACAATAGGACCCAAATATTCCACCACTTGTACTCCAAATAAACATTTGGATGTTTTTGCATATAATTGTTTCTCCTACAATAGTTTGAGCACCCTGTCAACGTGTTGAACATGATCCTTCCAAGCCCTGTTGTAGATTAGTATATCATCAAAAAATACTAGCACAAATTTTCTAAGGAAGGATTTGAAAATGGAATTCAACCCTTGAAATGTAGAAGGTGCATTGGTAAGGCCAAAAGGCATGACCAAAAATTGATAATGACCCTCATGAGTTCGAAATGTTGTTTTCGGAATATCTTCAGTCTTCATTCTAATTTGATGATATCCTGAAAGAATATCCAACTTGGTAAAATAAATTGCTCCATGTAATTCATCCAATAATTCATCAATCACAGGAATAGGAAATTTATCTTTAATGGTGAGCTTATTGAGCTCCCTATAATCCGAACACATGCGCCATGATCCATCCTTCTTGTGTACCAATACTACAGGAGCAGAGAAATAACTTTGGCTAGGTTGAATTATACCCGCCTCTAACATTTCTGCAATCATACGTTCAATTTCTCTCTTTTGGACATAAGGATATCTATAAGGCCTGATGTTTGGAGGAACACTTCCTGGAATCAAATGAATAGCATGATCATGATCATGAATAGGTGCGAGTCATTTTGGAGTTTCAAACACCTTGGAATGATTGTCCAAGACCTTTTGGATATCTACAGAAATAGATGATTTTGTTGTTGGAACTTTTAGTGAGCATAATTGTGCAATTATGCCTCGTTGTTCTTTCTTTAGAAGCTTTGTCATGACATTAGAGCTTATTATCTTTCCCGGCTTCCCTGCAATACCCCATAATTCGAATTCCTTTCCTTCTGAAAAACATTTCAAGAAAAGTTCTTGAAAATTAAAATCTATTGTCCTCAAAGATTGTAACCATTTTACTCCTAGTACAACATCAACACCTCCCATAGGAATGGAAAGCATTGGGCTATTCAATATATATTCCCCCATGGTTAGCTTGATATTATGGCATTTTCAAGAGAAATTTATAGTTCCTCCATTTGCAACCATCACTTGACATTCTGGTGCTGGGTATAGGAAACAATTCAATTCCTTCGCTACCTTACAATGAATAAAATTATGGGTACTCCCTGAATCAATAAACACTATTACCTTTTTCTTCTTGATATGTCTTTCTATCTTGAGAGTTCGAGGAGTGGTAATTCCTGCCAATGCATTACATGATATGGTCAGACTCATTTCTTCCTGTTCTAGGGTTAGTTCCTGGTGTATATCCTCTTCTTTTGAAGATTTTTGTTCATTTTCTTCTTCCTCTTCACAATCTATGTAAAATAATTTCTTATTAGCACACTTATGACCTTTAGTGTATTTTTTATCACAACTATAGAAAAACCCTTTTTCTCTTTTTTCTTCCAATTGTTGTGGTGTCAACCTTGTAGGTTGTGGAAATCTAGGAGTAGCAACACTTCCATCTTTATAGAAGTGAGTGGTAGGCTTCCTTGTCGCCATAATTTTACATTCAATTTTTATTGCCAACTTGAATGCCTTCTCCAATAAATCAGGTTCCAAAATGCGAACTTCAAGTTGGATGTTATCCTGTAAAGTACTTATGAAGAGATCAATCCTGTGTTCCTATGGAATATGAGTTACCCTTATATTCAATTTTTGGAAGTCCTCAATGTGCTCACCCACTGAACACTTTTGTTTGAGATTTATCAATTGGATAAAGAAAGTGTTGCTCTTTGTATCCTCATAATGTGCTATCATTTCCTCCATAAAAATTGACCAAGTGATCATTTTTTTACAGGAGCAAAGCCATCGATGCCATACAAATGTATTTTGTTCTAAATGTAAATTTGCAATGCGTACCTTTTGTGTGTTTTGCACATTATTGAGATCAAAATATTACTCCATCTGTAGTATCCATGTTACAGGATCCTTTCCATCAAACTTCCTCATATCCATTTTTGGAATATGGTGGTTCTTCCCTCCAACATTAGAGTTTTGAAATCGCGATTAAAATTTATTTTGTTCTCATCATGAGTTTCCTCTACTATCTTTTCACCATTAGGAAACATTTCTTGTATCAACTTTTTCAAACCTTCCATGTCTACTTTTAGATCATTCTTCATGTTTTCCATCTTAGCTTCCATGTCATCCATCTTAGATTCCATGCCAGCTTCCATGCCATCCATCTTAGCTTGAATGCCATTCTTCAAACCATCCATCTTAGATTCCTTGCCTTTCTTCAAACCATCCATCTTAGTTTCCACGCCTTTCTTCAAAACTTCCATGTCATTTTGTTGCTCTTTGTGAGAGTGAAATTTGTTGCACTTGCTCTTGTAATTTTGATATGTCATGTTGCCATTCTTCGTCTTCATGAGTCATAGTAGAGCATTCTAAAGGCTTAATGGGTGTTGAATACTTTTTAGGGGCCATTTTAGAATCCAATACTGATATCTATTCTACAATATTCCCTTGGAATTAATTCAACTTGATTCTTCAAATAAGACTTATGTAATTCGGAAAAAAAAATGCACACCTTTTACTTGCTTTTGAGGAGCTCGATATTGAAATTGACTTATCTCTATACTTGCAGATCCTCAATATCTGAAATTCGGCCTTGTAGTAGTCCTCTAAAGATTCTTTCAAATGCCATAGTTCTGACTTGATTTGGATTCTTCAAGGCAAAGTTATGTCCAATCTCCCATAATGACCTAATTATGGACTGGTTCAGTAGAGCAAACTTGTACGACTTGCCAAGTGTCATTGTTTGCTCCTTTGGCTCTGAAATTTATAGAAATGAAACTAAAGTCCGTGTACTTCCAGTCACTTTTTACAAAATTCCAATCTGATGTTCCGAGAGAGAGTTATGAATATTTTCCCATGATCACCTCTTTGAGATGAAATTCGGGAGCCTGAAAAAGGCCTAACTTCCACAGATCATCTCTCCGAAAATATTGTGAACCAAGCTCTGAAAATTTTCGATGATGTTACTCAAGATGTTAGATTCAGACTCTAAAACGTTCAGCTTCTGAACCTTCATAAAAACAAGTTATAGAAAAAATTCCACGATGACCTGTTTGGAGCAGCGAAACCCTAGAGTCCAAAGCTCTGATACCAAATGTTGTGAAATCAACTCCAAAAATAGAAGAAAAGAGATATCAACGCCTTATAAATAAGCCACTTCGAGGGGGCAACCTCCAATACATTACATGAATGAACAATTCTTGGATGATACAAATTACAAAACCTCCTTTCTATATATAGGATTCCATGGGGCCACAATGTAATCCTAGTGGGGCCACAATGTAATCCTAACCGACCTAACAATAATAATTTAAGGCTACAATAATAACAATATGGGGGTTACAGGGGTACAATAATAACAATAAGGGGGTTACACCAACAACAATAAGGGACTATACTAGTAATATAGGCACCTAACATAAGCCTCCTATATTTGATGGTGAGGTAAAGAAAGAAAAATATGCTAAAACATGGATTCTTGGGATGAAATAGTTTTTCAGAGTTCATGATTACTCTAAGAATATGAAAGCAAAGGTGTGTACCTTTAACTTGAAGGGTAAGCATAACATCTGGTGGGAAGATTTAAAGAATTTAAAAGGAACAAGAGAAGAAGAGTTTTCGTAGAGTGAGATTGAAGGACATTTCAGAAACAAATACCTATTAGAAAGGTATTTTGAAAATAAGGAGAAGGAGTTCTATGAACTCATAATGGGGAAAATGACAAATGAGGAGTATACCACCAATTTTTAGCGCTACTAAGGTATTTCCCCTACCTCAAGGAGGAAAAAGTAAAGATTCATAGGTATGTCAATGGGATGGCACACACTTCAAGGACATAATTGAGTTTGATGAGCCCGAGACATTAGATCATACAATCAAGAAATCGAAGCACTGTTATGGAAAATCAAGGCACACGCTAGAATTAAAAAAGGATTAGAAGGTAATGGGTGGCCTGTGATATAAAAAAAGGGTCATAAGCAATTATGGAGGTTGAAAGGTACAGGTAAGAAATAAAACACTACCTTAGCCTATTAAGTATGACCCCAAAAAATATATAATGAAACAAAAAAGGTTTGTTTTAACCAACCTATAGGATAATAGAACAAAGGAAATGAGAGAAATCCCATGATAAAGTGTTGGACATGCAAAGAAAATCTTCGAAAAAGGGATTTTCCTTAGCAAGGGAGAAATGGACCACACCTTTATAATGCATAGGAAACCATGAGTGTGAGATATGTGGCTCAGAGTGTTCCCATGATTTATGCAACGATATACAACAAGTAAGTCGATCACCAGGCTTCCATAATTGAGACGAGAGGTAAGATTTGTGACCAGTGTATTTCCATTTTGATTGATCCAGGCTCAAATTATAGCTATATTAGCCTCGAAATCATTGAGTTTTTCTGATTGGCCAAAGAATCACATGGAGAATTGTGGCTGGTACAATTGGCCTCAGGGAAAAAAAGGAGAGTCGATTATTGGGTGAAAGCATGCCCATTTGTGATAAATGGCATGCCAATAATTGCAAATTTTAATATTTTTCCACTAGGGGTGTATGAAGCACTATTGGGAATGGAATGGTTGTTCATGTGTTGCACAGAAGTGGAATTTTATGAAAAATTAATTGAATTCCTTGATGAGGCCAAGGAGTATAATATTGCAAGTAAAATTGAAACCTACCTTAGTCAGGCTAATTATGTCCATGCATGCCAAAAGAAGCCATATGAAAGGATGTATTCTATTTTTTGTTCAAATTAGAAGTAGTGCTGAAGCTAACAACAATGCTAAGGACAATGACCATGATACTCTATCAAAGTATTCTATCTTAAACAAATTCCATGTACTTCCTAAAGAAATTCCAAGTTTTCCTTCTCACAGAGAATTGGATTTTTCCATTGATTTAATACTAGAAGAAACTAAAAAATCCAAGGCTCCATACAGAATGAGCACTCCAAAGTTAATTGAGTTGAAGATACAAATCAAAGAGATGTTGGACAAGGGATACATAAGGCCAAGTATATCTCCATGTTGATCACTTGCCTTATTCATGAAGAAGAATGATGGCACAATTAGGTTGTGCATTCACTACAAGCAGCTGAATAAATTTACCATTAAGAACCAATATCCCTTGCCACAAATTGTTTATCTATTTTACCAATTGAGGGGAGAAACATTTTTTCAAAGATTGATTTAATATTAGGCTATCACTAAGTGCACATTAAATAAAAATACATCCATAAGACAATATTTTGGAAAAGGTATGGGCATTACAAATTTGTGGTGGTGCCTTTTTATATGACCAATGCACTTTCCAATTTTATGTGCTTGATGAACAATGTGTTGTGCCCTTACCTAGAAATTTTTGTAGTGGGTTTTTTTGATGATGGTCTATTCAAAGACTAAGGAGGAGCATGAAGAGCATCTAGCTGTGGTGCTACAACTGCTAAGAGAACACCAGATTTATGAAATCTTAGCAAATGTGACTTCTTTCTGTTAGAAAATGTAACTAGTTTCAAGTCTTCATAATTGTCATTGTATTCATGTCAATATGTATATATTATCTTGCAAGAAAAAAAAGAAAGAAAAACAATATTTGAAGCACATGTTTAATGCTCCATTTTGATGGTCATCTAGGTCAAGCATGTTCTTCATGCTTCAAGGTTTTTTCATGTCAAAATAATATTTTTCTTAAAAGAGAGTCCTTATCATTTTTATAATACCATATTGGGCATTTTGTAACATGTAAAAGTTATTAATTATGAGTCTATGAATTCCTTCAAGCCCCCCAACACAAGTCAGCCCTGCCAGCTAGAAGTCATCCTAAAGAAGGGTATTCAATGTCATGAAAAGCCTATAAATATAAGCATATTCGATCTATCTCATTACCAATTAGATATCTAAAGAAAATAAGTTCGATATAGAGTAGGGAAGATCAAGGGAGCTAGATAAAATATCAAAGAAGCAAGAGGAAGTCTAGAAGAATAAGGAAAATATTTTTTTGGGCTATATTCTCTCAGATGTGTGAGGGTTAGTGTTTATGTAGGTATGTATTGTAGGAGGTTGAAAATTTCAAATCCAAGTTGCAGGAAGGAAAAAATACTTTCTTAGTTTCACTTTGACTCTTGTTGAATTTGGAGATGTTGTCTTGCTTGAGAGAGAAGCTCTTGGAAGATTTTCATGTGTAAAAAAGAAGTGCTACTACTGTTTTAAGGGCCCAAAGTTGCAAACTCGAAGCTAGGGCTCGAAGTTGAAGCTAGAAGTTGGTTGAAGCAGAAGTAACCTTTATTGACTTGGTTGATATTTGAACTAATTTTAAGGAATTCTTGAAGCGCTGACTTGGTGCTTTGAGGAGGACTTGGTCTAGGATTTGTTGAGAAATCTAAGGTAGCTTAATTAGGGCTTATTCGATTTGATTAATCTTAACTTTTGATAGTTTTTTGTGATATTTTCTTATATTTTTATTCTCCTTGTTATTTTTATGTTCTTTTATCATCAAATAACTACCAAAAACATAAATATCATAAAATAAAAATGGACACCAAATGTAGGCACTCAGGCAGGGAAAAAACCCTATGAAGGGGAAAAACCAGTAAAACTCTTCCACTGATAGATTCAAATAAAATGAGACAATCCAATACCTTTATACAAAAACAACAACCTCCTCCAATCAAGTCAACCTCTTTAAACTTTGACGAAATCAAAGTCTAAGTTTTCATGATTGATATCCCATCCTTCATTCTACTTCAAAGATTTTGACATATAATAGATTGATCCTACATTTTCCCTTAACTTCGCATATGTAACATAAGGATAGATAACAAATTCATTTATTTTTCTCAACAATGGTATCTCCTTCCTTTGATATGGATCTTCTTAATCTTTAAAGAAACATGGTTTGATTATTCTTCTCGTTTAGCATTAAAGACTTCAGATCGAGTTCTTCCAAGTTACATATCAAATCACTTTTTTTGATGGTCAAGTTGCACTTATTTATATATAGTCGATGTAGCTTCCTTGAAGGATAGGCTGACTGAATGGAGGCTAGACCGACTTGATGGAGGAGGGGAAAAACACAATTTTGACATAACAATATTTTTCTTTCTTAACATAAAAAGGCCCAAGAAGGGTCTAGAATATAATGATAATGATAATGATCAAATACATAATCATAGAAGCACACAATGGGTGCTTTATCCTATTGACCAATGACCCAAGCATGAAACCCATGCTTTAATAGGTCAATAACAATTTCCGTTTTACTTTCTTTTGACAATTGCATCATGACTCAAATACAATTTATGAAGACCGATGCTAGTTTCATTCTTCAACAAGGTCTTGGGTCTTTGTTTTTCTCATTTGAAGCGGATTCTATAAGAAGAGTAGATATTCTTTCTGGGTTTTCCCCTTGGAGGGATTTTTCCCTAGGTTGGAGTGCACTTCCTGCTTACATTGTCTTTACTATTTTTGCACTCGATAATTGTTTGATGAAAATATATATTAAATAAACATAAGAAGATAAATAAAGTTCACAAGTGGTTACTAAGGTTAAGGAGAATTTTAATTAATAGTTTCCCTATTACATTCTACGACACTTTTAGTCACAAATTCATTAATTGGGACACATTGTCTCAAAGGAGGGAGTAGTTTTCGATCCAAAGAATATTAAGGCCATCTAGGAGTGGCCAATGTCAGGGAACATGGCTGAAATTATATCCTTTATGGGGCTGGGAGGATATTATAGGAGATTCATCAATAATTTCTCCAAGATTGGTCATTTAGTCACTGCATTACAAAAGAAGGGAAAGAAGTTCAGATGGACAAATGAATGTACTGGAAGCTTTGATCAGATGAATAAATTGCTCACTATTGCGAAAGTGCTAATAATTGCAGATCTATACAAGGATTTCATGGTTTTCACAAATGCCTGCAAGGAGGGACTCGATGAAGTCTTAATGTAGGAAGGCCAAGTGGTTTGTTATGAATCACGAAAGTTAAATGAGCATGAGAAAAAATATGTAACTCATGACTTATAGTTGGATACCATCATTCATGAATTAAAAATGTGGAGGAATTATCTCCTTGGCAGGAGATTCATTCTAATTATCGATCATGGTGGGATGAAGTATTTGTTGATCAACCTGAAAAAAATGCCAGACAAGCTAGATGGATGGCCACATAAAACTGAGTTGCTAATGCACTCAACATAAGAACTAAAATGTGCCATGTAGAAACCATAAGTTCTTATGTAATCGATCTTAAAGAAATAATTAAAAGTGCAGGGAAGAAAGATGATAACTATCAATAGATGAAAGAGAAGCTACAACAAGATTCCAAGGGTTTAAAATACTATACATATTGCCTCACAAAGGATGGGATGATTAGGTTCGAGAATGAATCTATGTACCAAATGACAACAATCTAAAAAACATCATATTAAAAGAGTTTCATGAAAAGCCATATTCCGGACACCTAGGCTACCAAAAGACTCTAACATCTATTAAGAAGTCCTATTATTGGCCAGATTTGAAAAAAGAGGTGGTTTCTTTTATTTCCAAGTGCATAAAGTTCCAACAAGTGAAAATTGAATGTAAACATCCAACTAGTTTATTGTAGCCTATTCCTATTCCGAAATGGAAATGGAAAGTGATTTCCATGGACTTTATTACAAGGCTTCTAAGGACTTCCAAAAAACATGATGAAATCATGGTTGTGATCGACAAGTTAATCAAGGTGGCTCACTTTGTGGCTGTTAAATCCACAAATTCAATGCATTATATGGCTCAAGATTTCATAAAGGAGGTCATAAGACTACATGGAGGTCCCAAGAAGATTATCTCAATAGAGATTCCAAGCTCACTTTAAATTTTACGAAGGAGCTATTTGCAAGCTTGGGGACAGAGTCGGCATTCAAAACAACTTACCATCTACAAAATATTGGGAAGACCGAGAGGACGCATAGCATCCTTGAGGGAATATTGAGAATGTATGTAATGCACTATCAAGGGAAGTGGTTGGAATATATTCCACTTGTGGAGTTTTCATATAATAATGGGTACCAGTAGTCCTTAAAAATGAGCCCATTTGAAGCACTTTGTAAAGAACATAATTCATATACTAGCTAATTAATAAAAAATAGTTGGAATATAAATACATCCATTGAGGATAAGAATGTACATAGTAAATAGTGTATAAGAGAATTCATATGCAATATGATTGTTACAAATGAGAACCCGCTTATATACCTAGGAAAGTGCTCCTTCATGAATGTTCATGTCCTTAGAGACATGTCTCTTCTATATTAATCATTAATTAATTAATCATTATTATGATTATTATGATTATTTGTATTTATTTTATTTTTATATAAATTATATTCATAAAATTGCCTTCCTCTTTAGAATGCTTTGTCCTCAAAATTTATGGTTGACAAGGCGTGTTATATATTTTTCTACCTTGTAATCTTTTCACATATTTTGGAAATCTTCAGATTATCATCTTCAATGATACAAGATGATAGGATCCCCTAAATGATAAATAAAATTGTCGAACTGAGAAGGGATAGGGCCATCTTAAATAGATATTTTGTGGAATCTTTGATTTGTTCTAATAAGTTTTGAATAAATTTTTTTAAGTGCAATTTTTCTTCTTCCTTCTCTATTAAACTCTCGTTGGATTTTTTCAGAACTTTCCTTTTCTTGCTTTGCTTTTTAGTTTTACACTTTCTGACTTGTGCAAGTAGTTTCCGACTATCATCCTTCAAACATGAAGTTTCTTCGTTTTGTTGGATATTACCTCTTCAAGGTGCAAGTAGTTTCTAACTATCATCATTCAAACGTGAATTTTCTTCATTTTGTTGGATATTACTTCTTCAAGCTCCTTCTACTTCTTTGATATTGTTTCTTGAGTTTATTGATGCATGAGTTTCGAAATATCCTTTAATTCATCTGATGAAAGAATTATAGATTCTAACTTCCTTTTCATGTCATGGAAGGCAACCTTCTTCTCCTTGTAAGGAAACATTATAAATTTTTGTTCTATGTTTAACATGAATGTATCAAATTCTTTAAACGAGGCTAGATTGAGAATTATGTCAATCTCTTTGTTATATATAGATACAACACTGAATTGAGATATATATTCATAATGATCATGAGTCACTTGTAAATCATTAATTTCATACTCTTTCTTTCCAAAAATATTTTTTCTATCACCAATATTTGGCTCTGGAATTTATAACAGAGTCACCAAATTAACATTGATGTAATTTTCTTTGTCACTCATGTTGATAATGACATTAATCGTTCCTCCTTAGATACTGCTATTTAATGTAAATAATCTAAAATATGCAATTAGAAGACCTTTATGGGAAAATCTATTTATGAATTATAATCTTTTTTTTTTCTTCATATATAAACTTTCTTGTGTGCTTTTCAATGATCTTAGGGTTTAAAGATAACCCCTTTGATAAATAAGAAATTCTTTGTAACTTTATTTTTTTTCTTTTCACCCCCCTTGTATATATATATATAACTTGACTTTTTTTTAAATATCCATTTCCCCTTGTGTACCTTTTATAATAAGAATGTAATAATAGTCTCTTCTCTTCTTTCTTTTTTTTAAATTAAATATCCTCTTTCTTACTTAAACTTGATGCTTAAAAAGAAATAAGAAATATATTTTTTTAATTATTTATTTTAATACCCTTTGGTTTATGGTTTATAATATATTAAATCTCCTTAATTAATATTTCACTTGTCGAATTTAGAACTCATATATTTCGAATGACGAGATCTGTTTTCTTTCTAATTGTGATGCTTGTTATTTGTTAACTTTGAGCATTCAACTTGATTTTTGTTTTTTTACTATTTTGACTAATCGAATTTGTATAGGGGCGCAACCTTTGGACGGGCAATGTACCTTTACAAAAAAACTTCATCAATTCTGGTGTTGTTTTTTAATGTTATTTGATTGAGTACATGTCACATGAGTCGGTCGTATGGGATCCGTATTTCAACTGATGGATGCTTTAGGGTGACCACAGGGAAGATAAAAATTGACGTATGTGGATTGCAATGATGGTTAGTGATGGAATGCATTCAGGAGTGAGGCTCCGATGGCAGCAACATGGATAGTCGAAGGATGATGACGATGTAGGATGGGCTGTGGACGATGAATATCAATGAATGCAGATGGTTGCTGGGACAATGGTTGTCGAATGGTTGTACTTTTTTTTTTTTAAATAATTTTTTATTTATTTTAATTATAATTTAATCAATTGTTATAATTTTTTTTTCTTAATTTAATTTTTTATATATAACTTCTTTTTTCCTTTTTTTTCATTTTACTACATATGTGTTTTTTTTAATATGTTTTTTTTGAATATATATATTAAATTTTTTCTATATATATAATGTCCAAAGGTTTGATGGAAAAATGAAGAATATCCATGCATTGGTTGAGAGGTAAAGCATCAAAAAAATTTGATACCAATGTAACGAATAAAATTCGTATACTAGTTAAGTAATCCAAAATAGTTGGAATATAAAGACATCCATTGATGATAATAATATATATATTGAATATCTATAAGAGAATTGATATGAGAAATGAGTGTTATAAATGGGGGCTCACTTATATACTTAGCTAGGTGCCCCTTCATGAATGACCATGTCATTAGAGACATCCCTCTTTGCTACTAATCATTATTATGATTATGATTATTATTGTATTTATTTTATTTTTTTATATAATCGATATTCATAATACACTTTATGGGAGGATTTTTAATATTCCTATCCGTTGGAGTGATCTAGTGAATCATGTCCTCATTGGGATTGATATGTTAAAAAAAATGGAACAATAAATGATGACTATAAAAAACAATTTGAAGGTGGCTCAAGATAGGAAAAATATCTATGAAAACCAACATAGAGGACACAGAGAGTTCCAATTTGGGGAGCATGTATATTTATGAGTTAGGCCTAATAAAAGTTCTTTGAAGATTGGGTCATGTGCCAATATGGCACCACAATTTTGTGGGCCATTTGAAGTGCTTGAGAGGATAGGGCCAATGGCCTATAGTCTGGCATTGCCACCAACAATAAAAGTTCATGATATTTTCCATGTTTCTTTGCTTAAAATATATGTACAAGATGCTAATGATGTGCCTGATTGGTCTATGATACAGATATAACTAGAGGGAGAGTTCTCGCTGAAACCTCTATGCATCCTGGACCAGAGGCAACTCACACTCCATAATCGAGCAATCAAGAAAGTTAAAGTGTAGTGGAGGCACTTTGGGCCTAAGGAAGCCACATGGGAAATGACTGATCATATGCGGGAAAAATATCCTTTTTTGTTTGCTGGTTGATGAAAATTTAAATAAGTCTATAAATGTTGTATATAGCTATGTTTATAAAGATCCAAATACAATATTGCTTGGTTTAAAGCATATCTTTAGTTTATGTTTAGTTATAGAACACCAAGGATGGTGTTCCTACAAGGGGAGCATTTTGTGACAACCTTTGGTTAATCCCACTCATTGTAAATATTACATCTATTTTGATTATAATTAAAAAGGTTTGAGAATGGGGACATAGATTCCAGAGTTTGAGAAAGGAGGATGTTTGGGATTTGAAGGAATATTTATTATTTCACGACATACATGGGAGGTTGGAATTTGTGGAATTGAATGTAATGTTTTTTACATTAAATCAACTGAAGAAGAGGGACATAGGAGCCATTATTTCCTTGGATGAATCCACAAGGCAAATAGGACAAAGTTTAAAATGTGATGGGCTACAATGGTAGGTGGGATAGCCTGAAGTTAACGGAAGTGGAAGGGGGAGCTGGCACAATGACCTCCCCACGACCATGCAAACAAAGATAACCACTGTGACCAAGAAAAAGGAAGGCGACAAAGAATATACGCCCACACAACCACTGGATAGTTTCCATAACTTACTGGGAAGATTACATGTAGGAGACAAAGGAGAAGAGGGAAGGAGAGGAATTTGAGAAGGTGGCGCAGGAAAGGTATGAAAGTGGATGAGAGGGAAATATTAAATAGAGAATTATTACACACTATCAACGTAGGGTACAAACAAGGAAAAAGGAAGCTCAACACAGGAGATTGAAAAGAAACTCAATGTTGCTATAGGAATTAAAGAAGAGATAAAGAGGAATTAAAGAACAACATATCTCAGGAAAGAGGTAGTAGTATCTAGATTCCCTGATGGGTTGGAGGGTGGATATGGTTTAATCTGTGGATTCTCTTGACAAGTGGAGTGGATGCCTGCTTCTTGGATTCTTGGTAAGGAGTGTTTTGAAGTCTTCCTTGTTTTTTTTCTCGTTTTATTACAGTGTGTTTTGGACTCCCAGGTTTGGGTGGACCCACTGTGTGCAACCTATCTGAGGCTGGAGGTAAGAAGCCTTTGGATTCCCTTATTTTATTGAGGGGGGAGGTGAAAATCCTATGGATTCCCTTTTTTCGTTGAAGGTGGAGGTGAGAAGCCTTTGGACTCCCTTGTTTTGCCGAGGGTGGAGGTGAAAATCCTTTGGATTTCGTTTTTTGTTGAGGGTGGAGGTGGAAGGTCTCTATATTCCCTTTTTTTGTTGAGGTTTGAGGTTAGAACCTATATATTCCCTTGCTTGGCTGGTGGGTGGAGGCTGCAAGGCCTCTGGATTCCATGTTTCAGCCTGTGGTATGGACAAATGGTGGGTGGAGATAGTTTGACCTCTAGATTCCCTATTTTGAATAATTAAATTGTGTAGCTGGTGGGTGGAGGTGTTAAGTCCTATGGAGTCCATGTTTTAGAAAAAATCATTGATTTTTTTCCTTTGATAAATCCTCCTCAAGCTCTGGAATCTGGCTTGGGGGTCACTAACTACAAGAAAGACCATAGTGTAGACTAGTCTAAGGTTGGGTGGAGAGTTGAAGTCCCAATATCAGTTGCGATATTCATACTATAAAATATACGTGTCTCATTATTCTTATGCTATGAATGTTATATATATATGCTGATCAATAATTATTTTGATTAATGTTGAGTAACAATGATTCCCGTGTGAATGAGAATTGTGGATTTATTGCATGGTTTTGGAGGGATTCAATTCTTGTGTTATTTTGAGCATAAGTTTTAGTTGAATGACTTGTATGCAATTTTTATATGATTAAACTTATGTTTCCTGAGTTAGAATATTGTCTATGTTTCTTGTGTATTGAGAGACAAATAAATCTCTTTTTTGTGTAATGTTTTTCCTATCAGGCCTTGATTTAAAATTTATATGCTCAAGGGAAATAGTGTGTTCATATAAATGCATATGCACAACCAGGACAGGCCGATACTTAAACTTAAGCTCAGGAAGGATAGCTTGGTTATAATATATGTATTTATATACATATATGATTTATCAGGTGGGGTCGAGACCATATAGAACTTGGGAGGGATAACTTTGGACTACGTGTTCATATAAATGTATATACACAACCAGGATAAGCCAATACTTACACTTAAGCTCAAGAAGGATAGCTTGGCTATAATCTCTATATTTATATACATATATGATTTATCAGGTCAAGACGAGACCATGTAAAGTTTAGGAGGGATAACTCTGTGCTATATATATATATATATATATATATATATATATATATATATATATATATATACACGACCGAGATAATATAACCCCAAAGGGCCATGTTATGCACAATACACTACATACGTGCAAGTATATGTTATTATCGTGCAAGGACGAGTTTCTACTAAGCTCAGGAGAGGCATGACTGCTTCATATAAAAACATATGCGTATGTGTGTGTGTGTGTTTCCATCCTGGGTTGAAACCATATAATCTTAGGAGGTATATCTCAATGAGTTTCCAGGCATATTCATATATCTTGTTGCAAAAGAGGCCCTCGACAAAGGCTAATTAATTTATACTTACATTGTGGAGGAGCTAGGAAATTATTAAGGCTTTGGAGGAATGATATTAAGCCCTATTAAGCCATATGCCTGGGTGTTGTGACCAAGCATGTAATAGGAAGAGATCAAGGCTATTAAAAGTCACAATGATTTTCCACCATTGGATTACCCCAAAGATTGGGTACCTTGGAGGTCTCAAAGGGAGTTCAAGGAGAAAATTATGGGATTTTATTCCCAGGACGATGTGGCTTAGTGGGGCTGGCTGACTAGTGTTCGATGTGACAAGGTGGAAATACCCCAAACTATGTTATAATGCAGAAAGTAAAGGTAGAGAGTTTGGTTTGGCCCATGGCCAACGTGGAGGGTATGATGTATGTCGATGTCACCCTAGTGTTTCGAAAGGGGGCATTACCCAAATTGTCTGAGATTTATGTCTCGGGACAAAGAAATATTTTCGTAAATTGATGTGGAAGGGGATTCCTGTGTCACTTGCATGAGACCTCGGAGGTCTTGTGTGGAGGTGTTAACAAGAAATTCCCGAGGCCTTGCACCTAGAATTATATGGCAAGGAGGGGCTCGATTAATTGGGTTGGTGCCACGTGGCTTAAATATACACATCTACATATAGCTAAGGGAGAGGCCCCCCTGTTATGTTTATTGATATACCTAGGTGATCCAGGTGGATTAAACAGGTACAAGTACAAGTGGCTTAAGTACAAAGGCTCAAAAATAAAAGTGTTCAAAAGTCTCTCGAACTAGTTCAGGTTGTATATCTCGTCATTTTGATTCCAGCGGTGTAGACGACACTCAATTCCAAGTCCATATGAAGGAGTTAGGAGCAGTCAAAGTTTGAAGGTTGACTTGGTGATGTGGCAGACTAAGGAGGCAACAAATTTGCTGGAACCCAACCACCGGATTCCGGCCCACCTGGCCAGATTCCAGGCGAATTTGTGGGATGGTTAAAAGCACTCCTTCGGTCAAAAATCCAGAAGATTTGAAAAACTATTTTTTTTTAAACTGAAAAATATTAAAAAAAAAATGGGTAAGGCGTTCCATCACCCCCGCCTTACCCTCCAAATTCGCATTTAGTTAAATTCAAAATAGTTAAGGGGAGTCGAAAACCATGACCTCGCCGCCCCCACTCCACGACATTCACCGCATACATGTTATATAAATGGGGCGGGGGTTGTGAACCCCACCGTCCCAAACTCCTTAATGTGCCAAGTGTCACGGAGGTCGACATAGATCACGGGTGGACCGCCCAATGTGGGTTGGCCCCCCCTAAAATATAACTTAAAAAATAAATGTGTGGGTTTCAAATGAAAATGTATATTTTAAATGCTGTTCAAACCAATAGATTTTCTCCTATTCACAGAGGGGTCGAAGTTTGACCACCCGACCTCCTCCCACACAACTCGGATCCAGAACCAATGCAGCCGCAATGACTTCTTTGAAAAATCCACCCAGATTCAGATATATATACCTTCATTTTGTAGTGTGCCAAGGGACAGACAGGAGCAGGCACGGAAAACGAGGCCGTGGAACCTTGAGCAGTGTGTAGGAGGGGGTGAAACCATATGATCTAAGCCATTTTTTCAGAGGGGCCAGATTTTCACTTTCTCAAATTGGGGAAAGATTTATATGGATTACACTACTCGACGCCAAAAATCCAATGGTGCTACCCATTTTGTCATCAAAGGTCTGTAATTTTCGGCCAATTTCAGATTGGGCAGGTATAAGGGTGTAATTTCTCATTTTGTACTTGTACTTTCATTTTTTCCATTTAATGAAAGTAGGGCCTCCCCACTATTTGAGAAGGGCCCGAAGACGTAGTCCCTCCTGGACGAACTTCGATATCAACTCTATGTCTTCGCGCATGATCTTAATTGCTTCTCTCTTTTTCCGTTTATGCCTTTAAAGTTTCTCGTTTAAAGCTACAATTTTCACATGTAATTCTTTCATACATCTCAAGCAAAATATTTTGGATCAAGTGGTATCAGATCAGGTATTTTTAGATGTGAATTGCATGCTTGTATGCTAACTAGAAACAGGATAAGAAGATGAGAAGGGACGCTACAGGCTTTTGATCCCGAAGCAGGATGTGCACGTCAGAGAAGGAACATGAGTGAAGAAGAACGAAATGAAGCAGAGCTCAACTTCTACAAGACCTTTAGAAGTTCTCTAGACTTGAGAAATTGTTCTCTAGACTTGAGAAGTTAGAGAAATCAGGGGAGCATGTTTCAAAAGGAGAAGGTTCAGCACATAGAGGTGGTGGAGGAGACCCACCTCCTTCAGGAAATGAAAATCCTTTGTCCTCTTCTCACCCTCATAATAAAAATTCTGGAAATGCATCTAAAAAAACTTTCTTTAAGTTAGATATTAAACTTGATCTACCAGTATATAATGGTGAAAGTAATGCCGAGAAGCTTAACAATTGGATTAGGCAGATTAAACTCTATTGCAGAATTCAACAGATTGTGGAGGATGAGGCAAATATCCAGTTGGCTTCTCTTCGATTAAATGGCACAACTCTCATCTGGTGGGAGAGAAAAATTCCAGGAAGCAAGAATTTGGGTAACCTTCTTTCCTCGTGGTCAGATTTTATTGGTGCACTTAAATATCAATTCTATCCCTTAGGTTACAAGAAGAAACCATTAATGGAGTGGTAGTACTTAAGGCAAGGTAAAGGACAAAATGTGCAAAGCTTTACCGAGGAATTTAGAAAACAAGCACTAAGTTTGGGAATTTCATTAGATTCTCCTGAAGTTGTAACTAAGTACACTGGTTCATTACATAGTTACATTAGACATTCATTGTTAATATTTGAACCTACGAACATTGACTCGGCTAGTGTAAAGGCCATTCATCTTGAGAATGTTGAAAAGTGTAACTAGGTCGATCTTCATGTTGACTATGTAATATTTATCATATGTATATGAAGCATCAAAATGCTCCAAGAACTAGTTCTTGAAATCGTAAATGAGTGGTCTCATTCAGTCCTCCAAACATGCTACAAGTTAAACTATGAAGTTGACCTCCAATCGAATGATAAGTCGAATGATAATTCGGCCTACCAACATTATTAGCGGTCGGCCCTAAAGACAAAAATACTGTTTGTATATATACCATTGATATATGGATAAGGGAAGGCACGATTTACTGTCATCTACAGAAGCGATAATATAGTCATCTCCAAAATGGTAATGCGGCCATCTTCAAAACAGTTATACAGTCATCTCCAAAAGCAGTGATACGGTCATCTCAAAAATGGTAATGTGGCCATCTTCAAAACATTAATGCAGCCATCGCCAAAGCGGTAGTGCAGTCATCTCTACAGGAATTGCGGATCCCTTTGAAAAGCGCATAGTGAGGAATTGAGAATCTATTTGAAATGATACATCAAAGAAAATGTGAATCACCCTGGGCACAACGTAGATACTTCTATGAATATAAAAAAATGATCTTTGTAATCACAAGTGCGGATAATACAACATACAGTGCAGATTATTTGAATGAATAAAATGTGTATTTAACATGTGAAAGAATTGCGAATAAGCTTGAATCAATTTGCGGACTATTTTTTACACGGATGAAAGGATAAAGAAGTGTGGATGTCACTGTTGGATAAGAAAAGAGAGGAAGGTAAATATAGGATTTACCTTCCCTTTCACAATTAATAAAAATAAGTTTATGTCGTATTTATTTTATAATTGACTTGATGAAAGACTATACAAGATAATGAAGAAAAATCATAAGTAATCCAGAGAAGTTCACAAGTAATTATCAAGAAGAGAATTTTGTATTAACCTATAGCCCTTCAATTTCTCAATAGAGAACATGCGCAGAAATGATAAGGACGATCATTCAAAGAAACCATCTTTCAAACCTTCAAATGGAAAATTCAAAGGGAAAGGAAAGGGAAAGGAAAAGAAGATGGCATCAGTGAAGAAAGATGAAAGAGAAAAGCCTTTTTGCCCTCACTACAAAAGGGAAGGCCATGGCGACGATCATTGTTGGAAATTGTACCCAGAAAATAATCCGAAGAGATTTGGAGGAAAAGGTAAGCAGAAGACGGTAGAAACCACGCAACAAGACCTTGGATCTGACTTTGGTGATGAGCCATTGATCACAAAAACAAACACAAAATTTACTCATTCTCTTCATGTTAACTATGAATCGTTTATGCCTTTAAAGTTTCTTGTTTAAAGCTACAATTTTCACATGTAATTATTTCATACATCTCAAGGAAAAGATTCAGGATCACTAGGAAAGAGGGGTTCCACATGCGGTGATGTGGAAAAGCTATGGTGGCAACAATGTGAGGATGGTGTGGTAGTGATTTGGCGTGCCACATAGGCACCACGTCGCAGGGCTTGGTATAACACAATAGATTAATGCCTAGTCCTTAAATGGCCATATTTTTCGATCCATGTGTCTGGTTGAAGTAAATTTTATATTGTTTGAAACATCTAGACGAGATGAATGTAATGGCAAGGTTTATTTTTATTTTTGAGGAGTTTGAGAAAAGTTGAAAATTTTTGACCCCATTTCCATAACTGGACTTTGGAGGCTGGGTCGTCACAGTAAAACCATCCTCTCACTCATAGTGTGGCCTATGGGTGTTTAAGGGGGGTGGGGGCATGTTAAAACATATACATGGTGTAAAAACATTGCAAGTGAAGTGTTTGGCAAAATGCTAGTTCGAGGATGCATTCTAAGTGTTTGTTAAAATTTCCTAAGTGGGATTGAGGGAAAGGGTTAATGTTTTTCCAATTTTAACCCTTGCTTGAATGATATTAGGCCATAAATTGGCCAAGCTAAATCAATTACACGCATGCCATGAAGAATTTGGGGGACCATCTTTCTGGTAATTTTATGAAAAATTTGTAAACAAGGATCAAAATGTAGGTTGTATGGGTGGGAAGTGGTTAAAATACAACAATAATATATTTGAAGTTCGAGATCAAATACATGGCCCCCCTCATGGTAAAATTTTAATAGGTTGGGGGGTAGGGAGGCATTGAAAAGTTGTGCCCCTATTGAAAGTTATAGATCAACGATCGACTGCTGTAGATTGGTGGTCGAGATTTACCACATGGCCTCCCTCGTAGTTAATGTTTAGTAGGAGGGTCCTTCATGGTTAGGATTTTCACCCAAACCAACCATAATCATTGTCGGGTGGGGGTTGCAATATCAACAATTTTTGTCAGGGTAGTTTCCCATGACCACGTGGAACACAATAAGATAGGTAAATAGTTACAGTGGAACCACATTAGAAAAATGAAATGGGAGGATCCAAAAATACATAAAATTTAAAGTTCAAAAAATATTATGAATATAGTGCCATGTCGAAGATATTGGTGAGATGATTCCAATCCAATGGAGTCCGTATGAATAATTTATGGCAGTTTGAATATTTTGACCAACAAATAAAAAGTCAAAGTCAAAGAGTGAGGTGGCACGTCCTAGATCTGACACATGGAACAATGTAGAGTTGACATGTGGCCTAACGTGGACCAATGGAAGGTTTCAACATGGCCCAATGAGAAGGTTCCATGTAGCACCTCGAGAATAACGTAGAATAGTCAATGTCTTAAAAATTGGTTCAACAGAACATCACTAATATGGTTCTAACATGTGACCTCCAGGTTACAAAGTGGGCACTCCACCAACGAGCCACAATATGGAAGTTGAAACATGACTAATGGATATATACTATTTGAATTTTATTGTTCAGTGGATGAAAAATAGGGAAGGTATACGAGTTTGACCCCACGACCTCCCCAACAACCAAAATCTACCGACAGTGTTGCAAATCATATATTCACTGGATATTGTGTTTGTGGTTATAACAATAACCAAAGTTCTCTTTAATAATGATGAAATAAATGTTTATTAAAACGAATTTTGGTATATCCACCAACGTCCGTGCCACTGTGTATAGGGTTGTTTTGACCGCCATTTAAAAACCCCATACGAAAAAGCAACATGCTCTTCAGATTATGGTTAAAGTGAAGGATTATAATTGGTTTTTAATATGTGATACATATATTTTGTTGTAACGTGGATCACAAGTATATTATATCGTATGTGCTAGTTAAGGAATGCCACACGCCCATTGCCAAAAACCACCAAGGTTGGTTTTTAACGACATACCAATTTTATCATATGGTTTTTAACAATTGCACACACATGATTGGGGCAAAAATAATTTACATTGTTAACAAATGTTTAATGCTATGTTTAATACGGTTTAATGGCATAAAAATATACTATATTTATATTATATGGTTATAACATCGCATATTTAATATGGTATGAGATCGAATCAGGGTATATCGAAAGTCCTAAAAATATATATGTAATAACGATGGGGCTGCAACCTCAGCACGGGCTTGACCCCAAGGCCGTGTATCCCTAAAGTTATATAAGAAAAAAATACCATACGAAACAGTCTTTGGAGTTGTAAAACTTATGGATCTGAGATATTTTAAACCATATTTTGTCTTGTGTATTTTGTAAGTAAGTCCAGTTTTTGGACTTGATTTTGTTACAACCAATGGAGGTTTTTGGTGGCATTTTGTAGGCCACATCCTGGTAGCGAAGAGCTCATTTGTGGTAGGATTTTGGAGGCATTTTTTATTATTGTATTTGTGATTTTGTGGAGAATAATAAAGAGACAACTCCCTTGTACGCAAGACCCAGAGACATAATCCACACTAGACAAACTCTAATATAAATTGGTTTTGTTTTTATGTCTTCTTGTATCAATCTTATATATTTCATTTAATTACAATTTTGTTTAAGTCTTCATGCTTGATTTAATTATTATGTTGGCTTAAGTTTTTCAATTCACGCTTAAACATTTTTACAAGCCAAGTCACTTTAAAATATCTTAGACCACATAGGGGGGACAAGTGATGCTAACATGGTAACTAGTATGGACAACTGATGCGACATTCTAGTTCAACATGAAATCACTATGGAACATTAATGACATCACCAACGAAAGGAATCATAGGGGATTTGGAGAATTACACCCAAAATAAATAAGGTGCCTTGAAAAATTTGAAGTGGAAGGCCACATGTGTGCCAAACATCAAAGGTGACACAAGTCAATTCGAGGCCAATTGGAACCGAAGTATCAAAAAAGTGGAAGGCAATATGCATGCCAAGTGTTGAGGGGGGAATTTCACTCAACAATTTGAGCCCAATTAAAACTAGGGAAAACCAAAAAGTACAAACAATTCATTATTTTAAGAGGGAATCAGAAGGCACACAAAGGAGTTAGTATATTTGATACAAATAAAAAACATAATTATAGGTGAATCTGAATGGTTCCAAGGAGAAAAACAACCATAATTTTAACAATTTTTTTGAATTTTTGCTAGCTTTATAGGTCATCCATTTGCAGGGAATTTTTGAAGGCCTAAACGACATTTCCAGGTAGAGAAAAGCCACAACAACTATTTGTACCAAATATATGAGGAGTTTATGAAACTAAAATAAAGGAGCTTGGAGAGATATTTCCAATGGCTTACTACAATTGTGAAAATGAGTTAATAAGCAGAAGTTATGACTGAAATAGTATGAAGTAAAATTATGGTATAATATCACTTCAAAGGGGTGTAACTCTATTAGGTCCCTATAATACTGCTCTAGCCCCCTTATTACTATTGTTAGTGCAGCCCCCTTATTATTGTTGTTGTTCCCATGTAGCCCCCATATTTATATTGTTGTGCCCCATAGAAACCCGCTATTGTTATTGTTGTGCCTTTACATTATTATTGTTATGTAAGCTCTAATTATATTATGAACCCTTAGACTCCTATGTATACAAAGGAGGTCTTGTGATTTGTATCATCCAATAATTTTTCATTTATGTAATGTAAATGAGGTTCCCCCCTCGAAGAGGCTAATATTTTAGTCGTTGATCTATCTTTTCTATTTTGTGAGTTGGTTGCATAAAATTTGGTATTAGAGCTTTGCATTCTAGGGTTTTGCTTCTTCAAAATGGTCATCTTGGAATTTTTGCTATAAATTTTATTCTACAAAGCTTCAGAATCTAAAATTGAAACCACGTGGATTTGAAATATTGGTGAACCATGGGTCAGAATTTCAGATCTTAGTTCTCTATATTTTTGGACATATAATCTGAGGAAGTTAGGGTTCTTGCAGGCTCCATAATTCCATATCAAATGTCACGTGACCTAGGGAAAATCATCATAACTTTCTCTCTGAGTATCATATTTATATTTCGTAAAATTTGAATGAAAGTGGATGGAATCTAGGTTTTTGAATATCATTTTTAGGGCAGAAGGTAAAAAAGTGACACGTGGCACTTAGTACAAGTTCGCTCTACCGAATAAGTCTATAATCAGGTCATCGTGGGAGATTGTGCATAACTCTTTCTTGAAGAATCCAATATTGGTATGACTTATGGAATTGGAAAGAATATTCAAAGAAATACCACAAGATTGAATTTCAGATTTACAACCATTTCAAGGTCGAGCTCCTAAAAGCAAAAGCAAAAGCAAAAACAAAAACAAAAAGCAAAAACAAAAAAACAAAAATTAAAATAAAAAAACTAATAAACAAAAAAATGTATTAAAACATAAAAAATTAAAAAGATAAAAAGTGACAAAAAAAAAATCAAACATAAAAAATATACACAAAATATCTTCTCGAGAAGTCACAGAGTAACTTTTAGGGTTGATGCGTTTTGAACCACTTACTATGGTTCATCATCACGAAAAAGATCAAAAACAAATATATATATATATATATATATATATATATATATATATATATATATATAATACAAAAAATAATAAAGCATAAAAAAATGTTTAAAAAAAATAAATTAACCTAATAAAAATAAATTAAGAAAATATAAACAAAAAATATTTCAAAAAAAGACATAGTTTAAGGAAATAATTAAAAAATTTAACAAATGGAAAAAAATAATTAAAAGAAAACTGGATACTTCAAAAATAGACAAATAAAAACATAAAAATGAAATACAAATTAAAGAATGATTAAAGAATATAAATTAAAAAACTTATATCAAAAAGTTAAATATAAATTAAAAAATATATTAAAAAAAACAAAATTAAACAAATTTAAATGAAAACATTATAACAAAATTAAAGTTAAAAAATAATAAAAAACAATTAAAAAATATAAATAGATTAAATATAAAAAAGGGGGCCCTTAGCCTTGAACACTCGCGAGAGAGGTTTTTTTCGGGTTAAATTTCAATTATTTTGTTTTAATTTTTTTTTATTGTAATTTTAATATTTTAATATTTTTGTTTTTAATATATTTTTTTCACGGTTTTTCTTTTTTAAATAAAAATATTTAATGTTTTTATTAACTGTTTTTAATGTTTATTATTTTTATTTTCTTTTTTTAGTTTAGTTTATTTTTAATATTTTTAAGAAGTTTTATTTAGTATGTAAAAATTTTCAATGAAAATCACATCAAAGAAAATTTTGTTGATGTGTTTCAAGCTAGCTGGTGTGGTTCATCATGAGGACATAATGAGAAATCTGATCAAGTAACCCATTTAAATAGAAACGTAAAACTCCAACTAATCGTTTGTAACTTAATGACTAGTTTGACTAAAATAAGAAATAAAATCAAAATAATAATAAGTTATTTATTTATTTTAATTTTTAAGAAATGAATTAAATGTTTAATATTTATAATTTGAATAAAATAATAATAATATATTTATTTTAATGTCTTTTATTTATGTTTTATATTTTAATTATTTTTTATGTTTTTTATTTTCAATGTTGTTTTAAGTTGCATTTTTTATTTTTAAATTTCCAAGTTTTTAAATTTTTTTTTTCATATATATATATATATATATTCAAATTTTCTGTGTAATTTTTTTGGTTATTTTTACTTGAAATTTTATCTGAATCATTGTTTTTTTTGTAAAAAAAGCTTCAAATTTTATTATCTTTGAATATAAAATTCATTAAATTAACTATTTTTCCAATTTTTTTATTCATATATATATATATATATATATATATATATATATATATATATATATATATATATATATATATAATATTTTGTTTAACGTGTTATATTTAGCGAAAAAATCTTGAAATACGTATTTTTTTAATTATATCTATATGCAAAATGTGTATTTCTTGTGGAGTGTTTTAAATTATTTATTTTTGGTGACAATTATTTTATGTGAATTGAAGTATTAATTAATGTATATAAAGTTATAAAAAACCCTAAACTCAAAATATTAATGTTATTATTATTTTTTAAACATTACAAACAAAATTAAAAATTTCATTATAAAAAAAACATTGCATTTTGGAAAACCCTTAAAAACAGGTATTTTAGGACGAAAAACAAGAAAAGAATAAGACAACTTGAAAAATGGTTAAATAATCAACATTTAAAAATAAATGTGCAAATTTAGGACATCATAAAATTTTAAGTGTAAAAAATATGCCTTAAAAAAATGTTGATTCTTCTCAAAATCCGCATGAAAATCACAGAGTATTTTAAAAAAGTTATCTACACTTAATACATTAGAAAATTTAAAGTGCCAAACATAAGCCCTCTAAAAAATGGGTTGATATTGCATCCACACTTTTCAAAATCAACGTGAAAATCACTAATATTTAAAAAAAAAATGTTAATACTTGATAGATAAGAAAATTTTAAGTGTCAAAAATATGTTTTAAAAAAAGGTGTATTTTGAATCACCACTTTTTAAAATCGGATGAATTTTTTGCTACCTCAAAAAAAACGGGTAATTGGTTAAAAGCTATGCATGAAGAATTTGACCAAATTGAGAAAAATGACACACGAGAACTAGTTCCAAGTCCAACAAACAAGAACATTGTTGGCACTAAGTGGGTCTTCAAGAATATGTTGTATGATCATGACGAAATGGTGAGAAATAAGACAAGATTGATATGCAAAGGTTATGCTGAAATTGAAGGTCTGGATTTTGATGAAACTTTTGCTCCTATTGTAGATTAGAAGCGATTAGAATGTTTTTGGCATTTTCTTGTTTCAAAAAGTTCAAAATATATCAAATAGATGTCAAATATGCCTTTCTAAATGACGAATTACATAAAGAAGTTTACATAGAACAACCAAATGTTTTTCAGCTGAAAAATAAGAATGATTATGCTTGCAAACTTAAGAAGGCCTTGTATGGTCTCAAGCCCCTCGGGCTAGGTATTCCAAGCAGTACAACTACCTACTCAAGTGTTGTACCATTATTTTTTATTTAAAAAATAAATAAATATGCCACGTTGCACCATGTTCTATTAGGCACTGACGCGTATGTGTATAGTAAAGAATTGGTACGTTTGTGTATTATAGACCCATCATTAAAAAGAATCACTAAAACATTTGACTGCCCAACTCTGCTAGTGACCTCTGCCACAAAAAAATATATTTTTGGCTAGTTTTATAGAGGCTTTGATAAAAACCTCCACTAAAGGGTCTTTCCTTGTAGTGTGTGCTTGCGCCAAGATCTTAAGAACAAATTTGGTGGCATGGATGTTATTAGCACCATTAAGGGAATTTTGAGGTCTAAAATGGACCTCTTAAGGAAATAATAAAATAATAGCTAAACCAATAAAATACTATTTATGAATTTGCAATTCACTTTTTGCACCACAATCCATGTAACCATAGTTAAATTCAATTCAAAAGTTGTACCAAAATAAAATTAATAAAAAAATCATATTGATGTGACTATAAATAAGAATGATCTTTTCAAGAAAAAATCATCATCATTGAACAACTAATGCATTTGTCCTTTGTGCTTAAATAACTTAAAATAAAATATAAATATAAATTTATAAATTCTTAACTATATTTTATATTATTAATTAAAATTTATATTATTTAAATTATATAATAATATGTAATTAATATAATATAATAAATGTATAGGGATATGTATTGCTTATTTCAAGAAATATGAAATGACAATAATATATTTTTATTCAAAAAGTGTGAAATGACATTTATTATGAGTATTTTAGTTTGACTTTAAAAATACTTAGAGCACTACCATGGTTAACCATGGGTTTTTATCCACCATTGATAATGTGACAAGTAAGTACCTTTCACTGAAGCAATGTCATCTCGACCATTAGGGATGATGTCATCCCCTAAAATGTGATTAGTTCTCATAAAGTGAATTTTGATTGTACATTTTCCTTAGGAGGCCCATTTTAGATCTCAAAATTCCCCTAATGAATATTTGGCATTTTCCCTATTATATTTGGAGTTTAACTAAAGTTAGAATTATAGCTAAAAATATAGTTAAACTCTAATAGGTTCCAGAATAATAAAAAATTGCAGATTTAATTAGAAAAACTCCGAGATTGAGTTCAGAACAAAAAATCAATGATTGAAAACTTAGAAAACACTTTCAGGTGACTTGACAATATAGGAAAAAGACATAAGTAACTAATTCATGTAAGGCTTCAAGTTCAAGTAATACCAACGACAACCGCAAAGCTGGTACCCACTACCGAAACAACAAAACAAGGCCCCTTGCAGTAATGACATGAGAAAAAGGAGACATAAAGACCCCAGAGAAACAAGAAAAAATAAAGGTGATGCCTAGACCTCAAAATAGTAACAACAACGAAACCTCGATGAGAAAATAACCTTGAAAAACACCGTGCTTCAAAGACAACCCGAGAGCAACAACACCATCGACATCAGATTTGAAGGAGACCTTAGCATCACAGATCAGCAAAACCTCAAATTCAAATTTTTGATTGTACTCCTTAATTGCTCACTTTAGTGTTTGATTTGAACTTCTTAATTTCTCAAGGGTCCATTTTCTATACAATTGGATATCAAATTTGTTATCCCATTTTCTATCCAAATTGATGTCCATAAGGGATAATAACTTTTGTATTCTCTATGATGACAATCATATTTAACAATGGTCCACTTGAAAAGTACAATCAACAAATTGATATTTTTGGTAATGGGTCAAAACATAGTTCTATATAGTTGTTTTTTGTGTTTTTCAATGATACATCATTATTATTTCTCCACTAGTGTTAGGTAGGGTGATTTCATGATCCTTGGGGTTGGAACTCATCTTTTAATAATGAAATTTAGATTTGGGATAATAAACTTTGATCCATCACTATGAATTTAAATTTTTAGAGGCTTTTGAATATTTGATACGGTGACATTGAGCGCAAAGAACTTGATATATTCGCTAATAAGTCAAGTAAATTTGAAGTAAGACCTCCCATTACAATGTTCTACAAATGGATATTCTACTTTGAAAATATTTGATCATTTAAATCTTTAAAAACTATTTGTTGTTTGAAAGAAGAAATATGATTTATAACTCAAGTGGGGGAGATGTATCATGTATGGATATTTCTCTACAACCTAGATAGAAGAAGATAGGGTGTGTGAAAGTGTCTCTACAACCTAGGTGGAAGAAAATAGGGAAATGTTCCCATAAAGTATATGTGGTACATGTGTCTTTATGTGTACATGATTAACACTAAAAAAAAAGGTGAACTTTTTTTTTTCTTAGAGTTGAAATTATGTTCACCCCAAATCCTCTCTTTGTTTACTAGAACCTTTAGGTTAAGATGGATTTATACTAGTTACACAGAGAGAGGTAAGACGCAAATACCCTTGGGTGGAACAAATGAATTGATCTATAAATCACAATGGATATTTCATTGGAACAATTTATCACAACAAATTTAATAATATTTACAATATTTTACTATACAATATGCCATTGAAGATTTCACACTTAATATTATTAGGTTTAACATAAAATTTACTAAAAATAAGTTAAAATAGAAATTAAAGATACAAGTAATAACTCACCATCCACATAATTAAAACAATATGTACCCTAGGAAAACCCAATATGGGAAAAACACAACTAGAAAGTTGAGTCCTATTCTCCTCTTTTCTTCTCAATATGAAAATTAAATATAGAGAAAGAGACACTAATTATGGTGATGTCATGGACATTGTGGCCAATATGGATTCTATAGGATACTTTTCTTCCTCTTATATGCTTCAATATACCATTCTCAATACTCTTCTCTCCTATGGACTAATATTCAATACAATAACAATGGAACCCATACATTTCTTAGTTCAACCCAATATTTAATATAACCTTATAGTTGTTTAGGGTTAAGGTTAGGGATTTTCCATGACTCAACCTCTAAATAATGTTAGGGAATATTCTTGAAAGCACTCACATGAATTTATGCACATGTGTATGAAATGGAAGTTGACATGGTATCCACATGGTACTATGGTGGTCAACAATATAGGTCAACTGATGTGAGGAACAAATTCTACATATGAACTTTAATAAGGTGATGTTCATGCCATTGGAAAGATATTGAAGTGTATAATGAAAAAAAGGAGTTTGAAGATATGCTTAAAAAGTTTTGACCCAAAAAAGGGCCATTTAAGGCCTCAAATAGGCTTTAGAATATTTTGGATCCCAAATCTTCAAGGTGGGACTTTCCCCTAAAATGGGTCCTACAAGTCAATTTATTTAATTTCTTCCACCTAGAAAGTACCAAAATATATGACATATTATATGATGATCCATTTTTATTATGCTTCCTCATTTAGATGGCATTTGTTTCTTGAAAGATTTTATTTAAGGTGATGATTTTTTTTTCTCTACCTTCTCCTTAGAGTACCATTTGGACTTACTTGGATGTTTTCCTTTTATCCCAACCTACTAGAGTTCACGCTACCCTAATGTCGAAATGTTCCATGCTTCTTTTGTAAAACTACATATCGATTAAATTTATGTGAGTTTTAGGTGCTAAGTCATATATGGAAGTAATACTTATTCACCATTTTCTTGATTCAATATTGAAGGCTCAAAAGGTTTCAAATTATCCACACTCGTGCTATCAAATAAATGTGCATATAATGTGGTAGTTGGAGTTTGTAGGCATTACCACTCACCTTCTCTAACACTTCAATAGGACCATACCATAGCACCCTTTATACTTTCTTATTTAGATACAACCAAACTCTATCTCCCACCATGAATGTTTCCTCCAAGTTGTGTTAATCATGTTGAGCCTTATAATTTTCTTATGACTTTTTCAGATGATATCCTATACTTGCAAATGGATTTAACTAATCTTATCAGAAAACTTTTAAACCTTTAATTATAATCTTACAGTGTCTTCCCTCACTGCACATTGTCCATATACAACATCTAAGGAGAAAGGTGCAAAGTACCCAAAACAAATTTCAAAAGGGGACTTACGGGTAGAATTATGGATTTCCTTGTTATAAGAGTGTTGAATATGAACCAAATTATCATCATAGGTCCTTGGTTTATTTTGATTATAAACATTCAAAAGTTGAACCAATGACATATTTTATATTTCTTTCTACACATCTACCTATGGATGTAACTATATTAATCTCTTCAACTTGGTGTTCACATTATCTTAAATCATAGTCCAAAAGCCATCAAGAAATCTAGTATCTCTATCTAAGATGATGTTCATTAATATCTACGAATGCACCTAGAACTTTTCAAAGAACATATTTTCTACATCTTGAGAGGCATAATAATGCACATATTTATAAACCTATCAACTACCACAAATAAATAATCATGTCCCTTCCTAGTTCCTTGCAATCCACCCACAAGATCGTTGGAGATGTTATCGTAGTGTCTAATAGGAATAGGTAGGGGATGACATAATCCTTACTTTATGTTAAAAGGATCACTAGTACAAATAAATATGCATCCTCTAATTAAGTGAGATGCATCTTCTCACATTCTATTCCAATACACATAACTTTTTAAGTTGGAAATTGCCTTCCTAAAACTAAAATGCTTCACAATTTTGGGGGTATCAGCCTATTTAATAAACTATAATATTTCAACTTTAGAAACACAAATGTTGTATATTTTTCAGAGCATTCCATCCTATAGATGATAGCCAATATTACCATTACCTTCATCTACACGAACTATATCCTATAGCTAATGAAAAAACTCTTTAAATTTCTCATCTTATGTGTACAACCATTTTCATTCATCATGGGTAAAGGATCCATTTATCATAAAAGTTCCCAAAGTTGTGATCTTCATAATAGGTTTCCTTTGAAAAAAAAATCCAACTTATCAATGCCTCCCTTCTTATATTTGTTGATTAGATGAAATTGTTGCAAAAGACTTATATAGTTATAGAATTTAGTTGGTTTAAGCTTACTTTGGGCTTAAAAAATTATAGTGGATGGTGATTAATGTGGAGTAGGGTCTCCTTTTCAGTTAGATAGTGCTTACATTTCTTGATTACTTGAATCAAAACATAAGGTTCCTTGTCATATGTAGTGTTGTTCAAAACTTCACCATGCAACATATTAGAATGATAGCATATCAATTTTCCTCCCTACATCAATCCACTCACATATAATATCCAATTGCATCCATCTCCTCTTAGAAAGGATTCTACAAATTAGGTAATAAAATAACTAGTATTATACTGGTCTTTCATTTTATCTCTTTAAAAGTTTGATGCTACTTCTTTCTCCATTGGGATATTACTTTTGGTTATATGATATGGAGGGGTATGACCACATCTAAAAAGTATGCTATAAACCTCCGTAGGTACTATTTTCCCCAAAAAATCTCCCAAATTTAGTGAAATTATTAGGAGTTGGCCACTTGAGGATGGCCTCCATCTTGGCAGGGTATATCTTGAGTTCCCCTTCAAAAATTGCATATCCCAAATACACTAATTTTCTATCATCAGTGCATCCCTCAAATGCATGTACAAACTTCAAAAAAATACACCACAAACATCAAGTGGTACTACATCTACCGCTACTTCATCAATATAGTTTTGATTTATAGTAAATTTGAACTTACATCTTTAGTGACCTTGAGATTTTCATCTTTATGCACCTGTCCAAATGGATATGGGTGATGATGGCGATGAAATTCAATCTAAGTTTGATGGCCAAATATTCTACTATGAGGTTGCGTTATGAATAAAAAAAATAGAGAATTTACATTTTTCTTCTCGAACCAAAATTTAATAAGGAAGAGTTTAGTCATGTCCTTCTCTTCCTTTTGATGGAAGCTATTCAGATTCACCTCCTTTTATATTACAGTGTAGGCAATCATTTCATTTACATCTGAGATGATTTGTACATATATTCTTGATTCCACAATGATCATATCTTCTTCGTGACATATTTCTTGTGGTCCTTTGGATCCAAACCTTGTTGTAGCTTCCAACACTTATATTTTATGCGATACTTGATACTACAATGGTTATAATGGTTTTTTTAATCCACACACTGATGTGCATTGGTTGTTGCCTTGTTATCCTTTCCTTTCCACTTCTTCTTTCCCTCCTTGGAAGCATCTCGGTCGTATTTCTACTTGGAACCACCAGGTTCTTATTTATTCTTACACCATATTATCTAGCTATTTTTCTTGCGTACATGCCTCATCAACTATCCCGGGTTTAAATAACATCATCTGCCTTCATAATTGTGTAGATGACCTAGATACTTGAGTAGTACATGTGTGTTCTTAGAGAAATCCCCAACAAAATGGCCATTTTTTATAAACTTGGTGGTGCAATCTAGCACATTTTATCCTTGCTTCTATTGAAAGTAATGGATCAATTGGTCATATTTATACCTGGTAGGGTATAGATAATAATTAATGATGGTTTTAAACACTTTCAACTTAGTTATTTATGGATCACCCTCCATCCTAAGCTTCTCCTTGTGACTTTCTCACCAATTTTTGGAACCACCCTCCAACTTTAGTTAGAAAAATGAAATTATACTATTTTTCTATGACCTGAACACTGAAATAAACTTCTAATTTTTGCAAAAAATTATTCATCTAACAACATTAATCTCACCTTGATAGGGTTTGATATTCACATTTTCCTCCTATTTAAATAGATGTTGGGAATAAATAATGACACTAGAACTTGGTCTCTCTTTCTCTAATACCTTTTTCGACTCCTTTTTTGGGACTTCATTATCACCATATTTACACTATGATCCACATTTTGAGTTGAAGCCACCATAATCCCCAAAATATATACAAATGTTTTCTAGAGTTTCCATGAGATGGCCATATTATGATATATGTCAATGACTTGTGATTATATATTTGAAACTCTTTATTATGACTCGTACAATGGAGCATTAGTGTACTCATCCACATGGCTAGGGTTTTCAAAATTTATACCAAGTTCTAGATCTTGTAACATCCCAAAAACCCTAAAGAAAAATGCTTCAACACTAATATGATGTATATATTGCCATGGATATTCCCTTGGAATGATTCTCCATTGTAGATATTATAATATTATATTATCTTGAAGATTTCACATTTAATGTTATTATTTTTAACAAAATATTTATTGAAAACAAGATGAAACTAAAAAGGAATATATAAGAAATCACACACCATCCACACAATGAACACAAGATGTATTGTAGAAAAACTCGATTTAGAAGGTGAGGCCTATGCTTTGCTCTTTTTTATTACTATGAAAAGAAAATGCAAACAAAGGGGCATTCAATGTAAGGAAATGCCATGGAAAACACAAAAAACATGGTTTCTATAGGATCTTCTTCTTCCTTTTTTATCTTTCATGTAAACGCCCCGTCCCACATTTACCCAATTTCACCGATTTTTTAGGGTAAACATGAGATGAAGAGTTACTATGACATAACCCAACCTCCTAGCTCTAGTTAAGGAAGTGGGGTTGATAACTGAGACTTACTGACCACAACCTGACATCCTACAAGTCTTACAATACACTCAGGGGTCAAAGAGCCACCCCAGGTGACCCAACCTTGAGCTAGAATTATTTTTTAGTGACAGACTCCCAACCACATGCAAAATCCTGCATGAGTGCGGTTGCGACCTCCAACCACATGCACAAGCTTTCCTGAGAGCAGTTGTAACCCAAAATCCTCATTTCAGAGGGTGTGGTTCATATATCTGAGCCACAATTCCAGGCTGACCTCGAGACCACTTCCCATAACTCCCTAATACTTTCCAGAATAATAAATGACAAATAAAATGCTAAAAATACAAAAATTTATCAAAGACTTGACCTAACCAGGCCTAACCATGATAATCATTTTGTCAAACACATTGTGAACATGTAATCTACAAGTCATCAATGCATATATGAACGTAGGAGTTTGAAACTTATATAATAATCACCAAGAAGGTGGAATTCCATCTGATAATAGCTACAATAACATTTGTCAGCCCATGCATTCATTAACCATCAAATACTTATCAAATCTTGAACAAGACATAGTTAGAGTACAATGAAAATCCATGCTTATAACCAACATATAACCAAAGTATTAAACATGAAATAACAACCATAAAATCATCATAATAACAAGTAAAAGTTATCATAGATTACAATAGGAAAATATCTATTATTAACTTATTCAAAATCCAACCAATTTAGGGACTAGTTCCACGTACCACCCAACCATAGATTGGGCTGAACCAAATATTTCTTTCAACCAAACACCCATGTGCCATATTCGAAGCATGAATGTGGGATGAAAAGACAAAAAAAACTAGGGTTCTTAGATATTAAACCAGCTCCACCCTCTAGCTACCGCGATCCTGCCAAAACTGGTCAAGAGGTCACTAAACCCAAAAATAAACTTGGATGCCATATAGTTTCTTCACCAATACCTGGAGGAATTTTCCTATCTCCACCCACCTGTCAAGGGATTCCTAGAAATTAAACCACCTCCACCCCAAACCATTGGGCAAATTCTTGAGACCATGGTAACTCAATTCCAAAACCTTCCGAAAATCCAAGGCTCAAATGAGAAAATAATCCCATCATACCATGGCTATCTGAAAATGGCAAGGCAAGGATAAAACCACTATAACACCATAAAAAACCCATGCTAATGACAAAAAAAGAACCAAATACACAAATGCATATACCATTCATTCACAAACCATCTAGGAAATCACACATGCAACCTGTTATCAACAATCCTCTTGCTAAATTTGCTTGATCCAACCTTCCTTGCTTGTCCTTGTTTTCCTTGTCCTTCCTTTTCCTTCCTTTACTTTCTTTCTTTCTTTCTCCTCTTGGTTCTCTTCTCTCTCTGAAACTAATTCCAAAGCCAAACTCACAAAAGCTATGAACTAATCCTCATAAGCCTTTTTATCATTGAGGCCTCCCTTTTCTTCATTTTCCTTTATTTTTTCTTCAATTTCCCTCTCATGCAAACCCGTGACCTTTCATCTCCCTTTTTGTTTATTTTCATTTATTTTCATAAATAATTGTCAATCAATGTCAATTTTACTTTTCCAATGCTTTTGTGAATTTCCTTAGCCATAATAAATTGAAAGTGACACCCACTAGGAAGTTTTTCCCAACATTCAACTTGGAATACGTGTCCCATGAACTTGGTCTTATTATTTTGGCTTTATTAACCTTTATTATATGAAATTTTAACCTGGTGCTGTTACAAACCCCTCACCCTTAGGGGAACACTGTCCTCAGTGTTCTATGACACTTATGACCAGCAAGACCGTTGAAAACAAAAACATACTTCCCATGGAGATTTATAACTTAGCTCAATGCAATATTTACAATGAACAACATGTTGAAAAGCATAATCAACATGAAAAACATGAAAACATGACAACCATACCGCTAATTGGAGATTTATAACACAAATCATTGCGGTATTTATAATAACAACCCTACATAGATATATACATATACCAAAAATCCTTTGCCTCAATCGGAAAACAATGAAGGATACAAAGGTCACATCTGATCAACCATCTCCCATGTAGCTTCATCGGGCCCAAACTGCTTCGTGACTACACTTTAACTTGCTCAATTTCTCGGTTCCAAAGCATGAACTGTTTCCGCTACAATATACACTGAGGTTCCAGCTAGAATTCTCCTTTTGGCTCCACCTAAAATACAAAATATTCAATCACATGATTAACATCCATCACATATATTTTAAGCAAAGAAACATGGAAAACATCATGAAATTGCACTGTCGGAAATAGTGCAATTCTATAGGCCACTGGTCTAATCTCTCAAGGATCTTGGAAGGCTCGTAATACTGAGGTGCTAACTTGACACATGATTTAATCCTCAAGTATCTCTTCTTGGGCTTGATTCGCAAGTACACATGCTCTAACCTAAAACTCCTTAGACAACCTATGCTGATCTGCATAACTTTTATTCCTATCTTGTGCTTCCTCTAGATTCTTCTTAATAACCTACATATCCTGCTCCATCTTTGCCAACATATCTGGTTCAATCAATACTCTAGTCACAAGATCACTCCAACTGATGGGAGTATTATAAATCTACCCATATAGTGCCTTAAACAGACTCATCCTCAAGGACTCCTGCTACACATTATTGTACACAAACTCTACCAGTGGAAGATACTCTTCCCACTTCCGTTGTTGATGCATGACAGACATACTTAACATGTCCTAAATAATCATGTTAACCCTCTCTGTCTATTCTTCTGTCTGTGGATGATAATCTGTACTGAAAGCCAACTCTATACCAAAACATGTAAACAACTCTTTCCAAAACCTAGAAGTGAACTTGGAATCTCTGCCTGATACAATCTTCTTAGGAATACCATGTCACATCTCACTATCTCCCTGATGAATACCTAAGCTACATCACTATCTAAATTAGTAGATTTCACTGGAATGAAGTGAGCTACTTTAATTGAATTTTCAACCACAACCATGGTGGAATCATGATGTCTAGATGTCCTCGACAAACCTGTGATGAAATCCATGGAAATTAACTCCCATTTCCACTCTTGAATTAGAATCGACTGCAATAGACCACTTATATTATTGCACTCTAATTTTACCTTTTGATAATCCAAACACCTTGCGATGAACTCAACTATATCTTTCTTCAAATTCATCCAATAATAGAACTTCTTCACAGCTAAAAAAGTCTTATGATATCCTGGGTAACCTGAATACGACTTAACATGAAATTACCTCAAGATAAGCTTCTTGAGCTCACTATAAATTACCTCAAGATAAGCTTCTTGAGCTCACTATCATTCGACACATAGATCCTATCCCTAAATATCACCAAACCATCTACCATGAGATGGTAATTGTTCACCTGTACCCTGTTGTTTTAACATATGCTTAAGTTGTTGGTACCTTTCATCTTGTTCTCTTCCCTATAAGATTCGATATTGTAAATCTATCCCATATTAGCTCATAGTTGCGATGTGATTTACCTACACTCTTCTGCTAAAAGCATATGCAACCTTGTTCTCTTTACCCTTAATGTACCTGATCTCGAAGTCAAATTCACTAAGCATGGCCAATCATCTAGGTTGCCTAACATTCAGATTAGGTTGGTCAAACAAGTATCTCAACCCATTGTGATCACTCATCAAGACAAATCTCCTGCCAAGAAGATAATGCCTCCACATCTTTAATGAATGAATGATAGCTTCCAACTGAAGATCACACGTCACATAATTTTTCATGTGCTCATTTAGTTTCCTTGACTCATATCATACCACCTGCCCCTCCTACATCAAGACTCCACTAAGTACCCTCTTGCAAGCATATATGCACACCACAAATTATTTATCTGGATCTATAATATTTAGAACTAGAGAGTTTGTAAGCAAGTGTTTCAACTACTCGAAACTAGTTGCACATTCCTCTGTTCATTCAAACTTATTCACTTTTCAGTGCAAATATGTGATAGGATATGAAATCCATGAGAATTTGCTGATGAAATACCTGTAGTAACTTGCTAATATCGTTAATGATATCACCTCATCCACATTCCTAGGAGCTAACCATTCCATGATAGCTTTGATATTTTCTGGATCCACTGCTATGCCTTCCTTGGAAACAACATGTCCCAAGTAATTACCTATGTCTGAAATAAAATGCACTTACTTAGGTTGGCATACAACTAATTATCTCTCAACATTATTAACACAACTTCCAGTTGATCTGCATGCTCTTTTTCATTCTTATAATATATCAATATATCATCAATAAATACTATAAAAAAGTTGTCCAGATAAGGACAAAAGACATTGTTCATCAAAAAAATGAAAATGGCTGGAGCATTAGTCAAACCAAAAGGAACCACAACAAACTCATAATTCCCATACCTAGTCTAGAAAGTAGTCTTGTAAATTTCCTCTACTTTGATGTGCACCTAATGATATCTTGATATCAAATAATTCTTCGAGAACATTGTCGCTCCCTTCAATTGATCAAATAAATCATCGATCCTCATAACAAATAATTTTTCTTTATCATCACCTTGTTCAACTTCCTGTAATCAATGCACAACCTGAGACTATCATCCTTCTCCTTTACAAACAACACTGGGGCACCCCAAGGTGACACACTTGTCCCAGTGTATCCCTTGTCAATCATTTACTTCAACTACAACTTTAATTCCACTAGCTATAGAGTGCTCATATATAAGGTTCCTTTGATGTTGGCGCTACTCCTCACATCAAATCAATAGACAAGTTAACTTCTCTATGAGGAGGAAACTTTGAAATCTCTACTAAAAATACATCTTGAAACTGCTGCAAAATCAGATACCTCTTCAATACTTTCTCATCCTCAACATCCTTACATTTATCACTAGAAACATGTACTGCAAACAATACACACCCTTTCCCGCAACTATGCTTTCTTTGCATAAATCTAACCATTATTACTGATGTAGGCTTCTTCTTACCCTGCAAGATTCTATTCTCTCTATTATTATCCAAGCACTCAATAGCATTCTCATAAAAATACACCTTAGTCCCATGAAGGTACAACTAATCCATACCCATAAGCATATTGTATGATCCCAATGGAAGAATATTTATATGTGCTAATGTAGGCATACCATTCAACTCAAATGCACAAGTTCTTACCCAATGATGAACTCTTTTCTTAGTACCTATAGCAAACTACACAACCCAAGACTTTGCTTGCACTTATTTTCTCAAACCACACTTATCCACCAGGTTAGGATTAACATAACTATTATTAGATCTAGGGTCAATCAAAATGGAATCAACTTGATCACAAAGCTTACCTTCCATCTCAATAATGGATGCCTAGTGATATGCCTGCTTGTTATCAAATGTTGCGTATATTCAAGGAATGATCTGGCCCACATCCCTAATTTTCTACACCTCTTGATCACTATAGATATGAGTTATGCCACCCCGATACAATGGAAAATCCTTCTTGTGATGATCCTTGCCACATATCCAAAAGTGCAACGGTTCCCTACCACTACCTTTATTCTATTGCCTTCCAGGATAAGATCCATGCCCCTTACTGAATTAAACTTCTTGTAAGGAGAAACATTTTATTTCTCACCTACATCTTGAGATCTTCCCTGCTTCAGTGCCCCCTATCCTTTAGTCTTATCTTCTCCTTTCCAACCCTGCTTAGACTCAGACTTATGCTTCGATTTCTCATAACAGTTCTTTAGCTTTCCAATGACTTCCTCTAGTGAACGAGACTCATCATACTCATTCCCATCCTTGAATTCTAATAGAAATTCACTGATAATTTTATAAATTTTTGCCTTATCATCCTTAAGATATGGTACAAAGCTGAGCAACTTCAAAAACTTAGTCGTATACTCCTCATCTGTCATAGATCCCATCTTCAGCTCATTTAACTTCTTGGCCTTTCTGTCATAGTATCTCTCTGACAAATACTTATTCCTGAAGAGTCTTTTGAACTCATGCCAAATCAAATCCTTTGTCCTGATGTCTCTGACATGCTTCACATCTTCACACCAGATGTATGCTTTCTCTTTGAGACTAAAAATATATATCTTTGCCTTCAAGTTATCTGTATAGTCATGCAACTCAAATAAATTCTTCATTCCAACCAACCATGGATCTACATATTACAAATTATTTAACTCTCAATCGAATTTAGGTAGCTTGGATTTCTCGAACTCATCAAAAAAATATCCCCTCTCACTCCTCTTGTAAGGATGATAGTGATGATGAAAATGATACTTGTATGAACCAGAATGAGAATGTAAGCTGTAGCCATTGCCTATCATGTCAGGTGTGTCAAAGGACCTACCATCTATGACTATGTCATCTCTATCCAAACTATTCCCACCATGAGACCTGCTACCATATGCCCCATTATTCCTACTGTCCATAATTGATCTATGGATGTGACTGTCTCTGCAAGTATGACAACTTTGAAGGATAACTACATTGAATTTTGCTTGATTTTCCTATGTCGTAGAAAGTCTTTTCTGTGACTGAATGATCATGTCATTGTCTTTATTGCCACTTATTATCTATGAATTTATAATTGTCAAGTTATCTGCTATGTCAGGTGAGCACTCATCTATGTGCTGCTCATCTAATTGATAAGGAGAGTCTCGTTAACTGTTGTCCAAAATTTTTCTAGTCATCTCTGATCTTTATCTTCTATAAACATACCATGTCTGATAAACAAAATATAAAAATAATCAACATACCTCAATGAATTTCATAGGAGGCTATCTCGTCTGCAAAATAAATCTAGATTATCACGATACATTTATATACATAATCATATCAATATATTAACATCATGCATGATAACACTAACTACATAAAATTTCCCCATGCATGAAAACCATAACCATGACACTGCATGCATAAAAACCACATAGACATTGAAATGCATGTATGATAGTCAATTTTACCCTTAGGTCTAATGTTGCAACCTCACTTTGATACCACCCTGTAGACACCCCCTCACACATTTACCCAATTTCACCAGTCTTCTAGGGTAAACATGAGACGAAGAGTTACTATGACATGACCCAACCTCCTAGTTCTAGTTAATAAATTGGGTCCAACAACCGAGACTTAATGATCACAACCTAGCATCCTATAGGGGTTACAGAACACTCAAGGGTCAAAGAACCACCCCAGGTGACCCAACTCTGAGATAGATTTCTTTTTCAGTGACTTGGAGTCTCAAATGCATGCAAAAACTTTCATGAGTGTGGTTGTGACCCTCGAATTACATGCACAAGCCTTCCTAAGTGCAGTTGTGACCATCAAATCGCATGCACAAGCTTGCCTGAGTGCGGTTGTAACCCAAAATCCTCAGTTTAGAGGGTGCGGTCTCGAGATATGAGCCACAATTCAAGTCCATCCTCGAGACCACGACCCAGAACTCCCTGAGATTTTCCATAATGATAAATGACTTAAAGACAATTATAAACATATGAAACTTTATCAAAGACTTTGACCTAACAAGGCCTAACCATGACAACCATTTCATCAAACACGTTGTGAAAATGTAATCTATAGGTCATGAATGAATATTTTAACATAGGAGTATGAAAATTATCTAAGAATCAACAATAAGGTATAATTCCCTCTCATAATAGCTACAATAAGATTTATTAGCCCATGCATTCTGTTGTATCTTAAGAGACAATCCCTCGGTTGTGAAAGGAATCAGTGCTTAAGACATTTTAAAAGTGTCACATAAATATTTTTATCATGAGGTCTCAGTTATTTCCCACTGGAAACTAGTTTTCTAAAACCTTTAATGATCTGGAATAATAAAATATTTCACAATGTCATTGACTGCTAATATCTGAATGGAAAAGAAGAACTGCAAGGGAAACTCAAAGTAATATGCTGTAAACACAGAATCTATTACTTTTATGTTTCAGAGGAACTTCATGGAGAGAGAGGAAACTCAAAATAATATGTTGTAAACATAGAATCTATTACTTTAAAGTTTCAAAGAGAGTTTGTGACGAGAAAGGAAACTCAAAATAATATGCTGTAAACACATAATCTATTACTTTTAAGTTTCAGAGAGAATTTGTGAAGGGAGAATAGATGGAGTGAAGGAGCACTTATTAAGGCTATTTAACTCTAACTTACAAATGTAAATAAGAGACCAACTGATTCTTTACTTCACTTCATTCAATGAGGAAACCACATAAAATGGTATAAGAGACACGAATCACCATCAACAATTGTAGGAAACTTGCTGCTTCTTTCATTCACCCATCAGAAAAAGAAGTAAAAAATGTAGTCCCCAAGAGGTCCAGAACTCGGAACCCCTCCTCTATCTTTCTCACTTCCTTAAATACAAACGAAATCAGTTTGTAATTGCTAGAGCTTCTTGAAACTCCTAGACTGCCTAAACTGTTAAACTACTTATTACATGGCGATCGAGGACAACATTGTGGCTTCGATCTTAACAAAGGAAAAAAAAAAAAACTTGAAATATAATCATTTTCTTGAATCTCATTTGTTGCTGATGTGTCTCCTTCCGTTTCTGCTGTGATATCCTAACAGTATGCATAAATGCATCTCCACTAGACTCTGCCCATGATTTTGTGTTTCGAACATTGTCACCATGTCACCTACCACCCGACTCTGCCTCTTCCACTCATGCCCGTGACATTCCATCTTCTCTTCTCCTTTGCTCTGTGTCGGGTCACTTACCTGAGTCCACCACTGTTGTGTTCAAGCTCCCGTTTATTACAAGGCGCAACGCATATGACATTGTTTTGCATGTGGCTAGGTGTTTTCTTACCTGAGCCTATCCTGCATCCAGACTTGCCCATGTAACTGTTGTAAGACTGGACTTTAAAATATATTCCATTACCTTTGAAAACTGTATCGCATCCGCTTCTTTGTCGCATCTCATCCTTCCAACGTTCTACATTATAATCTGCTTTTGCCCTTTGATGCGACTTTTACAAAGGAAAAACCCTTGTACCTGAACTTAAAAACCTTTAGACTTTAGCGATAAATTCCATCGTGTCTGATTCATTATCGCACTTCGCACTTCAACGATTCAACCTTGTTCCTTGGTGCCTTTCCTTCTGAGCTTGTGATGCACAATGTGCGATGTGCGAGAGGGTCCCACGACCAAACTTTAAATACTTCAGGTTCGAGCTTCTAACTATTTCACATCTGGTCTTCGTATTGTGTTTCGTATATCGACATTCTTAACACATTCCTTAGCGCCTTTCCTCTTGAACTTGCGACATGTGATTTGCGATAACGGTAGGGATGACATGGCAAGTGGAGGTGGGGCCGATCGAAAATCACAATTGGTGATATGAAACTTTATCGCACTTCGCATTTCGGCCTTTATAACATGTTCCTTAGCGCCTTTCCTCCTGAGCTTATGATTTCGATTTGTGATATGCGATCAGGCCTTCCACATGTGATTGTGATTAAGCATCTGAACACCATTCTGCACGTACATTTGCATGAATTGACCCTGATCTATATGCAATGTTCTGAGCGCATCAATCGGCCCGACTCGTGAAATTTTTTGTACGAGAATAAGCCCGACTTGACCCTTGCTGCGTGCTTTTCTTCTTTTCTGCTCCTCTGGCTTAGATTTCACTTCCAATGCTTCTACTGCTTCCCTGAATTTGGTTCCAGTGCACATGTGATGATGAGTCCTCGTTGCGCTTGTGGTTATCCTTTTGAGCCATATTCCAATCATGAATCTAGGGTCACAAGACATAAACAACCAGGGATTACCAAAGATTAAACTACCTCCACCCTCAGGCTACCGCGATCCCACCAAAATCGGTAAAAAGGTCACTAAGCCCAAAAACAAGGTTGGATGCCTTAGAGTTTCTTCACCAATACCTTGAGGAATTTTCCTGTCTCCACCCACTGGTCAAGGGCTTCCTAAAGATTAAAACACCTCCACCCCAAAACCTTGGGAATTTTCATGAGAGCACCTCACCAAGTTCCAAAACGTTTTGACAATCCAAGGCTCAAACAAGAAAAGAATCCCATCACACCATGACTATGCGAAAATGGCAAAGGAAGGCTAAAACCACTGTCACACCAGGTAAAACCCATGCCAATGACAAAAAAAGAAAAAAATACACAAATGAATGTACATTTCATTCACAAACCAACTAGATAATCACACATGCAACTTGTTACTTGCAATCCTCCTGTTGAAGTCGCTTGATCCAACCTTCCTTGTTTGTCCTTGTCCTTCCTTTTCCTTTCTTTTCTTGCTCGCTTCCTTTCTCCTCTTGGTGCTATTATCTCTCCAAAACTAATTCCAAATCCAAACTGACAAAAAGCTATGAACTGGTCCTCATAATCCTTTTTATCATTGAAACCTCTCTTTTCTTCATTTCACTCTATTTTTCCTTCAATTTCCCTCTCATGTAAACCTGTGACCTTTCATCTCCCTTTTTGACTATTTTCCTTTATTTTCATTAATAAATTCCAATTAATGCATCTTTTCCTTTTCCATTGTCCTTAGCCATAATAAACCGAAAGTGACACACACTAGGATGTTTTCACAACATTCAACTTGGAATACATGTCCCATGACCTTGGTCTTATTCTTTTTCCTTTATTAACCTTTATTACATGAACTTTTAACCTAGGGTTGTTACATTTCAATACCACACTCTTAATGATTTACTCTCCTATGGAACACTAATCTATAATAAGAATTAAAAACCTACCTTTTCCTAATAGCCCTATTTAACATACCTTGATAGGCATCTAGGGTTAGGGTTAGGATTTTTTCATTCTTTAACCGATAATTAATGTTGGGGCTCTGGATCCTCTAGAATATTTTTGAAATTCTAATGTGACTAGCTCCAAATAATTTGAGAAACCTCATTATCCTCCTCATGTGGTCTTATGCAACGAACATTAACCATCATGTAGAGTCCCAATGATGAAATCAATGAAACTATGATTGAGAAGGATGGAACCATGATTGTATGATTCCCTATCTGGAATTGCACAGAATCATTAATAATCATGTTTCAAGGTTAATATTACCTATGAGAAATGGTTTAGATAATATGAACAAACATGATACAAGCTTATGATTTGTTACTCATAAATGGGTAAAAAAGGTTATTCTTGTTATCTTCTTACTGATATTTTATTTGGTGAAAAGTGAAGTGTTCACTTGAAACACGTGGGTTATAAATCTTCTACGCATGTAAAACCAAAACCGTGAGAAATTTTTTGAATGCTTACCTGGTAATGGACAAAACTATGAATATGTCATGGTTTCGCCCTTTCTTAGGTAGATGATCATAAGCTTGCGCCTTGTTGATATGTGGTTTTTCTCATATTCAACCCACATGTTCATGTTTTCACCCTTTTTTGTGTAGGAAATAATAAACTTTTAACTTTCCCATTCATTATTTCACCATTTCTAAGCACAACCATGATTGAAAGCATTTCCAAGGAAACAAACCTTAAGAGTTTTCAAGGTGGATAATGTTTGCCAACTTGAATAAGGAGAGAATGGGGTCACATTTGTTTAATATTGTACATAGAATTTAGGATAATACAATTATTTTTATTATATACTTCTAAACATATCGAGATGAAGATAGTTATTTATTAATGATAATGATGACAAAGGTTTCGACAACACTTGAAAATTGGTGGAACCGTGGACATAAATGAGCAAGTTGCAAGGTCATGATTTCTTACTAAAAAAATAGGAAAAACTATGAATGGGAAGGTTAGAAATGAGGGAAAACCTAAACAAAGTTATTATTATGTTTGATCTTAGACTTTTATGATCCATATTGATTATGAAATGTCTTTCGGATTAATCACATCATAAAGTTATGCTCGATGTTCTGAACCATCTAATGTGGTTCAAACTAAGGACAAAGGTGAAAAAACCAATTTATCCCCCAAGGTTAAATAGTAAAGATGCATCAAGTTCTAGAGTTAGCCGTTGGGAATTAGTCGTTAGGAGTTAGTTGATGAATTAATTAATTAATCAATTAATTTTAAAAAATTCGAAATGATATTATAGAACAATAACATATATATATATATATATATATATATATATATATATAAGGATGGTCAAAATAAAATAAAATAAATAAATAAATAGGTAAACCAAAATTAAATTAAAATATCATAGAAACATTTAAGAGGGTCAAAATAAAATAGAATTAAATAAATAATAAGTTAACCAAAATTAAATTTAAAAAGCATTTAGGCAAAAATAAAATAAGTAGGTAAATAAATGTAATGTAATAATAAAATAATAAAAAATAAAATAAATAAAATGAATAAATAAATGAATTTTTTTAATAAATAAATCAAAAAGAGAAGGCAGGAATCCATCTCCTACTGAGTTTCCAGCTGCCATTTATGTTAAAAGTTATGACATGCTTCTCAATTTCAATGACCTCTTTAAGATTCCTACAATGGAAGTGATTAACCCTAGCGATAACCTGTGATTCCTCAATGCAAACATGGTGTTTGAATTTATCAGCATGTTCAACTAAAGCCAATGTACGAGAATAGTTATGTTTAATTTTTGCAACATGTTCTTGAATTATTTGGTTAATGGAGTGACCGGTTTCCCCAATGTAGGGAATCCCACAGGAATAAGGGATTGAGTAAACCCCTTTCATGTCTTTAGGGTTTACATGGTTCCTTACGATCTAAGGAAATTCTTGAGGGTATTAAGGGGTTTGAAGTTAGCACCGACTCTATTATTTTTAAGAATGTGAGAAATATGTTCAGTCGTTCCCTAAATGAAAGGAAGTTGAACATTGGAGATTTGACCATCCTAAGAAATTTTAATCTTGGATTCCTTACTAGCTCTTTGAAAATATTTGAGACCTTGATTCCTGCTATAGCTATTATTTTCAAATACTTTTAGGAGATGAGATTTTTCATTTTCTAAGTGATTATCATCAGAAATCCTAAGGGACCGATGGTAAGGGTGTTAAGAACCCCTAATTTTTGGGCAGGGAAATGATGAGAGATATCATGACGATATTGTTCCACGTGAGTTTTCTTGAAATAAATCTGGTGAGAAACATAACCATCATCCATTCTAAAGAGAAGAATATAAAGGAAGGGAAAGCGACCATTAACCTCAACTTCCATAGTGAATTTGATGGAGTCAGATTTAAAATTAATATGGATAAGAAACAAATCAAGTTTCTCATGACTGTGAGGCCGAACGACACAGGTATCATCGAAAAACCTCTTCCAATGCTTAGGGTGGAATTGAGAAAAGGCTAAAGCTTTGGTCTCAAAATCCTCCATGACGAAGTTAGTGACTATAGCAGAAAGAGGGGAACCCATTGCAACCCCACAAGTTTGTTCATAGAAATCACCCTGGAAGCTGAAAAAGGTAGAGGTAAGGAAAAGACCAACTAATTTCATGGTCTCATCGCCAGTGATACGATTTATGACATCAAGGGCCTCTTGAATGGGGATTTTAGTATAAAGGGAAATCATGTCAAAGCTTACTAACAAATCCCTTGGGTCAAGCCTAATACATTCCTATTGGCTCGAGGGGTCCTGACCTAGGTTTGGAGGTTAAGGTTTGCCAACAAAATCCTATACTACTGGCCCTTTTGGCAGTGGCCTTCTTGCGCAGGCCAAAGTCTCACCTGAGGTAGTATGGGAGGGTGCTAGAACAAGGTTTCTTCACCCTGGGAGAGGGTAGGTAAGTCAGGCAGAGTTGTGTTCGACTTCAGAAATATCAAATCACATATTAAAAAACCCAGATCTATCATTTCCTCCACATCCACGTGCGCAATATCGTGTATAATCGTAATGAATAACAGATATAGGAAAATAAGGCAACTATCGCAGCTATTCTTGCATCAACTCTAATAAACAGATTCAGATCAATGGTCAACGCAACATAAGCACTTAGCACAGTTACTTGCAGAGCTCAATATAGAATCATGCATACCATAATAGATCTAGATCTCAGTATAAACAAGTAACACAAGTATTTTCGCAGCTCAAATCAATGACACAGAGCATACATGAACAAATATCACAGATCCAATAGATCCAGAGATTTCAATAGCCTTCCACATTCATTAATTCTTCCAATCCTTTTACAATACCCAAGACTCAACCTGCGCACACAGCAACAGCGTCTACACACAGCATGACTGAGGATCTCCGCGCACACAGCCAACAGGAGTACTTTCCCAAAAACCCAAATAGATCTTCTAATTCACAATTCGCACCAATCTTAGTCCAAGTCTGTCTTACAACTCAAAAAGGTTCAATTACTTATACTATTTTAGCCATCACATCCAATGGTCTGCAAAACATGGTTTGCGGATTCTTGGTCTACCCTTGACCCACTTACAATGTATTAGGGCATTTGACCCACCCCAAAACCCCTGCGTTAGACTAAATATAAAAAAAAATATACAAAATGGACCAGTTTCGCAGCTCTTGTAGGAGACCCTGTTCCAACAGTCCCCTAACACAATCTTGTGACTCGTCCCGAGTCACTGTGGTAGTGGGGTCTCCCCCTGCACCTGTATGGCTACTTCGTCCATAGAGTCATTTGATCTCATACGGTTTGAGCCGGCTACCATTGATTTAGCCAGGGAGCACATCTCCGCGCAAGGTAGCAACCCTAACTGCTCCACCATCCATGATCTCCTTAACTGTGTAGTGACCAAGCCAATGCTGCCAAAACTTCCTAGGATGCTTTTTAAGCTAGCTATCGTACAAGAGGACCAATTGGCCTTTCGTGAAAGTCTTCTGGCAAATGTGTCGATCATGTCAAGCTTTATCATAGGCCTTTTGGACTTGCTGATGGAAATTCACAATAAATTGCTGATATCAGTGAAGTGTGCATCTACTACCTTGATAGAAAATAGATGTGTATTAGGCAATCCCGCTTCCAGGTCGGTTATCTCCTTGCCACTCTCTATCTGGGACAAGTGGTCTGGCCCATAATTCAACTTTCCCAGCTTGACTATGATTTCAAAGTCATACTCCTGAAATAGCAGTAACCATTAGCATATTTCCCCCCCAACATAGGCTTATTAACCAGGTACTTTAAAGATGAATGGTCTGTGAACATTTTGAAGTGACCTCCTAACAAGTAATGTCGATATTTCTGCAATGCGTAAACCATGGCCAATCCCTCCCGCTCTGTGGTGGAGTTGTTGCGTTCTACTCCAGAGAGCTTCCTACTTGCAAAGGCAACTGGATGGTCAATGTCTCCTTCCCAAGGCTGCTCAAGGAAAACCCTGAGAGCAATGCCCGATGCATCAAAGTGAACATGAAATACCTTCTCCCAATCCGGAAAGATGAGGATAGGTTTCGAGACCATCTTTTCCTTTAGTAGTTCGAAGCTCTTTGGGCATTCATCATTCCAAAATAATGAAACATCCTTCTTGAGAAATTTTTCCATAAGGGTAGTAATCATCGCATAGCCTTGAATAAATTTCCATTAGTAGCCAGTGTGTCCAAGCATCGAGCGCAGCTATTTCTCCATGGTTGGTACTGGAAAATTTATGATAACGGCGATTTTGGCCGGATCTACCATTAGTCCTTGCCGACAAACTGTGTGGCTGAGCAAGATTCCGAAGGGGACGCAGAATATACACTTCTTGATATTTAGGGAAATATGGTGTTTCTGCAGGCATCCAACATCATGCGTAGGTTTGAGACGTGTGCCTTGACCAGGCCGAAGACAGTCCAATCATCGAAATACACCACGAGGAAATTGTGAATGAAGTATTTGAAAATAGCGACAACGACCTGTGAAAAGATAGCAGGGGAATTTTTGAGGCCAAATGACATGACAATATACTAAAAATATCCCCACTCAATGGCGAACGTGGTTTTGCTGCGGTCCTTAAGTGCGATTCTTATCTGATGGTATCCTAATAACCCGTCCGTGAAAGAGTACACTTCCTGTCCTCCCATGCTGTCTAAAATTTCGTCTGAGAACGGTGTTGGTAATGGATCATGAACGCAGGCAACGTTTAACTTGCGTAGGTCTACACATATCCGAATCTCTCCTTTATTTTTTTCGCCTGAACGACCATTGGACTGACCCAGTCTGACTGTTCAACGGGTTCGATGATACCTACAACAATCATTTTATCAAGCTCATCCTTGACCTTCTGCTTATACTTGGGGTTCAACTTATAAGGTCGATGCTTGATGGGCCACGCATCGGGCTTGAGAGTGATATGCATGACCCCTAAGTGCCCCGTGATACCCTTTAGCTCAGAAAAATTTGTAGGGAACAAATCCTGATATTCTGTCAGTAATTCAGCCACTTTACCTACTGTATTCTCATCCCAGTAGTCCCCGATCTAAGCCAACTTAGGGTGCTCTTTCGTCCCAATGTTTACTTCGCGCAGCTTGAGAGGTTTAGTGACATCTACTTCCTTTAGTTGAGCTCCTTCAACGACGCCTCCCCTTCTGACTCCAGGATAGAGACAGACCGTGGATCATCTTCACCTTCCTCTTTTTCCAAGCTGCAGCAGTTGACAATATCTTGCATCTGTGTTTCCCATGTCGGCATCCCGAATATTGTATAAGAGCGGGTCTTTCCAAACACGAATGTGTCCATGTCCTACAGAGCTTCTTCAGGTGCCTCAGAACCCTCTATCAATCTGAATGTTCCGATAAATTCATTCTTCAAAGATTCCCAGTGGCGGGTGCATTGATGTAACTCTACATCTAGGTACTAGGCAGTGGGGATTGGACCCAACGCGTGAGTAAATAAGTGAACCCACTCTCCTGTAGTTCGGTTGCCCCACGCCTCCATCCATGCAACCACGTGTTCATGCGGATCCCCTGGGCCAAGGAACAACTTGACCCGTACCTCCGCTGGAGTCTCAAATCGCAGGAGCATCATGCCTTGACAATCCTCCCACTCCGGGAACACTTCCTTATGCGTCTCCCACTATCGTGTAGGGGTTGCACACATCACTAGGTTAAGGGCCCATGACCTTCGTTCCTTGGGAGCCTCGACTTCAAATGCCCGCAGAAATTCCCTAACATTAGAAGAACCATCGAAATAAGGTAAATCTCTTACCTCTAAGGAGATGTAGTGGAAGTTCTTCGTGATCCGAAGACATTTCAGCGCAGATACATCATGTAACCGGTTTTGCCAATTCTCCATCTCCCCATCAGATTCAGAGAAACATTCGCTGTCCTTTTCCCAGCAAAGTACCCCCTCTGCCGTGGGAATGATCCAATCTTCATCTCGCGCAGTCAACTTATAAACGTGATCTACATCCTCTTCATCACGCACTGGTTCTGTGTATCGTTCACCCTCCACCGAATCTAATGGTACTATTACCCTTGTACTGTTATTCTCGAATACCATGCTTCTCTTCTTTAGGTTAATGATGCCTCCCATATCGATGGCCCAAACCAAGCCTAGGAGCGCAGTGTAGGGGTCCGCATCTTCAACAATATGAATTACTTCAAAGTTAGCCCAAACCTTAACCCCTGCGATGTCCACCACAATCTTCGATAGTATTCCCAATGGAATGATCTTCTGTTGATTGGCCATATGCAGCTGGATAGTGGACCATTCCAACTTAGGTTCCCCCATTCATTGCCAAGTTTTTTTAGGTAATACATTTTCATCCGACCCTAGGTCCAAAATAACTTGATCCATCTCATAATCACCGATCTGTGCAGTCAACCGCATCTCCCTGTCAGTGTGTTTCTTATACCTATAGAGCTTATGTACATCCTTGACTTCCTTAGGGAGGATAGGTCGTGTTGCGCGGATATCTATCAATGCCTGAAGATTTTCCACAGCCCTCAGGTTGTGCAACAGCTTCATACATTCTTGTAAAAAGGGTTTGACCTCCTCATCTGCGCTGAGGTCCTCAGACAGCTACGAAGTAGATGCCTCTGCCTCGGCACAGTCCTTGCGAGCTGCGATACATGTTTCTTTCTCCTTTTTTAGATCCAACCCTTCTTGTTTGCTAAATCCTGGCCGGATCAGAGGCTCGATTGCAGTTTTCTCCCCAAGCCCCCTAGTGGTCATCCACTGTGTGTTATGACATTCACGCTTGGATCTTTGTCTCATAGTTCGGCCTTAACCCTCTACACATTTTGCATAGGTGTCAGCTACTTTTCTTGCATCTTCGCTATCAAGATTGGACAGTCTTCAATTCCATGGTCCAACCGCCGGAAATACCAGTAGGTTTATCTTGTAGGGTTTGTACAATCCCTGGAAAAATTCCCTACCTCTCCACAATTATAACAGATGAGTTGCCCTCATCCCCGACCTGCGCTTCCACCTCTTTTTCCTCCCCTACCCCTTGCTGGGGAACCCCTTGCGCTTGAGAGGGATCTAGGTGAGGATGGATTTGACTGCTCCCTATAGATATTCCCCCGATAGATCATCAAATCATACGCCCAACATTTCTGTTCATCATGTCCTACCGACCTGCAGAACCTGCACCATGTTGGAAATGTTGTCATTGATGGCAAAGAAGGCAGCAAAAACAGAGACAGGCAGAGGCAGAGGAAGAAAATATAGAGCCAGAACCATTATCAGAAGCAGAGGCTGAGCGACAGAAGTAGCAGAGGCAGAGGCAGAGTCGTTATTCCAGGAATCATTATTTGTGATGGATACACTGTTCTAACGTATGAATTGATGTCAAGTCTGGCTATGGACTACAATTCAAACCCTGTGTTTGTATGGGCAATAATAATACAATGGAGATGAGTGGAGCACTTCTAAGCTTAATTTGCAGGTTGGTCCATGCTAACTAAGCCATCAAGAATTGGTTGGAATCAATTCCTGTTCTCATTGTTTAGCCTGCGGAGGAACGAAGCCGTGTATTGACTGGAGCGAGCGCGAAAGGGAGACACTTTTTTTGACGTGAAACTATGTGACAGAGTGTAATGAATGAAATACAAGTGGACGGAACCTGACGTGTCAAAGGGGAGTGGAACCATGAAAGGATGGAATCTTGTAAGAGGAACAGTGACGCGGTTTGGAGTGAGTAGTAAAGGCTAGAAGCGGATTTCATCACACCACCTTTCATCGGCAAGCGGTAATTGAGGAGGGGGGAGCGATTCCATAGAGGTGTTGACGCGTGGCAAGGCGGGACCCAACAAAACCACCGTCTAAAGTGCGCCATCGCACGTTATAGTTCGTACCAAGACGCCGAGCGATATTGTGATGAGCCGTTGATTTGGGAAGGGCCCATCGAACGGTGACCGCACGCTGGACTTGCCCGAAGTTTAATAAAAGAGCCCGAATCATATCGACAATGATCGACGGTGTAGATTCATTGCAGGTGGGGTCCAAAGCCAAGATTTATTATACGGTTATGTGTTTAAAACAGAGCATTGGATTTAATATAAAGTGCGAAGGATTATAACTTTAGTCCTAAGGTTCGAAGTTATATATATATATATATATTGTGAGGAAACCATGAGCATATAAGAATTTATCTATGTTAATATATATCGAATGTTGATGCGTTGGGGTTTAAGCCAAAGTCAAGGATACTATGCAGCATTTCGAAACACTAGGTAGAAAAATTTACAATATATTGGTATATTATGCTGTGAGCTAATATTACAGTTGTTCTAAATCAAGAATATAAGTGCAAAGGCCCTAAAAGTTGGAGATGCATGGTTATATGCATAGAAAGAAAAATTGGGTTAAGTACTGAATTGAGTGCAGGTAATTTTATGTGCAAGTAAATTTTAATTATTTAAATTTCCAGCCCAGAAAATGAAGTATTGAAATTGCCCAGATCAACAATTGGATTGAGTACAAATTTGCTGTATCCATTTCATATGCACACAGAAAAAGAAAGTATGAGGCTTGACAGAGGTAAACGAAATTTATAGAGTTGAAGAGATGTACAGCAAAGGGATTCAAAAAGTGTAGTGAACAGGTGAAATACACAGATGACAGTAAACAAAGAGAATGCAAAACAGTTTCTTAAACAGCAGTAGAAAAAGACAAAATCCAGTAAAGCCAAAGTTCAGAAGAAGAGCTGAGTGATATTGAAATGTGTAACTGAAAATGTAAATATTTTTGTTATTTATATTTTTTGTGATGCAAAGGCAAGTATCCTAAGGAAAAGACAAAATCCCACTGTAGCATGGAAATTTGTACATATTGTTATAATTTTAAAAATGTGTTGGATAAAGGAATGAGAAGACAGAAGCCAAAGAGTCATGACTGTTCACTACAAATTCCTTGTGAAATACAAACAGTCATGTGAGGAACTCTATAAATAATATCAACTAGATATGCATAAGGGAAGTGAGAGAAAGAAAATATAGAGAAGGCAGAGTATAGAAGTGTAAGGCAGAGAAGATTAAGAAAAGAGGAGCAGAAAGAGAAGCTACGGGGGGAACGGAAGTGATGTACGGGGTAAATCGACGAGCATTTGGTTTGATAAATTGTCTGATGTGGAGCTTTCCCTATCAAGTCTCAACGCGATAGGCTGACCCAGATTGTATGGGCGGGCGAGGTTGGGCCTCCTGTGGGTTGGTGCACTGCGGTGAGCGAGATTGGTGCTTTCGCGAGTTGTGGCTTGCGGGGTGAGGTTGGAGCCTCCTATAGGTTGGTGCCTGCATAAAAATCGTGGTGAGAGGGAGTTGGAGCTTGCCTTTGCATCACAACAATAATAAGATGTGGTTTTCTCCCTTTATGGGTTTCCACTTATATCTGGTGTCTCTGTGCATGATGTTTATGTGTTGATCTGATTTATATCCTCTACTTAATACCTGTTGCTCTCATATTAAGTCTACTGTTATATTATATTAATACTTGCTACTCACATTCTAAGATTACTCACATATTAAGTTGGACATGAAATGAAAGTGTAAATAAGTTTTAATGAAAAGTTTCAAAAGTCCATGAATGTGTTAAAGGCGGATTCGGCCCCCTCTCGGTTTTAAGGATTCAACTTAATTGGTATCGAAAGACGGAGTTCCTTGGTACCGATCTAACGGTTGAAGAGAATCCTAGGTTCGAAGATGGCTGTGAAAGGATGTCAACCAACAAGCCCTTTCTTCCTTGGTGAAAGTGCTTTACGGAAAATCAGGATGAGGACATACATAATGTCTCTAGGAATAGAATTTTGGGGTGCTGTGGAATTAGGATATGCCCCAAAGGCAACTGACTCAGAGAAATAATCCAAACAAGATTTTGTAGCTAACGCAAAAGCCATGAATGCCATCTTGAATGGATTATGTGAAGCAGAGTTTACGTAAATGTACAGACTGTGCCAAATAAACAGGATACTATTGAGAACATGCATGAGGAGACAAGAAAGAAAGGCGCAAACTTCAAGTATATAGAGCCCGGACCGAAGGCAAAAATGAATGATGATGAAGACATTGACAGTTTCTTCCTAAGAGTTGCAAAAATTGTTAACAATATGAAAGCTCTTGGAGAAACCATGCCAGAAAGTATAATTTTTCAAAAGATTCTAAGATCCCTTCCATCCAGGTTTAATCCCAAGGTGTCTACAATAGAAGAAACAGTTGATTGGGAGACCTTGACCATGAACCAGTTACTTGGAAATTTAACAACATACGAGATGAGGCTCCCACAGAAGAAGCCAAGTATGAGAGAGGCAACCTTTAAAACAGAAAAGAAGAAAGAAGAAGAGGAAGATATATGCTCTTGCTCGGATGAAGAAGAGGCAAATTTTGTCAAGAAAGTTTGAGTGGAGGCAGAATGAATTAATGATAAATAAGCAAATTCTTGGCTGGGAGGACTGAACCTTCATGCTGCCAAGTGTCCTCACAAGAAAGTAAGGAATCAGGCTCAAGAGTCAGAGAAAAATAAATCAAAGAACTGGCAGAAAGGAAAGAAGTTCAGCAGAAAATCCTTTTATGCTCAACAAGACAACAGTACATCTGAAGATTCAGATGAATCCTCAAGTGAAGAAGGAACCTTTGAATTCTTATTGATGGCCATAGAAGAACTTGAAGTTCTCCTGCTAGAAGATGAAGAAGAAGAAGGTGAAGTCCACCTTGAGGGGGAGCTAAGAAGTGCTCTAGAAGAGATTGATAGACTCAAGCTGAAATGTAGAAAACAAAAGGACATTCTCCTCAAGTATGTATGAGAAGAACAGAATTCAGAAGTCCTTAAGCAGCTAAAGATAGAGCTTGAAGAAGCCAAGAAGATAGAGGACATGTTACTTAAGCAAATCAAAGAAAAAACTCAAGAAAAAGAAAATTTGGAAGAAGAAGTAGTATGTCTCAGGAAGAAATTAGAAAATGCTCAAAGGAAAGTGGTTATAAACTCTTCTCAAACAACAAGCTCTAGTAAGTTGAATGAAATTCTGGTTGCTCAAAGATCCCCTATGATAAAGACCGGAATAGGCTATGAAGGAGAATCAAGTAAAGGAAAAGAAAAGGTTGACAGAGAGATTATTTTTGTAAAAGAAAAGAAGAATGATGAAGTAGCTCAAACAATTCCTTCAAAAGAAGAAATCTGTAATAAGGAAGACAGAGATCAGAAAAAACCACTAGTAGCAAAGAATGTAATAAATACTAAGACCCCTGAGTATGTAAAATTTGGAAACCATCAAAGGAGATTCTTCCATCCTATGAAGAATGCCACCTGTTATGCTTGCCATAAGCTGGGACACATTGCTACATATTGTCATGCAAGGAGGAGTAATTCAAACCAGCAAAAGATGCAAACATTGAAGAGAGTGCATCAAGAAAACAAATGGAAGAGACAACCTTACATCAGGTATGCAAATAGCTTCTATGGTTACTGCTTTTATTGTAAGGAATTTGGTCATAAAATAATTGAGTGTAGAAAGTACGGACAAAGATTGATGTTTAACACCTCAAGGAGATTTATGAATCAAAGAAATTCTGTTCATACTCATAATTCTACAAAAATTATGATCAAATGTTGTGTATGCAATCAAGTTGGACATATACCTCCCAAATGTCCTCTAAGAAGATATAGTTCATCTCCTCACAAAAGATACCAAACAAAAGGGTGCCTCCAGTGGATAAAGAAGGAGAATAAATGTGACTTGGCTCTAACTACTCAAGACTTGAAAAGCCAGTGGTACCTGGACAGTGGCTGCTCAAAACACATGACTGGAGACAAAAGCAAGTTTATAACTCTTGATGAAAATAAATCTGGCAATGTTACTTTTGGCAATGATAAATCAGGTAAGATCAAGGGAAAAGGCTCAGTCAACATAGACAATGGCAGAGGAAAGGCCCAAGATGTAATATTTGTAGATGGGCTGAAAGCAAATTTACTAAGTGTCAGCCAAATGTGTGACAAAGGCTGTGAAGTTCTTTTTAGAGCACAAGACTGTGAAGTCAGATCAAGCACAACCGGAAAGACTCTTCTCAAAGGTGTCCGAACAGATAGTAATGTGTACATAGTGAAAGAAGAGGATGAAGCCTGCCATCTTAGAAAACTTGAGGAGTCATGGTTATGGCATAGGAGATTGGGAGATCTCAGCTTCGACCATATCATCAGACTGAGTAAGAAGAAAGCTGTCAGAGATATGCCAGAAATAAAAAGGCCTTCAAATACCATATGAAAATATTGTCAATTGGGGAAACATACTCGCACATCCTTTAAATCTAAAGATGAGCTATCAACAAGAAGACCACTCTAGCTTGTGCACATGGACCTGTGTGGACCTACTAGAACTAAGAAACCAAGTGGAGAATCCTACTTCATGATGATAATAGATGATTTCTCCAGAATGACATGGGTTGCTTTTCTCAAGAACAAATTAGAAGCACTAGAAAAATTTAAAATATTCAAAGCATTAGCAGAAAATCAAACTGGATGCAAACTAAAATGTATCAGATCAGACAGAGGAAGTGAATTCACATATTATGACTTTGCAGACCTATGTAATGAACATGGGATAAAGCAACAATTTACTATTGTAGGAACACCTCAGCAGAATGGAGTAGCAGAGAGACAAAACAGGTCTGTACAACAAATGGCTAGAGCTATGATGCAAGAGAGTAACATTACTCAAACCTTTTGGGAAGAAGTTGTACACACAACAGTACATATTCTAAACAAAGCTCATTTAAGACCTAACAGTGACAAGACACCTTATGAGCTATGGCATGGTAAACCTGCATCAATCAAGCACTTTAGATTCTTTGGCAACAAGTGCTACATAAAAAATAATGATGAAAATCTTGGAAAATTTGATGCAAGAGCAAATGAAGGGATATTTCTAGGATATGCTTCCAAAAGTAAAGGGTACAGGTGCTACAACAAGACCCTTCGGAAAATGGTAGAAAGTATTGATGTGAGATTTGATGAAGAACTTCCAAACAATACATGAAATACAGACTGCTGCAGTCCATCAGACAACCATGAAGAAGAAAACCAAGATGATGAGGAAACAAGCAAGACAACAGAAGATACAGAGTTGAGTTCTAAAGCTCCCTCAAGATATACTCAGAAGAACCATCCTGAAGATCAGATCATTGGAGACAAGAGAGTAGGGGTCCAAACAAGAAGGCAGCTAACAGAACAAACTGAAGAGGTATACATAGCCATGCTGTCACAAATAGAGCCAAAGAAATTTGAAGAAGCCAACAAGGACAAGTCTTGGGTAAAAGCAATGAATGAAAAATTGGACCAAATTGAAAAGAACAATACCTAGGAACTAGTCCCTAGACCAATTGAGAAAAATATCATTGGCTCAAAATGGGTATTCAAAAATAAAATGAATGAGGAAGGACAGGTAATCAGGAATAAAGCCAAACTTGTCTGCAAAGGATACTCACAAATTGAAGGACTTGATTACGATGAAACATTTGCCCCTATAGCTAGAATGGAAGCTATCAGAATGTTCCTGGCATTTGCATGCTACCAAAACTTCAAAGTATATCAAATGGATGTAAAATCTTCATTTCTGAATGGAGACTTAGAAGAATAAGTCTACATGGAACAACCAGAAGGCTTCTCATTGACAGACAAAGGAGACTATGTGTGCAGACTGAAGAAGGCCCTATATGGACTGAAACAGGCTCCTCGTGCTTGGTACTCAAGACTGGATAAGTATTTGCAAAAACAAGGCTTTAAAAGAGGTGGAGTAGACAACAATCTATACATAAAAGCCCATGAAGATGAACTCCTGATTGTTGTAGTATATGTTGATGACATTATGTTTGGAAGTAACAGAGAAGAACTAGCAAAAGGGTTTGCTGATGAGATGAAAACAGAGTTTGAGATGTCTATGATTGGAGAACTCAATTTCTATTTAGGACTTCAAATTCAGCAAAAGAACACAGGTACATTCATCTCACAGGAAAAATACTTAAAGGAAATGCTGAAAAAATTCAAAATGGAGGACTGCAAACCTGTGTCAACTCCCATGACCACAGGTTGCAAGTTGTGTGTTGATGATGGGTCAGCAGATATAGATCAAAAACTCTACAGATCCATGATTGGAAGTCTATTGTATCTGACTGCATCAAGACCAAACATCATGCTAGCAGTAGGACTAGTGGCTAGATATCAAGCAGCACCTAAACAAAACCATCTTCTGGCAGTAAAAAGAATATTCAGATATCTACAAGGAACAGCACAATATGGACTTTGGTATCCTAAAGGCAAAATCTTCACTTTAACAGCATACACAGATGCAGATTGGGCCAGCTGTGTGGATGACAGGAAAAGCACAAGTGGAGGTGCTTTCTATCTAGGAGAAAGTCTGGTGGCATGGTTAAGCAAGAAACAAACATCTATCTCCCTGTCTACAACTGAAGCAGAATATATAGCAGCAACAACATGTTGTACACAAGTCATGTGGATGAAGCAGACTCTTCAAGACATGAAGGTAAGCATTAATGAACCTATCTCAATCAAATGTGATAATACAAGTTCTATAAGTATATCTAAAAATCTTGTGCTTCACTCAAAAACTAAGCATATCCCAATCAAGTATCATTTTCTCCGAGAACAAGTGGCTCAGAAGATAGTAAAGTTGGAATATGTACCAACAAAAGAATAGACAGATGATATATTTACCAAACCGCTTGCCAAAGAACCATTTGAATATTTGAGAGACAAACTAGGGGTAGTATCTGTAGATACTACTCTCTGATATGAAAAGAAAGAACAGTTTCAGGGGGAGAACATAAACGAAAATATCATTCTCAGGGGGAGATCAACCAGCAAGGGAACCATGAAAACAGGTCCTCGGGATCAAAGGGATTATGGCAATAATACATTTAGCATAAAAGAATCAATAAAAAGGCAAAAGGGTCAGTGGTGTAGCAAAAGAGTGGTGAACCCGAAGTAAAACCGATGTGTATCTCATCCAAAATTTGGAGCAACAGCGTACAAAGTCAGGAAATTTTAGAGAGAGGAAATGCATGAAATATTGAAAAAGGATAAATACATAGCATCAAAGAATAAAAACTTCACTAAGAATTTGAACCCCTTTGCCATTGATGTCAAAGGGGGAGGAAGAGTAAGCAACAGAAGGAAGAGCAGGCAAAAAGCAAGCAACAGGAGGAAGAGCGTGCAAACAAAGAAAGTGTATTGCCATCAATGCCAAAGGGGGAGACTGTTGGAAATGTTGTCATTGATGGCAAAGAAGGCAGCAAAAACAGAGACAGGCAGAGGCAAAGGAAGTGAATATAGAGCCAGAACCGTTATCAGAAGCAGAGGCAGAGCGACAGAAGCAGTAGAGGCAGAGGCAGAGTCGTTATTCTGGGAATCATTATTTGTGATGGATACACTGTTCTAACGTATCAATTGATGTCAATTCTGGCTATGGAATACAATTCGAACCCTGTGTTTGTATGGGCGATAATAATACAATGGATATGAGTGGAGCGCTTCTAAGCTTAAATTGCAGGGTGCTCTGTGCTAACTAAGCCGTCGAGAATTGGTTGGAATCGATTCCCGTTCTCATTGTTTAGCCTGCGGAGGAACGAAGCGTTGTATTGACTGGAGCGAGTGTGAAAGGAGACATGTTGTTTGACGTGAAACTATGTGACTGAGTGTAATGAATGAAATACAAGTGGACAGAACCTGACGTGTCAAAGGGGAGTGGATCCATGAAAGGATGGAACCTTGCGAGAGGAACAGTGACGCGGTTTGGAGTGAGCAATAAAGGCTGGAAGCGGATTTCATCGCACCACCTTTCGTCGGCAAGCGGTAATTGAGGAGGGGGGAGTGATTCCATAGAGGTGTTGACGCATGGCAAGGTGGGACCCAACAAAACCACCTTCTAAAGTGCGCCATCGCACGTTATAGTTCGTACCAAGACGCTGAGCGATATTGTGATGAGCCGTTGATTTGGGAAGGGCCCATCGAACGGTGATCGCACGCTGGACTTGCCTGAAGTTTAATAAAAGAGCCCGGATCATATTGACAACGATCGATGGTGTAGATTCATTGCAGGTGGGGTCCAGAGCCAAGATTTATTATACGGTTATGTGTTTAAAACAGAGCGTTGGATTTAATATAAAGTGCGAAGGATTATAACTTAAGTCCTAAGGTTCAGAGCTAGATATATATATTGTGAGGAAACCATGAGCATATAAGAATTTATCTATGTTAATATATATCGAATGTTGATGCGTTGGGATTTAAGCCAAAGTCAAGGATACTATGCAGCATTTCGAAACACTAGGTAGAAAAATTTACAATATATTGGTATATTATGCTGTGAGCTAATATTACAGTTGTTCTAAATCAAGAATATAAGTGCAAAGGCCCAAAAAGTTGGAGATGCATGGTTATATGCATAGAAAGAAAAATTAGGTTAAGTACTAAATTGAGTGCAGGTAATTTTATGTGCAAGTAAATTTTAATTATTTAAATTGCCAGCCCAGAAAATGGAGTATTGAAATTGCCCAGATCAACAATTGGATTGAGTATAAATTTGTTGTATCCATTTCATATGCACACAGAAGGAAGTATGAGGCCTGAAAGAGGTAAACGAAATTTGTAGAGTTGAAGAGATGTACAACAAAGGGATTCAAAAAGTGTAGTGAACATGTGAAATATACATATGACAGTAAACAAAGAGAATGCAAAACAGTTTCTTAAACAGTAGTAGAAAAAGACAAAATCCAGTAAAGCCAAAGTTCAGAAGAAGAGCTGAGTGATATTGAAATGTGTAACTGAAAATGTAAATATTTTTGTTATTTATATTGTTTGTGATGCAAAGGCAAGTATCCTAAGGAAAATACAAAATCCCACTGTAGCATGGAAATTTGTACATATTGTTATCATTTTAAAAATGAGTTGGATAAAGGAATGAGAAGACATAAGCCAAAGAGTCATGACTGTTCACTCCAAATTCCTTGTGAAATACAAACAGTCATGTGAGGAACTCTATAAATAATATCAACTGGATATGCATAAGGGAAGTGAGAGAAATAAAATATAGAGAAGGCAGAGTATAGAAGTGTAAGGCAAAGAAGATTAAGAAAAGAGGAGCAGAAAGAGAAGCTACAGAACAGAGCTGATATCTGAGGTAAATCAACAAACATTTAGTTTGATAAATTGAGTAAGTTGGAGCTTCCCTATCAAGTTGCAGCTTGATAGCTGTCAGTTGTAGCTGACTGAGGTTGGAGCCTCCTGTAGGTTGGTGCCTGCAGAAAATTGAAAGGAGTTGGTGCTTCCTTGCAAGTTGTAGCTTGCTGAATTGAGGTAGGAGCCTCCTGTATGTTGGTGCCTGCAGAAAAACAGTGGTGAGAGGGAGTTGGGGCTTGCCTTTGCATCACAACAATAAAAAGATATGGTTTTCTCCCTTTATGGGTTTCCACTTATATCTGATGTCTCTGTGCATGATATTTATATGTTGATCTGATTTATATCATTTTCTTAATACCTGCTGCTCTCATATTAATTCTACTGTTATATTATACTTGTTGCTTACATTCGAAGATTACTCACATATTAAATTAGATATGAAATGAAAGTGTAAATAAGTTTAATGAAAAGATTTAAAGGTTAAGGAATGTGTTAAACTGATTCACCCCCCCCTCTCAGTTTAACTAAGGATTCAGAACACCATTGCTGTTTTACTTCTGGGACGTATGCAGCAAGGCGGGGACAATAGTTTGTGTCATGCAACCCTGCAACGCGGCAATCATCGCACCATAGTGCCGGCCTACTTGGTCCTGCCACTTCCCTAGGGCGAAGCGGACTAGGTCCCCCGGCTTGCATGTATTCTGTTAACAGCAGGTAGTTATCCTTGGTGTGACCATTCGTCCTGCAATGTATGCACCATATTTCCGGGCTAGCCTCTGCGCCTTGCTCCTTTCGCAGGTTCTGGATCTCCATGTGCATCGCCTCCAATTGTCCTTGGATCTGCTAGATGCCTAGCTGGGTATCATATCTGGGCGCAACTTATAACTTCATAGCGACCTCCAAGGCTTTTTCCGGCGATTCGAAAGTTTGGTGAGCTATAGGTACGCGCAGGTGAGGCAACAACATAGCAATGAACCACCATGTGTGTTGTTTGTCATCATAATGAAATCCTCCTTTCCTGATTGCCTTCTTCAGCCGTTGATCGGCCTCCCATACTGATTCAGAAGGCCCTTGCTTGAAATCCTATAGATCAACCACTATTTGAGAATATCACTTAGGCTTCTTGAATTGTTGTTTTAAGGCGTTCTTGATCTCTTCGATGGTTGAGTTTGCATGTTGTCTGATGTATCCCATGTACCAATCCAAAGCTCTTCCTTTGAAGGCAAGGGACAGTTGTGCCCTCTTCACTGCGTCACTATCTACGTTCTGCGCAGTCCATACCGATTCTGCGACAAACCAGAACTGCTCCATGTCCTCATCTCCCACACCCTTAAAGGTAGGAAATTTCATGTGTGTAGCCATGTCGTCTTCTGGTGGTGGAGGTGTAGGTGAATTCTTACCCCTACACTGGTTTGAAAGTGGTGTAGTTGGAGGACTCTGCGCAGCTGCTTCTCTTACCGGCCTGTAGACAGATCTACCTCCCTCTAGGTTGGTCCGATAGTATTTGTTGCTTCGCGTCGTACTCTTGTCCAGATCAGCGGTCATTCATTCGGTGTGGCTACACAGAATACTTTTTTCGCATAGTAATATCTTAGCAGCAATGGTAAAGTCTTCAGAAAATTACCCCTAAATCCTTTGAAGAATCTTCACTCTGCTTCGGAATAAGAGACGAATTAAATTCTGTCACGAATCCTCCTAGCACGCTGTCCACCCAGCGGTCTATGGTGTGAGTGATGGTGTTATCAGCCTTTTTCTAACCGCTGGATCAATTCTGGGGTCCACTGTGTGACCCGCTCGTCCTTCCAACACTTCTGAAATTTGACCAACCTTGCGAGCCACTCCTAGAGCTCGATCACAATGGTTATGAAAAATATCTCGTAGATATCTGTGAAAATATACCTACTTTTACACTCTTCGGTGGTCAACCTCTTACTGCGGTTTTCTTTCACTGCGAATTCCTGAACTTGCCATTCGAATCACTCATCAATTTCTTTTCTTTCAAGTTTCTAGTATGGCCTTGGAATTACCCGATCCCTCTCTCAAAATGCTCTTATTCTCAGCAACGGAACCATTTTTTGGCTCAAGGGGTCCTGACCCAGGTTCAGAGGTTAAGGTTTTCCAACAAACCCCTATACTACTGGCCCTTTCGGCAGTGGCCTGTGCAATCCCGCGAAGTAGTATGGGAGGGTGCTAGAACCAGGTTTCCACACCCTAGGAGAGGGTAGGTAAGTCAGGCAAAACTACATTTGACTTCACAAATATCAGATCACATATTACAGAACCCAGATCTATCAGTTCCTTTGCATCCACGTGCGCAATATTGTGTATAATCATAATGAATAACAAATATAGGAAAATAAGGCAACTATCGCAGCTATTCTTGCATAAAGTCTAATAAACAGATTCAGATCAATGGTCAACACAGCATAAGCACTTAGCACAGTTACTTTCGGAGCTCAATATAGAATCATGCATACCATAATAGATCTAGATCTCAGTATAAACAAGTAACACAAGTATTTTCGCAGCTCAAATCAATGACACAGAGCATACATGAACATATATCACAGATCCAATAGATTTAGGGATTTCAACAGCCTTCTGCATTTATTAATTCTTCCGATCCTTTTACAATACCCAATTCTGTGCACACAGTAGCAGGGTCCACACACAACAGGACTGAGGATCTCCGCGCACACTGCAGCAGGAATCCTTTCCCAAAAACCCAAACAGATTTGATAATTCGCAATTCGCACCAATCTTAGTCCAGGTATGTCTTACAACTCAAAAAGGTTCAAGTACTTATACTATTTTAGCCTACGCATCCAATGGTATGGAAACCATGGTTTGCGGATTCTTGGTCTACCCTTGACCCTCCTATAATGCATTAGAGGCTTTGACCCACCCCAAAACCCCTGCGTTAGACTAAATATGATAAAAAATATACAGAATGGACCAGTTTCGTAGCTCCTATAGGAGACCTTGTTCCAACAATTCCAATTCTTTAACAAAATAAGCGGAATCCTTAACAAAGGAATGTGTGTGACCAACAAGAGGTTTGAGCTTCTGAGCCAAGTATTGGCTAAAAGATAGGTGGGACCACCTATTGTGTTAACAATAGGTCTTAAGGGGACCCCATCTTTGTGAATCTTCGGAAGGCCATAAATCCCGGGCATGAGAGGGTTGCTTTCAATAAGTTTTTTGTTGAGAGGATTAAGAACATTATTAGACTTAATGGGAGACACAACCTCCTTTGAAACTTTTTTAATGAGATTCTTACCAAGTTTAACATAACTCCCACTATTATAAAGGTGGTCCACGATTTTGTTCACATAGCCAGTTTTATCTAAAATAACAACTGCTCCTCCTTTGTTAGCTTTTAAGACAACAATGTTAGGGTTATCCCTTAACGATTTAAGGGCAAGAAACTCACTTTTTCTAATATTGCTTCTAGGATGTTTAACTTTCCTCAACACAATAACGCATTCTTGCCTAATAACCTCCTTGACATTATCTCGAAGGTCCCGAATTCCAAATTCAATATTACAAATGATGTCATCAACATAGATCTTCTTAGGGGCAAGGGAAAAATTAAACCCTTTATTCAAGAGGCAGAAAACAGGAGAATCCAAATCTATACTAGAAAGATTAATAACATTATTAGAAAAAGTTTTGGAATTATTATTATTATTTTTATTCAGGTTCTTACTATAGTTAAAGGATATTATTAGATTTATTAGTTTTTTATTTTTATTATATTATTATATTTATTAATTTCTTATTTCTATTTTTATTATAGTTGTTATAGAATAAATTATTATTAATGAGGGTAATACTATTAGTTAAGTTATAGTTTTTATTAGGAGTTTTGTTTGTCAAATTGTTACTATGGTTACGAATTTTATTAATTTTCATGTTTATATATGTTATTGTTAGGGGAATTATTGGAGGAATTATTAATGGTGGGGTTATCAATATAATTGAAAATAATATGAGGAAAGTCAGATACGGGAACCAAGCAGAAAAAAGAATTAGGGTTATCGCTGAAACCAGAATTGGGGAAAGCGAAGGAAGAGGACAAGGGATTGACATGGGAATATGAATTAGAATGGGAGTTCAAGCCAACCGAGGTGGAAGGGGTTTTAGGGAGGGGCGAGGAAGGCACAGTAATGGACAACCCACTAAGGAGAGAAACCTATGTTGCACTAGTTTATGGTACACAGGTACTTTGGGTAGGGGGGACAAGTATCTGGTATGGCTAGAAGCTTTGCCCAAATTTACAGGAAACGTCAAGTTGGGAGCAGAAATAATATAATATATTAAAATTAAAAATAAAATAATTTATTTATTTCCATCCAAAACTTTCCAATTAAATTCCATCCTGTAGATTCCATTTTGCAATGAAATATGTAAAAGATTGAACTTTGAAACACTGCCAGAAAAAATCAAAATATCAATCCATCAACAACTTGCCAATGAAATTCCTTGCCAGCAAAGAAACATGTGGAACTCCTAAACCGAAAAAAAAAATATTATTACTTGATTATTATGTGATTTCATGCAACACTATATTATACTCAATTTCAAAATTCAAGCTTGGAAATTTATAAAATGAAATTGACTAACACACTACTCTTTCTCTTTCTGACCATCATTGTAATTTGTTGAATCTTATCATTAAAGCTTCAAGATAGGCTTCAAGGAAGTAGACTTGTTTGTGTAAGACGCACAACACACAAACTGGAAACAATCTTCAACAATATATTAATGAATGTCTCAAGGAATGATGTACAATGTATACACATATAAATACATGAAGAAACTGTTGAATCAGTTCCCCGGGTTTCTTGGACTCTAATATCGATTACCTAACACAAACTAACCCAAGGATTAGTTGCCTAACATTCCCCCCTTAATCCGAAGAGATATACCAAAGTCCAAGAATGAGAGCTCAGAATGCATAAATGCATCTCAGCCAAGAGCTAAATGTCTCTCGGAAATGGTTTTCAAGGATGACCAGAAACCGAAAATGGGAGAACTCAATGTCTCACCAAAATTAATTCTGGAACCTACAGAGCAGTTCTCAGAATAAAAAAATCTGGTTTTGAGATGACCACAAACTTCGGAATTGTCACAATAGTTCCTCAAACAATTCCAAACAAATATGGAAGTGCTCGCTCATAAACAACTCAATCAACTGAGGTTATGGATCAGGATGTGGATCACTGACTCAGGCTTGCTTGACATCTCAAACTCGAACCTGTACCAGACCACCCACCAAAAAATCCCCCCTTGTCGGATACAAGGTGAGAAATATTCGTCATCACTGCAAGACTCGCCACTCTTGAACAAATTCTTCGATATGGTCTGTAGATCTTCTTGGCTGCTTTCGTCCATTCCCAAGAAGAAATCCATCCAAAACTTAACTTCTCTCTTGGAGTTCTCTTCTTTTTGGAACATCAGTTTGACTCGTGATTTCACTTTCCACAATGCTCGCACAGTGAAGATAAAAACACCGATCTTTCATATGTCCAACTCTGTTACACTGTTGGCATCTATTAACTTTTTCTAGAACTACACTATCCAGAAAACCTGCACTTCAAAATTTTATAGGTTTAGCGAAATCTGGAATGTGAAAAGATACATCACTGCTATAACCAAGACCAGTTCTATGTTTATTGTGTGTCATCTCTTCCCATGGTCTTATAACAGGTTTCACATCAACACTTCTAACTACATCCAAATTTTCACCTGAAAGCACTCCATTTCCTTGATCATTCTTTGATTGATGATTAGGCTCAAACAAATTGTTGTTCTGAAAAAATACCAGTTCAGAATCACAAGTTTTCTTTTGAAGTTTGTGTCGCTGTAACTACGATTCTAACTCCAAGAATTCAATTTTTCTTTTAGAATTTTGCAAACATGATTGGATGTCACAAAGCATGTCCTTGCTGACTTGGAAATTGTTATTGACAGAAGATAACATTAAATTGCTTAATAACTGTACTAAATCATTTATTTTGTCCATTTTCTCCAGAAATCAACTTTGAAAAAAAAAGTGGTGTCGGCTACCACCGAAAATGCACCCAATACAAACAAAATTTCAATGATTTAACCGGGTGTCGAGTTCAACCGACCATGCACCCATCAACATCAAGGATTTAAACTTGTGACCTCAAATATGCCAAAAAACTATTTTACTTTCCTTAACCACACTGCCTTTCTATTTTCTTGATTTTGCAGTCATATATTTTATAATCAATGCTGTAACCAAATGTGATGTTAACTTTTTGTGCAGTGCAACACATCTCCCTAGACAACGCACAAGCTATCATGGCATTCCAATTGAATGACGACGACAACATTCCAATTGAATGACAATCGCAGGCTTACTAATATAAGGACAGTTACATCAATCAATCAATATCCATTCTCAAAACAATAAATTTGTCCATGTGTCAATCCCATAATGCTTCAGGTCATTGTCTACTCAAGCGAAACAGAACACACTATTTTGCCACAATACTGGAATAGATGCAGGTTAAAATCTAGTTTATTGCAGATTGGCCTCGAGTGAACCAGACATTTCCTTCCACCAGACCCTCCATTGTCACTCGTTCAATTACTCTGTCCTTGAAATTTATATTATTTTCAAAACTTCAAACTTTTCTGATATCACCTCCCTCTATTAAATCCAATTTCCTTCAATGTTTTCTACCAATTCCAAACCATATAATTCGAAAAAAATAAATAAAATATGAATGGGTAGGAAGACCTGGAATTTGACATCAATAAGGAAATATTCAATATGTTACGGATGTTGGGAGCTGCTTCATCGTATCTCCTTCTTTCTCTCAGCACCTCTGCACTGGCCCCCTCAGTTTCATCACAGTCCATGCGCTTACGCAACATAGCATGTCTCTCTGTGGAAGTTTGGCTGAGGCTACATACTCTAAAACAAAATTCAAATTTTATCTCTCTCTTTTTCTTTTTTTTTTAAATCATCTCACAACACCCCAGTGCTTAAACAATCTTGATTTGATTCACACATATCAACATAGTTTCTATCTCCAAGTTTCATTCCTCGGTTCTGACCAGTAACGCGGTTGACCACTCTTCTGTTTCAATTGACATCCGATATCAGGTTTGAAGGTATCACTGGCATCGAGCCTATCGTTACATCAATTGAATCCTCTGCTTCAAAGAAAAATAATAATTGCAGAAAGTCGTTGAGGAACATGATGCACGCAGAGATGGTATACAAAATTGTATCATCCAATGGAAGAACTTGGAACATAATTTTCCTTCTATTAACGAAGCTTTAAAACACATGATTGAATAAATTTGAAAATGGATGAATATGTTTCCGCAACCAAAGATAGGATTAAGTGGCCATGGGTTGCATTAAAGGAGTCCAAGAAGCTATGGCTTCTATTAATAATTGTTGTTTTGTATAAATCTTTCCTGACTTGCCTCCCTTCTCTTTATGATTTCCAGATTTTCTAAAGGGAACTACCACTCCTTAGATTGCAAAAATTGCTGATATGAAGTGTTGAGGTTGCAGTCACTGGATTTTTAGTTAAAATATGTTGGGATAAGGAGTATTCTCTTAACAATGCATTCTCCAGCCAAGAAAATCCCCAATATAGAGTTGATTATCAAAACTGGTTTAATAAATGAGACAGTCGATCAACATTTCGGAAGAACCGACTGCTGGCAACTTATCGCATAAAGAGGCAATCATCTTAAACAATGTGTACAACTTCACTTGCAAATGCAGTAGCAATGAATCTCACACCACAATCTTGGCAATGAAAATCAAGACTTCACCCAAAATTAGAGGTTTAATAAAAAATCACAGAATAAAATTTTATTTGAACCTGTTTCTTTTATTTGCCGCTGCCAAGAACCTCCCTCCAATGATAGTAAAAATCACATTCAAATTGTAATGGTCTATTTATATCTTCAATTGGCATAACATTTTTTCACTTGTGTACCTTCAGAGTGCCCAATTCGCAGCAACACAGACACAACACATATCTTTACCTTCTTCGTTGTGACATCGCCCTTTCGGAGTAATGGCTTTACAAATTTTTAACTCTTTCGACTTGACACACAACCAAATAAATCAGTTTCTGACTCACTGACAACCTCAACCTCTCACCTGCCATCTCTACTTGCCATCTACTTGCCAGGAAGACACCAGGAATATTGTACAATCACCGCAGATGAATTCTTGGATAATTTCTCATGGACGGCCACAAAATTAGTGGCACAAGTTAATCTACAGAGGGGATGAACAACCCACTTTGATACCATTGTAAGACACACAACACACAAACTGGAAACAATCTTCAACAATATATTAATGAATGTCTTAAGGAATGATGTACAATGTATACAAATATAGATACATCAAGAAACTGTTGAATCATTTCCCCAGGTTTCTTGGACTCTAATAATCGATCACCTAACACAAACTAACCCAAGGATTAGTTGCCTAACAATTTGCAATTATTGAACTTCAAGATTTGCAACAGAAGCTGTCAAGGAATGAATTACAACTGTATATATTTTGTTGAAATCTTTGCTAGATCTCCACATCTCTGTTGCTTTACAAAGCCCATGCAGTCCAACCCCTTGACCTATCATGTATCACTTAGAAAATAAAAAAAATGGTATCTTCTATGCTCAAAATAGGTACCCAAAAGGTGAAAATATGCTCAAAATAGGTACCTGAAACGTCAAAATTTATAGTAGTGAAGCTTCCGAAAAGCTCCAAAGTACCCTTTGAAGCTCCCAATGATTTTGGAAAGTTTCCTACGTGCTCTCCAATGGCTGGGAGCGGTACCCGTGTTACTATGAGAGAAACAGACGAGGAATTAGTAGTTATGAATTAGTTGTTAAAGGTTAGTTGCTAAATTAATTAATTAATTATGGAATAAGAAGTATATAATAATTAAGTTTAATTATTTATCAATTAGTTTTTAAAAATACAAAATGATATTACGGAACAATAATTTTATATATATTTTAAATATATTTAAAAGGATGGTCAAAATAAAATAAAATAGAATTAAATAAATAATTAGGGAGACCAAAATTAAATTAAAAACGAATAAAGGTAAAAAACCAGATAAAAACAAAATAAGTAAGTAAATAAATATAATATAATAATAAAAATTAAAATGAAAAATGAAAATGAATAAATAAACAAAAAAAAATTAATGAATAAATAAATGAGAACAAATTAATAAATAAATAAATAAAAGAAGTTGGAATCCAACTCACTGTGTTTTTAGAGTTGTTTTTGTTACCACATGTTTCTCAAATTCAATGACCTCTCTAAATTTCTTATAATAGAAGTGATTAACCCTAACAAAGAATCCTTAAGAAAGACATGGTGTTTAGATTTCTCAAGTTATTATTACCAACTCAAAAATAATAAAACCATGTAAATCACAATGTCATGATCACCCCTATAATTGACAAAACTACCATACCAGCCTAGATCCATCTAACTCTGGATCTATCATGCGCCGAGAGGGATCGAATCTCTCGAGGTGCAAACCTATTTTTTGAGTGCAAAACTTCAGGAAAGGTTTGCACCTCGAGAGATTTGATCCCTCTCGGCGCATGATAGATCCAGAGTTAGATGGATCTAGGCTGGTTCCAGTCGGAGGCATCAACGTCACATTTTTCAGATTATTAAAATTTTTGTATATTTTTGAGATGTAAGATGGATCTAGGCTGGTTTGAGTGGTGTGATGCCAAGGAAAATCTATCAAAGGTATGATTAATTTTATCAGTAATATGTAAATATATCAAATATTAATATAATCATTTTTAATATGCTAAATATTTCTGAGATTAACTTGGTCATTTTAATTTTAAATTTTCTTAGTTACCTCAGTTCGTTGAGATGATAATTATTGTTAATAACTATAATGATGAAAAATGATGAAATATTTTTTTTAAATGTAAAGTGACAATAATAGTGTTGAAAGATAGAAAATGTGAACAATAAGAACGTACTCATGTTACAATCAATCTCAAACTATTTTCTTCTACTATTCTTATTTCCTCCCTTGTTAGTTTTGTTATCTTTTCATATTGATTATATGAAAAAGAAAATTTAAATTGTAAACCATTTAAATCTTTAGCTCGATCTGTTGTAGTAAACATGATACCTTGTCTCTCTTGCTCTCCAATATTAATAGCTTAAATTACTATAACACAAAAATCATTCTACATTGTTAAAAAAATTTTGTGCTTACACTAAAATCAATGCATATTTTTAATCCAATCACTTTAATATTAATGTACCGTCATATATCCAATTACATCAAATCATAAATCAACATATACATTGAAATCAATGCATTTAATGCAAGCAATCAAATAAGATTAGAAAATAACTTCTACATTGAAATCAATGCACTTAATGCAATCAATCAAATAAGATTAGAAACCAACATCTACACTGAAATCAATGCATTTACTCAAAGCAATCAAATAGGATTAGAAATCGCCATCTACATTGAAATCAATGCATTTAGCACAAACAATCAAATAGTATTAGGAATAATCTATATTGAAATCAATGCATCTAGTGCAAGCAATCAAATATAATTATAAATTGACGTCTAAATTGAAATCAACACATCCAGTGCAAGCAATCAAATAGTATTAGGAATCATCACCTATATTGAAATCAATGCATCTAGTACAAGTAATCATATATCATTAGAAATAAATATCTACACTAAAATCGATGCATCTAGTGAAAATAATCAAATAGGATTATAAATCACCATCTCCACTTAAATCAATCCATCTAGTGCAAGAAATATTCTTCCCTCTTTCCACCCTCCATCCATATATATATCCCCATCCATCTCTTTTTTTTGTCTCTATCTCACCCCCCTAAACACACACGCTCTCGCACTCCATATATATCATTCTCTTTGTCGATCACCCTCTCTCCCCATCTCTCTCTTCTTCCATCTCTTCCCCTTCTCTCCCTCTCCCCCGCTAATATCTCTCTTTCCTCCTTTTGTCCTCTCTCTCTCTCTCTCTCCATCTTCCTTATCACTCACTCTCTCTCTCTCTAGGAACCAACATCTACACTGAAATCAATGCATTTACTCAAAGAAATCAAATAGGATTAGAAATCGCCATCTACACTGAAATCAATGAATTTAGTGCAAACAATCAAATAGGATTAGAAATCATCTACATTTAAATTAAGTCATCTAGTGCAAGTAATCAAATATAATTATAAATTGACATCGACATTGAAATCAACACATTCAGTGCAAGCAATCAAATTGTATTAGAAATTACCACCTACACTGAAATCAATGCATCTAGTGCAAGTAATCAAATATCATTAGAAATAAATATCTACACTAAAATCGATGCATCTAGTGCAAATAATCAAATAGGATTAGAAATCACCATCTCCACTTATATCAATCCATCTAGTGCGAGATATATTCCTCCCTCTCTCCACCCTCCATCCATATCTATATCCCCCTCCCTCTATTCTTTTTTGTCTCTCTATATCACCCCCCTAAACACACGCGCTCTCGTACACCATATATATCAATCTCTTTTTCAATCACCCCCTCTCCCCATATCTCTCTTCTTCCCTCTCTTCACCTTCCATCTATATCTCTATCTTCCCCTTCTATCCCTCTCCCCCATTAATATCTCTCTTTCCTCCTTTTTTCCTCTCTCCCTCTCTCTCCATCTTCCTTATCTCTCTCTCTCTCTCTCTAGAAACCAACATCTACACTGAAATCAATGCATTTACTCAAATAAATCAAATAGGATTAGAAATCGCCATTTACACTGAAATCAATGCATTTAGTGCAAACAATCAAATAGGATTAGAAATCATCTACATTGAAACCAATTCATCTAGTGCAAGTAATCAAATATAATTATAAATCAACATCTAAATTGAAATCAAAAAATTCAGTGCAAGCAATCAAATTGTATTAGAAATCACCACATACACCGAAATCAATGCAAGTAATCAAATATCATTAGAAATAAATATCTACACTAAAATCGATGCATATAGTGCAAATAATCAAATAGGATTATAAATCACCATCTCCACTTATATCAATCCATCTAGTGTGAGAAATATTCTTCCCTCTCTCCACCCTCCATCCATATCTATATCCCCCTCCATCTCTTATTTTCTGTCTCTCTATCTCACCCTCCTAAACGCACACATATATCAATCTCTTTGTCAATCCCCTCCTCTCCCCATCTCTCTCTTCTTCCCTTTTTTCACCTTCCATCTATATCTCTATCTTCCCCCTCTCTCCCTCTCTCTCCATCTTCGTTATCACTTTCTCTCTCTCTCTCTCTCTCTCTCTCTCTCTCCACCTTTCTCTCTCTATTTATTTCTTCTTACCTCTCTCCTCCTCCCCCTCCAAGTCTATCTCTCTTTCCCTCCCTCTCTCCACTCTCTCACATCCTCTCTCTTCCTTCCTCTCTTTCCCTTTCTCTCCCATCTCTCTCTCCCTCTCTCTCTCTCTTCACCCACCAACTATGTTACTATATCCCTCCCTCTCTCATTATATCTCCTTCTCCCCCCTTATCTCCATCTCTCCTTATTTGTCTCTTTATCTTAGCCCCAAACATACATGCTCTCTCTATGCCTCTCCCTTGTCACTCCTTCTCTCTCTCCACTTCTCACTCTCTATATTTCTTATTCCCCCTCCAAGTCCATCTCTCTTATCGATCCCTCTCTCCTCCTCTCTCTCAAGTCCTCTCTCCCGTCCTTTCTTTCTCTCTCTCTGTCTCCCCTAAATCCCTCTCTCTGCCGTGATCTCTCTCTCTCTCTCTCTCTCTCTCCAATACTCTCTCTTCCCCCATCACTCTCCTCCTCTCTCTCATCCTTCCTCTCTCTCCCTTTCTCTCCCACCTCTCTCTCTCTCTCTTTTCCCTCCAATCCTCTCTCTTCCCCCATATCTCTCTCTCTCTCTCTCTCTCTCTCTTCCCCCATCCCTTTCTTTCTCTCTCTCTTTCCACCCCTCTCTCTCTCCAACTACATTACTATATCCCTCCCTCTCTCCTTCTCACTTCTTCTCTCTCCCTTCTTTCCATACATATTACTTTGTCTCTTTATCTCACCCCTAAACATACACACTCTCTCTCCATCTCTCCCTTATAACTCTCTCTCTCTCTCTTTCTTCTTAGTTATGTAAACTAATGAACATAAATATTTGTAAATATAAAGTAGATTATGGAGTAAATATGAAAAGAGGTTTTATTTACTTAACATACCTCTAGTTTATTTATATTTTTATTTATTTACCATACCCCTTTTCTTTACTATGGTATTTGGCCCATAGGCTTGTTATATAATTACATTTTTATTTATAATCCTATTTGATGTATTGTTATTTATTTACCTTACATATATTGTTATATATTTGATATATTGTTATTTATTTATTTATGCCTCTTTATATATATTTTATATTTATTTATTTATTTATCATACTTTTTTATACCTCTTTTATATTTATTTATTTACCCATGGTATTTGGCCCATGGTATCAATATTAATTTGTCCCATGGTATTCGTCCCATAGGCTTCATCTAAATAAAACCTCTTTTAAAAGTTTTTTTAAATATAAAAAGGTTTATGGAATAAATATAAAAATAATTTTTGTTTATTTACCATACATCTAGTTTATATATATTTTTATTTATTTACCATAGCTCTGGAGTAAGTATAAATTCATTTTACAAATATTTAATTAAAAGAAATATTAAAAGATTTTGGATTTTGATTGTTTGCTTTGAATTAACTCTTTTCCTTTGATTTAGGAAATGGTATTGACTTTAGTAAAGAGTAAATATGTTTAAAATTTTACTTAATTTGGAAATTCAATGTGGTAATTTTTTTTGTTAAAGGTAAATTTATGATCCATTCAAATTCACGTATATAATTTAATATCCATTCAAATTATATAAATAATATATAATTGTATTAGAAATTGATATATGTTCTAGTACAATGCGATTTTTATTTTTTATTTTTTTTAATTTAAAACTTAAGCCGACATTTTGTATGAGGACGTGACATACCTGACATCGGGGTCATATTGGGCTGTAGATGCGCCTCTCAGCGCAATTAACAAAATTGTGATGACTTATCTCAAAATAACTAAAATCTTCGAAGGTTCATATTTTTACCCATTTTCAAATAAATTATCATAACTTTTTACTCTTAAAATTTTACTCATTTTCAACATAAGTATTTACATTTTCAACCATTTATAACAAAACATCATACACCACCATTTCTAACAAACATCATATACTTTTTTACAAATCCGCTTATTTTTAATTTAAATATTTATATTTCCACCCGTTTGTAATAAAAGAATTACAAACTTGGAACTTACCATTATGCTAAGTAACTTTGGGCTTACCATAATGGTGAGTGTGAGTGTCCATGACCAACTTTAACCTTTGAAAAGAAAACACCCATCCCTAGAACAACCAAAGTATAAGAAAAAAACCATTGAATATTCATGATTTTCTCATTTTAGAAGTTCATACATTATTCCACCCTTGCTTAGAACAACCATCAAAGTGTGAAAAAAAAACCATTTAATATTCATGAGTTTGCCATTTTATAAATTCATACATTATTCCACCCTTGCCTAGAACAACCATCAAAGTGTGAGAAAAAAACCATTTAATATTCATGATTTTTCCATTTTAGTACTTCATACATTATTCCATCCATGCCCACAACAACGATACTTGAGAGTCTAGGTAGTGAGTAGGGCCGCGCAAGTTGTCGAACATGGAATCCAACAAAACACAATTATTTTCATTATATAATTTAATCATATATCCGGAGGACCATACCATTAGTAACGGTAACGAAACAACAGTCGACCGTTGTAGGAATAAAGGGCTATGATAGAGAATAGAAACGACAGACAATAGCTCAAAAGTGTCTAATTAAAAACCATGGGTTTTGAAAAAAACTGAATGATTTTTTTTTGAAAAGCTAAAACCTGTTTTGTTTTTTTTTTAATTTTTTTTTTGGTTAATTAAACTATGTTTTTTATTATATATATTTTAATTTTTTTTTGAAACACTTGGATGGTAGAAAATTCATAACTCAAACTTATGGTTTCAAAAAACTTCTACAACCATTTTAATTAAAAAAATGCTAAAATTCTTAAAAAATATATAATAGATAAACTACTAAAAATATTCAGCATAAAATATAGTGAAATCACTTTACACCTCTAAAATATGGTTATTAATATTTATGAATATTATTAATATTTATAGAATATCTATCTTGTTTATATAGCATTGCATGTTGTACATGTCACTTCATTTTAATATAGCATTGAATCTCGTACATGTCATTCATTATTATGTAGCATTGAATGTTGTGTGAGAATATATACGCAATGGTGAAATAATCTAATTTCACTATGCATAGGTTCCATTACACAATTAGCAATAAATAAATTTTTCCCTCTCCATAAACGAAAAGAACTGAAGATAAGAACTGTGAGGACATAAAGGAAAATGTAGACAACATGGTGACCAAATTTCCCTGTATTTGGGCCAAAATTATGAAAGTTCGAAGGGCGTATTATTCACAATTATAAGGGGGCGTTGGTAAAGAAAATCCAAGAATTGAGGTACCGAAACTGAAGCTAACAAGAATTAGCGACCAGAGCACAGAGCGTGAATGCATTTTCACTTTTTAACTTTAAGTTATTCTAAAACTAGAGTAGTTGGACTGTGATTTTATAAGAAGTAGGCCTGTGAAAAATTATCAGATTGGATTTCCAAAAAAGTTGGGTGGTTCTATTCAAGAAATTGTTCAATATGATATCTAAAGGAAGCCCTGGTTTTGTAATCTGTTTTTTATTTTTCAATGTCTTTAAGTGGCAATGTCAGCTCTGGCATCACCATGTCCGAGCATTCCCAGTTCAATCATTTATGCTTGGATCTAGAAATAGACTATGTTCAGGTTCTCACTCAGACGCATGTCAGGCCACCTTCTATAAATATTTGTAGTTTGCATTAAGAGAAACAACAAGAAGGTGCATTTTACAATTTTTAAGGATATTCTTATATTGTAATGTTTGTGTCGCTTTCACAGGTGCATGCAGAAGCTCAATCACATCCACATGGCAAGGAGAAAGCCCCATTGGATCAACTTCACAAATCGGTGGAGGATTTAAAGAAAAATAAGTCATGGAAGACTTCTATGTTCTTTTGGAGGAAATCCAGTGAGAAGAAGAAACACATGAAGAAGGCAGTTCCCGTGTTCGAGTCTCAAGCCAAGCCAATAACTCCTTCATGTCGATCTAGTCGATCAACTTCCATTCCAATGGCTACCATGTATAGTGCGATGCAAATGAACAAAACCGATGTGCCATATATGTCTCTGCTGCATCACAACCATAGCCATAACCATAGTCGTACCAGGGTTTCTCTATCAAGACCAATATAATTGGTTACATAGTCTTTGGAATTTTTTTTATTGAAGTGTAATGGTTTGTTTGAATATCTTGAATTTATATCAATTGTAGATTATAGCAATATTTTGAAATTAGACACTAGAGATGGATAAATTGTTTGACTTGTTTATGACAATAAATTTTTGACATATTCCTTAAATTTGTAATCTATATAAAATTTTTGTTTGAATACGTATTTAAGGTACTCTAGAGAATGTGGTCTAATCGTAAGTGAGGAAGTTTGTTCTCACAGGTCTTATAATCCAATTCTAGACAAAACTGTGTATACCTGTGAACTACTCCTGACACAATTTTTCAATTGAAAAAAAAAATATGTATTCTGAACCAATAGCAAATAAATTAGATGTTGTTTATCCCAGAGATTTTGTTTGCATTAATACTTTTAAAACCTTAGATGATAACCCAAATGACACCTTCTCCACATTGTCCCAACTTGGTGATTTTGCATGTCGTATGACAATGCTGATTTTAGATATATATGCATAGTTTTTCCAAGAATATGATACATGGTATACCATGAGACATCCTTTTGCCACTTGAAATGGCCTAAATTTTATTATAATACATATTTGGATTCACTTGAGGAAAGGTTATCTGTTGAAGCGATCAAAATGAGTCAAATCCACTGATAAAAGATAATAATAATAAAATAAATAAATAAATAAAAAATGATTACAAATATATAGCTGAGTGAATGCGAGACTTAGTTTAAGGAAAAGGTTGATATTTCAAAAATTTAACAGACAAAAAGTGATAAAAGATTAAATATATATATATATAGATATAGCTGAGTGAATGCGAGACTTAGAGCAAGGAAAAGGAGAATATTTCAAAAATCTAGCAGACAAAAAGTGAAGTAATATTTGACTAATGTTAAATAATTGAGTGCAATATTTGACCAATGTTAAATAATTGACTTGGATATTTTTATCAAATTGCTACAATATTTCAAAAAATTCCAATCCAGTAACCCGAAAACTCCATCAAATCCATTTAAATCCAATAACCCAGCATTGTAGACCCAAAAATTTATTAAAATTCGTTAAATGATAAATCCAATAGGTGAAAATAGTTGTCAAACATGAAGGGCAAAGGAGATTTGTTGGGCCTAACAGACTCGACATAGGTTATACTAGCAATTGCACCAGGAGGTGCAAGGGAACGCCGGAAGGAGGAATACAATATTTAAGGCCCATAACAGCAACTAAACATTGCTTGTTCCACTGTGCAAACATAAGGAAACATGCAATGGCTAAAATATTTTCCTTTGCAGAAATGAAATCTTATAAATTGGGACATTTCCAAAAACCACCAATACATACATAGACAGTAAAGAATATATAATTTTTTAAATCCTTAAAGGAGTCTTAGAATTGAGATTTATCTAGATCATCAAAGTAGAGATGTTACAATGTTTTTTTTGCTGATATTCACTTGAATTGCTCATAAGAAAACATTTTCTGCAAAAGACAGTCTTAACAAGTTTTTGACAACAAATCAAAACAGGACCTTTGCTCAAAATAAAATAGACACAATCAAAGTGGCACACAAATTAACGAATTAGAATAACTTGAAACCGCTCAGCAGATAAGATAAGACAGATTTCATACAAATTGCAGTCCGTATTTTCCTAACTCTTGTTGCACATTTTATTTTGTGTATTTTTTTTCAATATTCTTTTATAATGCTTGTTTTTTTTATTATTAAATGCAGACCACATGGCCAATTATGCAGGGCCTTGGCTTTACTGATGTATACTCTTATTGTTGTTTAGCAGGATTTCTAGAATATTAGATGGGATGAAGGTTACACGAATTCATAGCTAAACTGTTTTTTTTTTAATTTGTCTTTTAATCTTTTGATATCTCACAGAATGTGGAACAACAACAACCCAGAAAAAAAGATGCTCCTGAAGAAAAAGCAAGATTGGAGACACGATTTGCAAGAGAAGTTGCTATGATGTCTAAAGTACAGCATAAAAACCTTGTTAAGGTACTTATTTTTTATTCACTGATTGTCCTTACTTTCTTTGATATAATCTATTGCTTTGTTGCAAAGGGAAAAGTTCAGTTGTATGTATAATATGTCTTTTAGCGATTAGAAGTTCATGTGAATCCCAAACATATTCGGGGTTCATTTCAAATTGATCTTTAACTTTCTTGATTTGAGATATGCTCACAACTCTGTTTTCTTTCCAACATTGATGTGAGGTTTTGTGTGCTCAGAAAAAAATAGGATAGCTTCATTTGTGTTGCTTAAATAATTTATTTCATTCCCTAACCTTTTCATTGGCTTCTAGGATTCTTGCTTGGCATGGTGGTTAATTATGTTGTCAGGGTAGTTTGTTTTGGATTTGCTTTTGCATGACTTATAGGCGCTTTTCAATTCAATTGTGATTCAAGAAATCAACTAAAATCGAACATGTATCTGTGACTGCATTTCATCGGAGCATGCAAATATCCAATCAAGGAAATAGTTACTGAATTTCTCCTAGGCATGTCAATTCGGAAGCACATGATGAGTTTACGTCCCAATCGAATTGACCTCCATGTTGCAATAAGTTTTGCACTTGACATTGCATAAGCAATGGACTGTCTACATGCCAATGGGATTATACACAGGGATCTAAAGCCTAGTAATATGAATAGGTTTACTTCTAACCAGTGATAGCTTGAAATTGTGAGATTCTATTATGTACAAATCTTTTAAGTTGCGCTTATGTTGTGCTCTATACATGATTTCTAAAGAGATCAGTAATAGTTGTCTGGTGGCAAAGAAATTTGAGTTTTTTTTTGTTCTTTTGTTTCAGAGAAATCATGGACAATACAATTAGGTATTTTAACAGATTAAAGAGTATAAGTAATGCATGCTGGATTTTCGTTCTAATCATCTATGTTATTCGTGTTAACATGTTTACATGATGGCATCAAGAGAGAATGTCTTGGTAACTTCTACAACTAATTGAAGGTGTTTGATTTGATAAACCATAACATTAATTTCATTTTGATTTCCTCAAATTAGAAATCCGTTATCTTTTATTTTTTCATCTGAGTTCACATCTAGATGGAGCCAAGTTAGACATTGGAGCTTTAGCTGATTTTAGAAACCGAAAAAATAATTCAGAGAGGAGAAAAAAAATTCCATATGCAAGGGTTTGATATCTTGTCAATCTATCTTGGTTAAGGTATTTTTCTCCAGACTTTTGGCATTTTATAATTTGATAGGTCTATGTTTTGGTATGTCATTTTTGGGCAGTCAAATACATATTTACATTAAATATCGACATAAATATTGAAATGTGAGAACTTATTGTGCCACGCCATTTCCCCTCCACCCTATCAAAAGCAACGTCTACCTTGCTCTATAAAATGTCATCTGCCTTCCTGTTATTTAGTCATGGAATTTTAAAATTGTGGAAAATTTTCAATTATATATTATTGCCTTAGGTTGGAAGTTTCATGCTTTTCTCTGTCTGCTAACTAATTTTCACTGAAAATCTCTATTGGCTCCCATGAGTCTCCTCCATCCATTTTCAGGGAACCATAAATTACTGAAAAGTGCACCTTGACTTTTTCAGTTAAATTCTCCAGTGACTGTTGCATGGATGAGATACGCTGCTACTGTTGCAATATGTGAAATAATTATGATGGAGTTATTTCTAGTCTGGTGTTTGCACTCGATTTTAGTAGTAATTGTATGTTTAAACTTTATTTGGAGGTGTGACTGTTCTTTTTGCAGATAACCTGTTGTTAACTGCAGATCAGAAGTCCTTGAAGCTAATTGATTTTGGCCTTGCACGAGAAGAATCTCTTACAGAGATGATGACTGCAGGGACAGGAACATATCATTGGATGGCTTCTGAGGTTTGTAGTTCATGCCATGTTCCATGTAAAAATGAGTCCCTTCTGAATGCATAATATGAATTAATTTCAAAAGTGTTTGTAGTTTACTGGTGTAAGCATCACTTAGATACAACCAACTTTTATTGGGTGCAGCTGTACAGTACAGTAACGTTAAGGCTTGGTGAAAAAAAGCAATACAACCTTAAGGTCGATGTATATAGTTTTTCTATTATTCTTTGGGAACTAATAACTAACCGCATGCCCTTTGAGGGTATGTCAAACTTGCAGGCAACATATGCAATAGATTTTAAGGTAAAAAAAATAGAAAACAAAGATTTGCAATGGCTTTATAGAGATTTTATTTCCAAGCTTTGCTTTTGTTTTGGAGACCTATAAAGACCAGATCAAACAACCTAGTATCAACTGGGGGATTACCTCTATAGGAACATTCCAATGGAAGGTATCTCACAGAATGTCGAACAACAAGAACCCAACAAAGAGAACGCTCAAATTTACTCATACAGCAACAAACCAGAAAAAGACCTCATCTAAAGACATGTAAACAGACAGAAGATTTGTGAAGATAAACATACATGCAAAGCACTACTTAAAAAGACAATCTAAAAGAACTTGAGACAAAGTTTAAATGCATTCACCTGTACTCTGAACTTGAGTCACCAGTCTCACTTTATTCCCATCCGACTCCGCGGAGAAATCGACATATGTAGACTTCCCCTCTGCAATCTTCATTTCTACATTTTCGCCTGAATCCAAAAAGAGATGCTCTTTGGCCTTCTCACCTGTAGACTGGAATCTGGGTGGGAACGCAATAATCAAAGTGAAAGGGGTAATCCTGGCCGCTGTAGTGGTCATTCCCCCTATTTGCATGGGAAAAATAATGCCCTTACACACATGAACATTAATGGTATCTATGGGAGCTTGGAGGGTAACATACTGGCCACTGGACTTCACGGCGATGGTCATATTGTTGATGTTATACCAGCTTCCCTTTGGGAAATAAGCATTCACCGATATGTTTTTGTTATAGAGCACGGAAGAAATTAGAACCCCTGGGCCGAGAAGAAACTGTTTTCTCACAGCGTAGGTTTCTCGGTCCTGTGGGAATGAGAAAAACAGAGGACGGGCAATGGAAGCTCCAGTCGTATGGGCATCATAGTTCAATGTGTAAAGATAAGGCAGAAAGCGGTAATGCAACCCCAAATATTTTCTTGTTGATTTAGCAACGGAATCCCATAGATAAAGGTCCCGGCATTTGCTGGAAAGATTGAAATGGTCTCTGCTGAAGGGATAGAAGGCCCATAGTTGAATCCACCACCCGCAGAGCTCCTCCGTAGTGTTGGGATAGAAGCCACAGATGTCAGCACCCACCATGGGCATCCTGAAGATGCCGAAGTTGAGTATGGTGGAGATTGATTAGCGGAGATCCTCCCAGGTGGCTTTGTTGTCTCCCATCCAGTGCGCAGCATATGACCCTAACCCCACGAAGGTTGAGCGCATGAGCACGAAGGGGTGCTTGTTCAAAAGATTCTGGAGCGCTTTGTGCATCGCCATGGCCCAATCCGGGAGGTGACTGTAGATTTGCTTATCTATCTGGCGAATTCGCTTAATAGTCTACGGTTGGAGCGGCAAAAGACTACAACGATCGAAATCCTGCAACATTTTGATTGGGAGGTGCCAGATTGGGTCATTGTGCCCAGAGGTAGCTTGGGAGGTTCCAAATGTGTAAGGAGCTAACTGGGCCTGGTGAATGATATTCCTCGCCTTGTCTGTGTGCATCATAATCCAGTCAATCCAGTTTGTGGCATGGTGATGGCGATGGCGTGAACGAAGTTCATTGTTGCAGAAACATGTGTCTTCAATTTGGGCATGGTGATGGCGTGACTCTTTAGTGTTGCAAAAACATGTACAGGATATGCCAGAGGATGGCGTATAAGCATTGAAGGTCTGGGAGTACAGGTGAACGCATTTAAACTCTGCATAAATAGGCAGGTTGCATTCAATGCTGCAAAAACAGGCAAGCAGGCACGTGGCATTCAACACTGCAGAAACAGACACACATACACAAAGGTATGGGGAGAATGTGGAAAATTTGGACAAATGGTGAATTTTTATTGGTTGAAAGGACAAACAGATGGCGAAATTTAATTCGTTGGAAGGGCGATGATAAACTCTCATTGGCTGGGGTGAATAGTGTTTGCTCACCCAAAGCCAGCAAAAGAACGCCTCTGGCGTAAAAATGTGTTTAATATATTTTGGAGTCCGAATGCGAACGCAAAGCGAAGCGAAGAAATGTGAGGCAATTAAAAGATTATACTCAAATGCGACACTACAGGTTAAAAATTTCCATGTGGCAGCCATATCAAAGCCACAAAGGCTGTTAACCGTTAAACCTGGTCACGATGCTAACCATTTATTGCATGTCACATGGTAGTGATAATTTTGGTTTGACTTGTATATAAAACCATTTTAAGTGACGATGAACCTAGTTGGCTCGAAAAGCATCACCAAAATTTCGTCCCATCTGATTATAACCAAAATATTTTTAGAAAATAAATATATATATTTCCAAAATATTAATTTAATTTTGATTATATCTTTTTTAATATTATTTAATTATTAATTACTTTTAAAAATCTATATCATTACCACATAGGAAAATATGTGAATTTATTTGTATTACAATGCAATTTTGTACCTGAATCATAATATTAAAAATATATAAAATGTTCTATATTTTTTGATAAGTATAAATATGATTTAATTTAATATATATATTTTTTATAACATAAACCTATTCAATTTCATTTTTATTAATTTTTTAAGTTAAACATTTTATATTATTTATTATTAGTTTTGTTTTATTTAATTTCATTTATATATATACTATTGTAAATTTTGTTTTTTTCAAAATAGTTAATTTAATAATATTAATTATTTTACTAACTAAATTTTAAAATAAATGATAAGATAGCTAAAAATAAAATTGTTTTTAAAAATTATTTTAAAAAAATTAACTTTTATAATCCATATAAATACACCATATGATAATATACATAATAAAAACATTAAAAGATAAGTCCATATAAGACAAGAGGGTGATGAGAGTCTCAAAGACGAATCTCTTTTTATTCCAAAAGTAAAGATCGACCAACTAACAATTGTTTTCAAGCTCATAATAAACTTTCCAACTTATTATTTGTGTACACCATAAAAAAATAATATTAAATTAAAAATGTATTTCATATTTCATATATGTTGTATAAACTTATTTTAATAAATTAAATTTGATGATGATGATGATTAACATCCACTAAGACCAATATGGTTTATTGAACCTTAAGAAAGAAGCGACTAATTGAGATTATTTAAGATTTTATTTTTGTGATAAAAAAGGAGGGAAAGAAGCGTTCATAGGTCATTGTAGTTTTCCTGACTCAAAAAGTCAAGGAGGTTGGTAGTGGGGCTGATGTTATGGAAATGAGAACAAATGTGAGTAAGGGCCAGACAATCCAAGAGAAAGTGATTTTCATCTTTGACTTTCTTAGTATCGCAAAGGAGGAATATTATTTCGCCCCAAGGAATCTTAGGAATAGAACAATGTATATTCATTTGCTTCTTAGTACTGGTTAATATAGAAAGGTAATTATGGTTAGCAAGTGTGGGGTTGATTACATCCTTACAGTATCTTAACTTTATTTTCCCCTCTAACTCCTTATCACTCCACAACGTATACTTAAATTTTGAAGTAATGATGCTTTCAATATTATCCTTGTTACCCAAGAGAGTATCATCCCTTACCTCCCAATGGTTGAGCCAAGACTTGGCATCCTCATGGCACCCTCGCTTGAGCCGAAGATGGCTTTGACCAGAGTTAGAAGCAATTTTTGGGAGCCTCTTGGCTTGCATGTTGTACAAATTATTCTTATACATTATATACCTAAACATAGTCGTGCATTCAATGGGGTAAATGATATCCTCAATAAAGAGAATAGTACTCGGAATTATGCTTCGATTTCTCATAATAATTCTTCAGCTTTTCAATGACTTCCTCTAGCGAACAAGGCTCATCATACTCAATCCGATCCTTGAATGCTAATGGAAATCCACCGACATTAGGGGAATTTTGAGGTCTAAAATGGGCCTCCTAAGGAAAATGTACAATCAAAATTCACTTTATGAGAACCAATCACATTTTAGGGGATGACATCATCCCTAATGGTTGAGGTGGCATTTCTTGACTTAAAGGTACTTACTTGTCAGAATCTCAATGGTGGATAAAAACTAATGGTTAACCATGGTAGTGCTCTAAGTATTTTTAAAGTCAAAGTAAAATACTCATAATAAATTTCATTTGACACTTTTTGAATAAAAATGTATTATTGTCATTTCATATTTCTTGAAAGAAACAATGCATATCCCTATACATTTATTATATTATATTATATTATATAATTTTTTTATATAGTATACTAATTACATGTTATTATACTATTTAAATAATATAAATTTTAATTAATAGCTGCTATAATATAATTAAGAATTTATAAATTTATATTTATATTTTATTTTAAGTTATTTAAGTACAAAGGACAAATGCATTAGTTGTTCAATGATAATGACCTTTTCTTGAAAAGCTCATTCTTATTTATAGTCACATCAATACAATTTTTTTATTAATTTTATTTTGGTACAACTTTTGAATTGGATTTAACTATGGTTACATGGATTGTGATGCAAAAAGTGAATTGCAAATTCATAAATATTATTTTATTAGTTTAGCTATTATTTTATTATTTCCTTAGGAGGCCCATTTTAGACCTCAAAATTTCCCTAATGTAAATCTCTGAAATTCTGTCTTCTGATCCTTAAGATATGGTACATACTTGAACAACTCAAAAAACTTATTCGTATACTCCTCATCTGTTATAGATCCATATTAAGCTCATTTAACTCAAAATTTCCATCATAGTATCTCTCTAACAAGTACTTCTTCCTGAAGATTCTTTTGAACTAATGCAAACTCAACTCCTTTGTCTTGATGTTGATGACATGCTTCACATCTTCCCACAGGATGTCTTCTTTCCCTTTGAGACTCAAAATAACTATCATGGTCTCCATGTTCTCTGTATAGTCATGCAACTCAAATAAATTCTTCATTCCAAGCAACCATGCCTATGCATATTCCAACTTATTTAACTCTCCATAGAATGTAGGTGGCTTGGATTTCTCAAAATCATCCTGAAAATATCCCCTCTCACTCCTCCTGTAAGGATGATAACGATGATGACGATGATACTGGTCTAAACCATAAATAGAATATAACCCATAACCATTGTCTATCCTTTCAGATGTGTCCAAGAACCTACTATCTACAACTGTGTCATCTCTATCAAACCTATTCCTGTAGAAATTATACAAACAATATGTATATCATAGATTCAATCCGATCTAACAATGTACTAAAGCTAGATACTGAATCGCTTCTACAAATCAATTGCGGAAATTAAACACAATCACTAATCACATGAAGCAAAGAAGAATCAATCAAACCACAACTCAGATAATTTCCTAGGGAAATCTTACTACTCAAAACCCCTCTATCATATATTGTATTTTCCACAAAGAATCATGAAACAATTACAATGCACCCTTCTCACAAGAGTCTCCTGCAATCTGCCTATCGGCCCACAATGATTCAGACAAAATCAGGCCAACACTTAGCCAATTCTCAGCCTGTCTTCAACCTGCCTTGCTCATGCAATCCCTAATGAATGCAATCCCTATTAATTAGGAATCTCAACCTTCCTCAACTGCCCTGAGTATCACGAGCATCCTGTGGTGTTTTAACTGTATTTGGGCAGCCTGCTAATATCACAACTGATAGTTAACTTCCCTTTAACCTTTGTCTCAACTGGTTCTCCACTAGAACTGACATGCATTCAACTATTAATAGTAAATCATCAGTTGCATGTTAGATCATTGATTGTGAATTAACTAAGATTTAATTCACTTGATCTCTCACTAGTGCAACAAACAGTTACAACTAGCACAACTGAATTTAACTTGCTTAACTGAGTTAATGATTACACATGCATTAAACTAATGCACCAACTGCACTTCGAACTCTGTTACAACTAGAATTACTCTGCATGCCTCACCAACTATCCTCAACTTGAAATTCATGAGCTAACTGAGTTTATCACACTCAGTTAACTATTACAAGTGATTATAAGATAAGATTACATTTTATTTTCCATTTTAATTAAGGGAAAATTAAAATAGACACTGCACCAAATTTAGCCCACACCAGTGTAGGTGTTGCTAGACATGCTGGTCCCACACTAGTGTAGGCTTTGCTTGGACCCATCGGTCCCACACTAGTGTAGGTGCTATCATGTTGTTTCTGGATGCCAATTTCACTGTTTCTTGTTGTGAACTTCAACACTTCCTCTCAACAAGAAAGGAATGTCCTTGCATGCGACATGCAACTCTCGCATGCAACATGCAACACTTCTCTAATGCTTCTCGCACATGGAACTCTTGCATGCAACACTTCTCTAGTGTTTCTTGCACATGCAACCTTTACATGCAACACTTCTGAAACTGAATATCCTCCAAACGACTGAATCAATATAATGCATCTGTCATCAGAGTATTTTGATTGTTGGTACCTACTGCACAGGTCTATTGGATTCTCTACATTATTGACATTTGCATCCATGCACTTTGCACTGATGCCAACTCTGATCTGCGATCCAGTATCCGACACCTATCACTCTGATTTCTGTCCTCCTGAAATTTGACTGCATCAATCTAATTGATCATGCTATTGTTGTACTGTGGGTTCCTCGTAGCTAGGTTCAATCCATGAGACGCACCATCTCTAGGACCTTCCCCAAATTTCTTCTTGGGATTATTCTTGCATATCGCCCCACCTTACACCTGGAGGTATAGCTACATGTACTCCCTCTTCTCATCTGGCTTGAAATTTCTCTGCTTGAGTGGTTTCTGCAACTCCATGATCCTACGCATGTGGCTGATCCACATCTTGAGGTTCATCCTTTGGAACCAAGAGTTCCTCATATTCATCCAAATCCATCTCCCTCTCAAGGGACAATCGCATGGCTTTCTCACACTTCCCCATGGTTGGAAGCTCTATAAAAATCACATCTACATTAAGTTTATAGAGATTCTTCACACGAATCCCAATATTCTTGGCTTGTCTTGTTGCTTTGTGTCAAAGGAAAACTTTCCCTTCACTAAAAACAACATCATAGCCTCTATCCTCCAACATTGCAACTGAAACTAAATTTCTCTTCAAGCCTGGTACATGCATTACATCTTCTAATAAAAATGGTTTACGTGACTATATTTGGAAAGTAACTATACCAATCCTGGTAGCGTTATACCTTCTATCGTCACCCATTTCAATATGCATTTGGAGGTCCTTCTCCTCCAAGCTACTGAAAAGTTCTTTGTTTCCCTTCACGTGGAAATATGCACCACTATCCAAGTACCACCTTGATCCCATCGCACTTGAAACCATGCATGCGATAAAAAAGAAGTCCAACTCAAATTGCGAGGCCAAAGCCTCAACAGCTACAGATCCTGAAGCCTTCTTGTTCTTCTTCTTTTGTGGAAAGTTAGTGGCATAATGTCCATGCTCATGATAGTGAAAAAACTTCACTCTGGACATGTCGCGCTCCTTACCTTCATCACCGGTCTCAAATTTTGAATAGGATTTTTTTCCCTTCCCCTTCTTCGCCTTGGCAACCAAAGCACAATCTTCTTCATCTTCATTCTTAGATGAAGATCCATCTCTATTACACTTGAATTCTTCTTGCACCAAATCCGACCAAAGTCGTTCCCAATCTGGTAGCTTCTCCCTCCCATTGACAAAGTCCCGATAACTATGCCAACTCTTAGGAAGTCCTAGAAGAGCTAGGCTCACCAATTCATTATCCGCGACAAAAATTCCTACACTCCCAAGCTCATCCCAACATTGGACAAACCTTGTTAAGTATATCGGAATAGTGTCGTTTTTCTCCATTTTGATTTTCCTGAGTTTATGTTTCAGTGCCAATTTCCCATGATCACCGCTGCTTTGAAATAGATCTATCAAAGCTGTCCACATTGCATATGGCGTCGCTTTTCCATGGAGAATTGAGACAATTTGGTCTCGTACTCCGTCCAGTAAGCTCCTCCTCTCATTTGCAGCCTTCTTTTTCCATGCATCAAGATTTACAACATCTATCACAGTGGATTTGGGAACATCATTGTCAATGAATTCCTTCAATCCGTTGTGCTCCAGTTATGCCTCCATTCTGTCTTTCCAAACAATATAGTTAGAGCTTCCCTCGAGTGCATACTCCAATCTCAAGCCATTGAAAGCCAATTTGATCCTAAATCACCTGTAGCACCAAGAAAGTCTTCTGCAAATTCGAATTCTATTCAGTGACAAACTTAGCTTCTCCTCCACGATTGTGATTTCATATGCTCTGATACTATGTAGAAATTACACAAAAAATAATGTATATCATGGACTCAATTCGATCTAACAGTTTAATAAATCTAGATATTGAATCGCTTCTACAAATCAATTGCAGAAATTAAACACAATCGCCAATCACATGAAGCAAAGAAGAATCAATTAAACCACAACACATATAATTTCGTAGGGAAAGCTTACTGCTCAAAACCCCTCTATCATATTTTGTATATTCCACAAGGAATCATGAAACAATTACAATGCACTCTTCTCACAAGAGTCTCTTACAATCTGCCTATCGTCTCACACTGATTCAGACAAAATCGGGCCAACACTTAGCCAATTATCAGCCCGTCTTCAGCCTGCCTTGCTCACACAATCCCTGATGAATGCAATCCCTATTCTTCAGGAATTTCATCCTTCCTTAACTGCGTTGAGTATCATGGGCATCCTGTGGTGTTGTAACTGCATCTAGGCAGCCTGTTAATATCACAATTGATATTTAATTTCCCTTTAACCTTTGTCTCAACTAGGTCTCCACTGGAACTGACATGGATGCATCTATTTATAGTAAATTATCAGTTGCATGTTAGATCACATATTGTGAATTAAATATTATTTAATTCACTTGATCTCTCACTAGTGCAACAAACAGTTACAACTAGCACAACTGAATTTAACTCACTTAACTGAGTTAACTGATTACACATGCATTAAACTAATGCACCAATTGCACTTCGAACTCTGTTACAACTAGAATTGCTCTACATGCCTCACCAACTACCCTCAACTCAAAATTCATTAGCTAACTAATTTTATCACATTCAGTTAACTATTACAAGTGATTATGAGATAAGATTACATTTTATTGTTCATTTTAATTAAGGGAAAATTAAAATAGACACTGCACCAAATTTAGCCCACACCAGTGTAGGTGCTACTAAGACCTATTAGTCCCACAATAGTGTAGGTGTTGCTTGGACCCATTGTTCCGATACTAGTGTAGGCATTGTCATGTTGTTTCTGGATGCCAATTTCACTGTTTATTGTTGCAAACTTCAAAAATGCCCATCATGAGACCTGCTACCATATGCCCCATTAGTCTTGCCCTCATGTCCATAACTAATCTATGTCTGTAACTATCTATGCAAGTCTAAAAACTCTGAAGGTTAACTACATTGACTTCTGCTTGCTTTTCCCGTGCCCTGAAAAGTATTTCCTATGACTGAATGATCATGTCATTATCTTCCTTGCAACTTTGAATCTCTGCCTTTAGACTTCTCAATGTATCTGTTATTTCAGGAGAGTACTCTCTATGTGCTGCTCATATCATCTATAAGGAGAGTCTCGTGAAATGTAGTCCACCATTTTTCTAGTCATATTTGATCTTTTATCTCCTGCAAACATACCATTTTTTATAAACCAAATATAAACATAATCAACATGCCTCAATGAAGTTCAGGGGATGAAATCTCATCTGCAAAATCAATCTAGATTAGTATGATATATGTATATACATAATCATATCAATATATTAACATCATGCACGATAACATGAAATGCATACAATGAACTCATGTATGAAAACCATAACCATGAAAATGCATGCATAACAACCACATATACATTGACATGCGTCTATGACAATCACTTTTACCCCGAGGTCTAACATTGCAACCTCGATCTGATACCAACCTATAAACACCCCCTCCCACAATTACTCGATTTCACCCGGGGGGCTACGGTAAACATGAGACGAAGAGTTACTATGACATGACCCGACCTCCTAGCTCTAGTTAAGGAAGTGGTTCTGACAACCGAGAATTATTGACCACAACCTAACATCCTACAGGGATTGCAAGACACTTAGGGGTCAAAGAACCACCCTAGGTGACCCAACCCTAAGCTAGGCTACTTTTTCAGTGACTTAGACTCTCAATTGCATGCACAATCTTGCATGAGTGCGGTTGTGACCCTCCAATCACATGCACAAGCCTGCTTGAGTACGGTTGTAACCCAAAATCCTCAGTTCAGAGGGTGTAGTCCCGATATTTGAGCCACAATTTCAGACCATCCTCTAGACCACTGCCCAGAACTCCCTGAGACTTTTGAGAATGATAAAGGGCTTAAAGAAAATTATAAACATACAAAACTGGATCAAAGACTTGACCTAACAAGGCATAACCATGACAACCATTTCGTCAAACACATTGTGAACATGTAATATACAGGTCATGAATGGATATTTGAACATAGGAGTTAGAAAATTATCTAAGAATCACCAAGAAGGTCTAATTCCCTCTCATAATAGCTTCGATAAAAAAATTTAGCCCATGCATTCATCAACCATCAAATACTTATCAAATCCTGAATAAGACATAACTAGAGTACATTGCAAATCCATGCTTATGACCAACATATAACCATATTATTAATCATGACATAACAACCATCAAATCATCATAAGAACAAGTAAAAGTACTCATATATTACAATATGAAAATAAATCTTATTAACTTATGTAAAATCCAAGCAAGTGAGGGACTTCCACGTACACCTCACCATAGATTGGGATGAAGCAAATATTTCTTTCAACCAGTCACACCCCTTCCATATTCCATGCATGAATGTGTGATCACAAGACATAAACGAATAGGGCTTCCCAGAGATTAAACCACCTCCACCCTCAGGCTACTGCAATCCTACCAAAACTGGTTAAGAGGTCAATATGCCAAAAACAAGTTTGATTTCCTGAGAGTTTCGTTAGTAATAACTTGAGGAATTTTCCTATCTCCACCCACCTCTCAAGGGATTCCTGAAGATTAAACCACCTCCACTCCCAACCCTTGGGAATTTTCATGAGACCACCTCACCAGGTTCCAAAATATTCTAACAATCCAAGGCTCAAACGAGAAAAGAGTCCCATCACACCATGACTATGCAGAAATGGAAAGTTAAGACTGAAGCCACTGTCACACGAGGAAAAACCCATGCCAATCCCAAAAAAGGAACCAAATACACAAATGCATGTACATTTCATTCACAAACAAGCTAGATAATCACACATGCAACCTGTTACCTATAATCCTCCCGATGAAGCCATTTGATCCAACCTTCCTTTCTTGCCCTTTCTTTCCTTGTCCTTCCTCTGCCTTCCTTTGCTTGCTTTCTTTCTTTCTCCTCTTGGTTCTATTCTCTCTCTGAAACAAATTCCAAATCCAAACTTACAAAAAGATGTGAACTGATCCTCATAAATTTTTTTGTCTTTGAGGCCTCTCTTTTATTCATTTTCCTATATTTTTCCTTCAATTTCCCTCTCATGCAAACCTGTAACCTTTCATCTCCCTTTTCGTCTATTTTTCTTTATTTTCATAAATAAATTCCAATTAATACCTCTTTTCCTTTTCCATTTCCTTATCCAGATTCCTTATCCATAATAAATTGAAAGTGACACCCACTAGGATGTTTTTCCCAACATTCAACTTAGAATACATGTCCCATGACCTTGGTCTTATTCTTTTACCTTTATTAACCTTTATTACACGAACTTTTAACCTGGGGTTGTTACATTTCAATACCCCACTCTTAATGCTTTACTCTCCTATGGAAAACTACTCTATAATAAGAATGGAAAACCTACCTTTTCCTAATAACCCAATATTTAACATAGCTTGATAGCCATCTAGGGTTAGGGTTAAGATTTTTGCATGATTTAACCAATAATTAATGTTGGGGATTTGGATCCTCTAGAATATTTTTGAAATTCCAATATGAATAGCTCCACATATTTGAGTAATAAAATCCAATGTGACATCCACTCATTGCCCTGGCGGAAGGCACAATTTCTACATACAAAAGATCTTGTAGTGTAGAACAATTTTCATAGGGTAGGAGCTATGCTCACAATGTTTTGTCCTTGAAATTGGCCCTTTAAGTCCTTAAATGGGCTTCAAAAGGTTCTAGACCCTAAATATCCAAAGTAGGACTTGCCCCAAACTAGGCCCCACAAGTCATCAACCCCAATTTTCTCCACTCCAAAAGCACAAAAATAGATTAAAATTTATATAATGATCCATTCTAGATGAGGTTTCATGTAATATAACATGTGATAATTCTAGTAAAGTAAGAATAAAGAAACTATCACATAAAATAGGAAGGAGAAAAAGAGGCTCGCATAGATCTCTATCATAGCACCTAGAACTTTTAACCATAGGTTTTCGTGTGGAACTTTTCTCTTTCAATGTAGTTTAGTATATGCTCCAAGGTGTGTATATATATATATATATATATAAAATTTGTGAGACCTCATTATCCTCCTCATGTGGTCTTGTTCAATGAACATTAACCATCATGTAGGGCCCTAATGATGAAATCAATGAAACTGTGATTGAGAAGGATGGAACCACGATGTTATGATTCCCCACATGGACTTGCATAGAAACATTAATAAGCATGTTGAAAGGTTAAGATTTCATAAGAGAAATGGTTTAGATGATAAACAAACATGGTAAAGCTTATGGTTTCTTACTCATAAATGGGTAAAAAAGGTTATGCTTGTTATCTTTTTACTGATATTTTCTTTGCTAAAAAGTGAACCGTTCACTTGAAAAACGTGGGTTAGAAATCTTCTACGCATGTAAAACCAAAACTATGAGAACATTTTGAATGCCTACTTGGTAATGGATAAAACTAGGAATATTTCATGGTTTCACCATTTCTTAGGTAGATGATCATAAGCTTGTGCCTTTTTGATATATGGGTTTGCTCATATTCAATCCACATGTTCATGTTTTTACCCATTTTTTTTAGGAAATAATAACCTTGTAACTTGCCCCTTCATTATTTCACCATTTCTAAGCACAATCATGATTGAATGCATTTTTAGGGAAACAAACCTTCAAAAATTTCAAGGTGGATAATGTTTGCCAACTTGAACAAGGTGAGAATGGGTGCAGACCTGTTTAATATTGTACATAGAATTTAGAATAACACAATGATTTTTATTATATACTTCTAAACATATCCAGATGAAGATAATTATTTATTAATGATAATGATGACAAATGTTTCGACTATACTTGAAAATGGATGGAACCATAGACATAAATGAGCAAGTTACAAGGTCATGATTTCTTGCTAAAAAATAGACAAAACTATGAAGGGGTAGATTAGAAGTGAGAAAAACCCTAATCAAAGTTATAATTACCTACTCAAAAATAACAAAACCATATAAGTCACAATGTCATAATCACCCACATATAAACGACAAAACCACCATATTAACAAAATTATAATGACTTATCTCAAAATAACTAAAATCATATGACAAAACCACCCTATTAACAAAGTTGTAATGACTTATCTCAAAATAACTAAAATCTTGAAAGATTCATATTTCTACCCATTTTCAAATAAATTATCATAACCTTTTATCCTTATCCTTATGATTCTACTTATTTTCAACCTACATATTTATATTTTCAACCATTTCTAACAAAACATCATGCACTTATTTACAAATCCACTTATTTTTAATTTAAGCATTTATATTTCCACCCATTTCTAATAAAAGAATCATAAACTCGGAGCTTACCAGTGACGTTGGGACTTACAATAATGGTAAGTGTTAGTGTCCACGACTAACTTTAACCTGTTCAACCTTTGAAAAGAACACACTCATGCCTAGAACAAAAAAAGTGTGAAAACAATCATTTAATATTCAAGATTTTTCCATTTTAAAACTTCATACATTATTCCACCCATGCCTAGAAAAACCATCAAAGTGTGAGAAAAAAAACCATTTAATATTCATGATTTTGCCATTTTAGAACTTCATACATTATTCCACCCATGGACAGAACAACCATACTTGACAGCCTGAGTAGTGAGTACTTGAGATTCGGTCGTGAGTAGGGCCACGGAGGTTGTCTAACATGGAATGCAACCTAACGCAATTATTTTCATTATATAATTTAATCATATCGGGAGGACCATAACCATTAGTAACACTAACGAAACAAAAGTTGACCGTTATAGGAATAAAAGGATATCATAGAGAATGAAAACAATAGACGATAGCTCAAAAGTGTCTAATAAACTTGTCACATTCTATGCCTAAAAAATAACAAACTAGCGAGACAATTAAAAACCATGGGTTTTAAAAAAATTGGATGAAATTTCCTCAAAAGCTCAAAAAAATTGAATGAGAGTTCAATATTTTTTTTTTGAGTTATTATTATTATTATTATTATTTAAATAGCATTTTTTACTCTATATATGAATTTAATATTTTAATTTTTTTTTAAACATTTAAATAGTAGAAAAAACATAACTCAAATTTGTGATTCCAAAAATTTTCTGCAACAATTTTGATTAGAAAAAGTATCAAAAACCTTCCGAAAAATCTAAGTAATAAACTATAATTATAAAACCATGACAAAACACTAAAAATATTCAACATAAAGTATAGTGAAATCACCATTCACCTCTAAAATATGGTTATTAATATTTATGAATAGTGAAATGACCATCCTCTAAAAGATGGTTATTAATATTTATTTTATATCTATCTTGTTATATAGCATTGAATGTTGTACATGTCACTTCATTATTATATAGTATTAAATCTCGTACATGTCGCTCCATTATTGAATGTTGTGTGAGGATATATAAGCAATGCTAGAATAATCTAATTTCACTATGCATAGGTTCCATTACACAATTAGCAATAAATAATATTTTCCCTTTCCATAAATGGAAATAACTGGGTGGACATAAAGGAAAATGTACAGAGCATGGTGACCAAATTTGCCCATATTTGGGCCAAAAAATGGAAAGTTCGAATGGCGTATTATTCGCAATTATAAGGGGGGTGTTGGTAAAGAAAATCCAAGAGTTAAGGCACCAGAACTGAAGCTAACAACAATTATCAACCAGAGCACAAAGCATTAATTCTTGTTCACTTTTTAACTATCAGTTATTCTAAAACTACGACAGTTGGGTTGTGATCTTAACAGTAGGCCTGTGAGAATTTATCAGATTGGATTCCCAAAAAAATTGGGTGGTTCTATTCAAGAAATTTTTCAAAATATGATATAGACGAAGCCATGGTTTTGTGATCTGTTTTTTATTTTTCAATGTCTTCAAGTGGCCATGTCAGCTCTGGCATCCCCATGTCTGGGCATTCCCAATACGATCATTTATGTTTAGATCCATAAATAGACTATGTTAAAGTTCTCACTTAGATCCGACGTCAGGCCGCCTCTTATAAAAATTATTGCAGTTTGAATTAAGAGAAACAATAAGAAGGTGCATTTTATAGTTTTTAAGGATATTCTTATATTGTAATGTTTCTTTTAATAATTAGTGTGGCTTTCATAGGTGCACGCAGAAGCTCAATTGCATCAACATGGCAAGGAGAAAGCCCCATTGGATCAATTTCACAAATCGGTGGAGGATTTGAAGAAAAAGAAGTCATGGAAGAGTTCTATGTTCTTCTAGAGGAAATCCATTAAGAAGAAGAAGCAGATGAAGAAGGAAGTTCCTGTGTTTGAATCTCAAGCCAAGTGAAACTATATGAATGATATCGCTCCTTCATGCAGATCTGGTCGACCAACTTCCATTCTGCTGACTGCCATCTACAGTGTCATGCAAAGGAACAAAACTGATGTGTCGTATATGCCTTTGTTGCATCACAACCACAACCATAGTTGTACCAGGGTTTCTCTGTCAAGGCCAATATACTTTGTTACATAACTTCTATGTAAATTTGTTTTATTGAAGTGTAATGGCTTGTTTGAATATATTGAATTTATATCCATTGTAGATTATATGATTATTTTGAAACTGGACATTGATGAGATGGTTCAATTGTTTGACCCATGTATGGCAGTAAAATTATGAGATATTCTCTAAATTTTCAATCTATATAAAATTTTTGTTTGAATATATATTTAATTTAGTCTTGAGGATGTGGTTTAATGATTGGGTGGGGAAGTTTGGTCCTACAGATCTTATAATCCAATCTTGAGCAACATTATGTATACCTGTGAGCTACTCAGACACAAATTTTCAGTTAAAAAAAATATGTATTTAATATACTTATTCTGAACAAACAGAAAATTGGGTGTTGTTTATCCCCAGAGATTTTTTTTACAATGATACTTTTGAGAGGTTAGATGATAACCCAAATGACACCTTCTCCACTTCGTCCCAACTTGGTGATTTTGTAGGTTGTATGACCATGTTGATATATATATATATATATATATATATATATATATATATATATATATATATATATATATATATATATATATATATATATATATATATATATATATATATGTATTTTTCCAGGAATACGATACATGATATACCATGTCATCAACGATTCAAACAGTGTGGTCATTATACTTTTTATAATATTTTGTTAAACACTCCTATTAGCCATGAGACAAGCCTTTTGCCACTTGAAATGGGCTGAATTTTATTGTAATACATATTTCGATTCACTTGAGGAAAGGTTATAAATTGTAATTGAAATAGACATTGGATTTGCAAAGACACTTGTGTAGTGAAAGAGACCAAGAGTATTTAAAATATAGATTCAAAAATTCGAATGAATGTAAGAATAAGTTAAAGGAAAAGAAGTATATTTCAAAAATCTAACAAAAAAAAAGTGAAGCAATATTTGACCAATAAAAATGATGTTAAATAATTAATATATTAAATAATTGATACAGATATTTTTATCATATTTCTAAAATATTCCAAAAATCTCCAATCCACTCACTCAAAAACTTCATCAAATCCCTTTAGATGACATAACATGGACCAACTTTGTAGACCCAAAAATTTATTAAAATTCGTTAAATGATGAATCTCATAGGTAAAAATAGTAGTGAAACATGAAGTGAAAAGAAGATTGGTCGAGCGTAACAGACTCGACATAGGTTAATCTATTTTGGAGTTCGAATGCTATACCTATAAAACCCAAATCAAAGCAAAGTGAAGAAATCTGAGGCATTAAAATATTATCCTCAAATGCAAGACTACTGGTTGAAGCTTTCCATGTGGCAGCCATATCAAAGCCACAAATACCGTCAACCGTTAACCCTGTTCATATTCAGCTCACATGTTCATGTTTTTACCCATTTTTGTGTAGGAAATAATAACCTTGTAACTTTCCCATTCATTATTTCACCATTTCTAAGCACAATCATGATTGAATGCATTTTTAGGGAAACAAGCCTTAAGAGTTTTCAAGGTGGATAATTTTTGCCAACTTGAACAAGGTGAGAATGGGTTCACACTTGTTTAATATTGTACATAGAATTTAGGATAACACAATTATTTTTATTATATACTTATAAACATATCGAGATGAAGATAATTATTTATTAATGATAATGATGACAAAGATTTCGACTATACTTGAAAATGGATGGAACCACAGACATAAATGAGCAAGTTACAAGGTCATGATTTCTTGCTATAAAATAGGCAAAACTACAAAGGGGCAGGTTAGAAATGAGAGAAACCCTAAACAAAGTTATTATTACCTACTAAAAAATAATAAAACCATGTAAGTCACAATGTCATGATCACCCACATATAAATGATAACACCACCATATTAACAAAGTTGTAATGAATTATCTCAAAATAACTAAAATCATATAACAAAACCACCATATTAACAAGATTGTAATGACTTATCTCAAAATAACTAAAATCTTGAAAAGTTCATATTTCTATCCATTTTCAAGTAAATTATCATAACCTTTTTACCTTTATCCTTATGGTTCTACTTATTTTCAACATACATATTTATATTTTCAACTATCTCAAAAAAAACATCATACACTTATTTACAAATCCACTTATTTTTAATTGAAGTATTTATATTTCCACCCACTTCTAATAAAAGAATCATAAACTGGAGCTTACCATTAAGCTGAGTAACGTTAGGGCTTACAATAATGGTGAGTGTTAGTGTCCACGACGAACTTTAACCTGTTTAACCTTTGAAAAGAACACACCCATGCCTAGAACAACAAAAGTGTGAAAAAAAACCATTTAATATTCATGATTTTTCCCTTTTAGAACTTCATATATTATTCCTCCCATGCCTAGAAAAACCATCAAAGTGTGAGAACAAAACCATTTAATATTAACTTCATAAATTATTACACCCATGGACAGAACCACCATACTTGAGAATGTGAGTAGTGAGTACGTGAGAGTATGTCGGGAGTAGGGCCACGCAGGTTGTCGAACATGGAATCCAACCAAACACAATTATTTTCATTATATAATTTAATCATATCCGAAGGACCATAACCATTAGTAACACGAACGAAACAAAAGTTGACCGTTATAGGAATAAAGGGTTATGACAGAGAATGAAAACAATAGACGATACATCAAAAGTGTCTAATAAACTTGTCACATTCTACGCCTACAAAATAACAAACTAGCGAGATAATTAAAAACCATCGGTTTTAAAAAAAACTGGATGAAATTTCCTCAAAAGCTCAAAAAAAAAAAATTGAATGAAAGTTCAAAGTTTTCGTAGAATTTTTATTTGTATTATTTAAGTTGGGTTTTTGATTATATATGAATTTTAATACTCTAATTTTTTTTGAAATGTTTAAATTGTGAGAAAATGTAACTCAAATTTGTGATTCCAAAAAGTTTATGCCGCAATTTTGACTAGAAAAAAATACCAAAAACCTTCCAAAAAATCTAAGAAATAAACTATAATTATAAAACCACGACCAAACATTAAAAATGTCTCACCATTCACCTCTAAAATATGGTTATTAATATTTATGAATAGTGAAATCACCATACTCTAAAAGATGGTTATTTATTTTAATAATTAGCGTGGCTTTCACACGTGCATGCAAAAGCTCAATTGCATCAACAAGGCAAGGAGAAAGCCCCATTGGATCAACTTCACAAATCGGTGGAGGATTTGAAGAAAAAGAAGTCATGGAAGAGTTCTATGTTCTTCTAGAGGAAATCTAGTGAGAAGAAGAAGCAGATGAAGAAGGTTGTTCCTATGTTCTAATCTCAAGCCAAGTGAAGCTATATGAACGATATCCCTCCTTCATGCAAATCTGGTCAACCAACTTCCATTCTGTTGGCTGCCATCTATAGTGTGATGCAAATGAACAAACAGATGTGCCGTATATGCCTTTACTGCATCACACCCAAAACCATAGCCGTATAAGGGTTTCTTTGTCAAGGCCAATATACTTGGTTACATAAAGTCTACGTAAATTTGTTTTATTGAAGTGTTATGGTTTGTTTGAATATCTTGAATTTATATCCATTGTAGATTATATGATTATTTTGAAATTAGACTGTGAGGAGATGGATCAATTGTTTGACCCATTTATGACAGTAAAATTATGAGATATTCTCTAAATTTGAAATCGATTAAAAATGTTTATTTGAATATATATTTAATTTTGTCCGGAGGATGTGGTTTAAGGATTGGGTGGGGAAGTTTGGTCCTATAGATCTTATAATCCAATTTTGAGAAACATTATGTATACCTGTGAGCTACTCGGACGCAATTTTTCAGTTAAAAAAAATATGTATTTAATCTACTTATTGTGAACAAACATAAAATTGGGTATCGTTTATTCCCAGAGATCTTGTTTACATTGATACTTTTGAGAGGTTAGATGATAACCCAAATGACACCTTCTCCACTTTGTCCCAACTTGGTGATTTTGTAGGTTGTATGACCATGCTAATTATATATATATATATATATATATATATATATATATATATATATATATATATATATATATATATATATATATATATATCATTTTTCGAGAATACGATACATGGTATACCATGTCAACAACGATTCAAGCGTTGTGGTTGTTATACTTTTTATAATCTTTTGTTAAACACTCTTGTTAGCCATGAGACAAGCCTTTTGCCACTTGAAATGGGCTCAATTTTATTGTAATACATATTTGGATTCACTTTAGGAAAGGTTATAAATTGTCATTGAAATAGACACTGGATTTGGAAAGGCACTTGTGTAGTGGAAAAGACCAAGAATATTTAAAATCTAGATTCACAAATGTGAATGAATGTGAGAATGAGTTTAAGAAAAAGAAAAATATTTAAAAAATCTAACCACAAATATTTAACCAATAAAAATGATGTTAAATAATTGATATAAATATTTTTATCGCATTTCTAAAATATTTCAAAAATCTCCAATCCACTAACTCAAAAACTTCATCAAATCCCTTTGAGGACCAAGCTTTGTAGTCCCAAAAATTTATTAAAATTCGTCAAATGATGAATCCCATAGGTAAAAATAGTAGTGAAACATGAAGTGCAAAGAAGATTCGTTGGCCCTAACAGACTCGACATAGGTTAATCTATTTTGGAGTCCGAATGCTATACCTATAAAACCCAAAGCGAAGAAATCTGAGGCATTCCATACGACACTACAGGTTGAAGATTTCCATGTGGCAGCCATATGAAAGCCACAAAGGCGTGACTTAGAACCCACCCTGGTCACGATGCTAACCGTTTATTGCATATCACAGGGTAATGACAATTTATAAAACCATTTTAAGGAATGTATGGCCATATGCAAATTAAAGAATGAAACTAAATATGAATCGCCCACGCCATCATGATCAGTGCAGAGGAGGAGTGATGGATGCGCGCCGATAGAGGAAGAGATCCTCAGATCTGCCTATTGGAGTGAACCTGTTGTAGAATTTTAAAAAAAAACTACAACAACCTGCGTAAAATGGAATGAAACCTCTGCATCTGAAAGGGAATGTAGTCTGCAAGTTAGCAGGTCTGCAAGTTAGTAGCTGAAAGGTATATGCTTGCCAATATATCTGGATGGTGTAAAGGCTATGGGTGGCACTGGTCGTTACCTGCGGGTTTCTGGTGATTGCATCTGGTGAGGTTTCGCTTTCACAACTGTGTCATGTTAAATATATGCTTCTTATAGACTACATAGGATTCATTGCTATTTATAATCAACATAGGCTTTATGTATAGCAAGGAGGATTTCACTCATAACCTCCAGCCCTCCTCGGTCGACTCTTCTTTGGAATCTGTTGTCTCTGAGTTTCCAGGAACCAACACTTGGGAATGTCTTTGGAGCAACTGGTGTAATTTCTTATCCATCTACCACCCTTGCAAAAGTTTTGGATGTCACTTTGTTGGTAGGTGGTGGGCTATCCCTGGATGCCTCTGCTGCTGTTGCTGTTACTGATCATCGATGGAGAATCCTTCTGCCTGATCTTTCCGATTGATCAGCGTCGGATTATCCTATTTCACGGGATATTTCAAATTATCTGATGACTTACCTGTGACGTGGCCATGATGAAAATATCTTTGATCACTTGATGCGGAGATGAATGCTGACAACCCCGAGGACTATTGTTTGGTAGTCTTTTAGGTCTTCCTTAAGAGTCTGTATTTTCGTGGGCGTCCTTTAATGTTTTTTTAGGGACATTTTCCTCTTCCCTAGACAGCTCTCTGGAATGGATGTGATTTCCATTTAAGGAAGCAGAGTCATCAGATGGTTTTACTTTTATGACTTGTCAGGAATTATCTTCATCGGGATCGCATATCTTTCGATGGTAGATTTTTCCTTTTAGTTTATTCTCTTTCTTCTGACACAGACGGCTATCTGGCATCCTTCTACGGCTCCTTCTGAACCCAGGATGTATGACTTTACAAGGGTCCTGAACGATGGAATGACGACTTTAATTGCCAATAGATGATTTGGAGGCCACCTGGAAAAGGATTGCTATTATTGGCCATCGGACATCTCATATTGGGATTTAGGTTCATGTCAGGGAATGTTGAATGACTAGGATAACGGGAGTTCCATTTTTTTTTATCTATTTTCCTCTCTGCTCGGTGAGCTGGGTATTCTGACAATGTTTTTCTGATCACATCGGGAGGTGAGTGGCGGTATATTGATACAGTAGTACCTTTCACAGCTCATTATCTGGTGCTCATTTATTCTGCTTCGATGTCATCGCTGGGAAACAACGTCAAGGGTAACCTAATATCCTCACCAGCTGTAGCTAATACGTCTTCTGATCCAGTGATTGAGGAGTTTATCATACAGAGTGCGTTGGGATGCAATCTTCCTGTATTCAGTGATTCCCTGGAGAATTGTAAGAGGAATCCGCGCAGACGACGCCGTAAAATTAAGAAGAACTTTTATAAGCATAGAATGGAGATCAGTGAAATCTATCTGGATCCCGAAGATATGCTTACCAGGGTGGCGAGTTTACAGAAAAGAGCTATTATAGGGCACTGGATGTTTCCAGACAATAATGAAATCGACACTGCAGTATGGATCAAACAACACTGGAGCCCGATTATCGGATACGCTCCGAAGGTCAGTTTATTGATCAATGGTTGGTTTTCTTTCCACTTTATGGATCAGGCCGATGTGTATAAAATCATAAACAGAATGTGGGTAAGAGGACAAAGTTATATGCAGCTGATCCCATGGTACCTGGGCTTCAATCCTATAATGGAAGCCTCACGTAGCAGGATTATATGGGTTAAGTTGCCGGGATTGCCATTGGAGTTTTGGACCCTGAAAGCCTTGAAGCAAATTGGAGATTCGATAGGCACCACCAAATTCATTGATCCTAGCATCATTGGAGCGGCTGACAAAAGAATTGCATGGATGTTGGTGGAGGTTGAATTTGTGGGGGGATTGCCTGGGGATGTTGACCTCCTATGGGGGAATCAACGTCATAGACAGAGAATTGATTTTTGGGGCATCCCATTCAGATGCCTGATTTGCCATAAAACGGGTCATCTTCGGGAACAATGCCCCTACCGCATCAGAAAGGCGCGTAACACTGAAGCCGTCCATGAATATGATGGGACCAGACAATATTAGGCTACTACTGGCTCTCCGGGTGGTGTAATTGTAACACCCCCAATCCATGTGATTGCATTTTAAAGTTAGATACTTGAACTTTATATTCTAAGGGGAGTGGACCCCAAAGGATAATTATTTTGTGAATGTAATTAAACATTTAATTGAGGAAATGAATAAATTATTGTGGTGCAAATTGACCAAAAATGAGATGATGAGATCACTTGCTAAATCTGTGAGGATGGATGAGGCAAATATTTCCCCACAATCTTTCAAAAAAAATCCTTGGAAGATAGTAAGTTTTAAATTTAGATTTTTGAGGAAAAATCTGAATTTCCCCAATGATGAGGAAAGTAGTTGGGAAGAGGTAAAAAGCTGGAAAGCTGAGGAAAAGCATAAAACAGCTTTAAAGAATCCCTAAGTGGGAAGCCTAGGCAAACAGGAAGAAAAGCATCCTAAGATTCTGGACGCAGAATTAGAAACAGGCTTTGGGGAACAATAGCTTAAATAAGCTGCTCTTGTACAGATTAGAGGTTAATTTGCTATAGGAGGTGATCTCAGCTCGAGGGTGAGTTCTGGGAGACAGAAGAACTCTAAGGTTGGGAGGTTGGTCTACTGCACAAGTGGTATGTCTCTGAGAAAATTATCTTATTGTTTGTTATGGTATGAATTGGCTACATATAAAAACAAAAATTATTTCTAAGTTAGTTCATATTATTAGTCTACATTTAACAGAATGAAATCACCAGGTAGTAACCTGATCATTCTGTATAGTTGTAGAAGAACATCCTGTACAGTGGAATTCCACAGAATGTTTAAACCCTGGGTGGGTCTAAATCTGAGGAAACCTTGTTCTTTCAGGAAACACTGTGAAATTGTTTTTAATCTGCTTCTGTTTCCTAGCATAATTTTTATGACAGTTACTATAGAGAGAAATGAAATTCACTATAGTATACCAGAACCATAGCTGGATATAAATTAATATTTATACTATTTAGGAAAGAACAGAGGGAGAGAATTCAATAAACTGATCTCATGTTCAGCCAGGAAACTCTGTTATAATTCCAGAGATTAAATAGTGTAAATCAATCAGGTTGTGCATGAGTCACTTTGTCTAGGGGAGGAAAGGAGTACCTAGTTATAATCAAAATGTACTAGAACTATGTTCTCTTGAAACTACTCTAATTTCATATCACTGAAATTGATTTCGTATAAGGTATAAATTAGGAGGAAGCAGTGAGAATTACAGTAGCAAAGAGTCAATTTATTTCAACAGTATATTAACAATAGTTCCATTATTCAAGAGGAAAAAGTGAAGGGGTTCCAATCCCATAACCAGACTTCAAAAACATTTATTACCATGTACACAGGTAGACAAGAGCTGGGTAGCTAGATATAATAAAACGAGAAGAAACTGAAGAATAGAAAGTTATGCAGACAATTCTGGAAAACAATTCTAGACTTCCATAAATACTATCTACGTTAGAAGTGAAAATGGACACATAATTTCCAGTATGCCATTCATCTACCAGACAATTTCAATATAACCATGAACAGAGAAACTGTCATTAAGACACAATAAGATTAATATACATCAGAAGAAGAGATAGGAATTATATAAAATCTTCCTGAAAATTCTGATGATCTGGAACCATAATAGTGTTATTTTTCTGTGCTGACGAGTACACTAAACAAGGTCAAAATTCATGGTATATAGATATATATAGAAAAATAATTTCACACGATTTATACAGTCCCGGTAAAATTATATTGTGGCATAGTATATTGAAATTCCATCTAGCAGCATAGAAAATATATATATGTCCCAAAATGTCAAAATACATAAGGAGCCTATCAAGCTGGGGTATAAAACTTGCAACCCATATCCCAACAGAACAAATCGAAACAAGTTCCCTTCTGCGCAACAGTATAGGAGGTCGATATTATGTGTCGACGCCCATGAAAACGACGCAACAAGAGAAGAGCAATAAATCCCATAAGAATACCGACCTGGACGGCCAAGAGGTCCACGTTAGCAACCCTAACGATTGAAAATATATTAAGTGTTGCGTTTACAACCATGCCATAACCATTCGTTTACCTGTAAACGACAAAGGCAAACAAAACAAAAGGGAATTATTCCAATTTCGCTAGCGTAGGGAATTAAGTGAAAAATGAAAAAAAAATACTGAGATTAAAATAATACCTGTGGAGCGTAAGGTTCAGGCACGTCGAGCCCTGAAATCAAATTGTATACAGAGAGGGATTAATACGCAATACCTTCGAAGAAAGTAGGAAGGAAGTTACAATTTAAGGCAGAGACGAGACTCACAAGAATATACCTCATAAAAACCCACTGAATATTAGACGTCTGCTTGACAGGGATGTGCATCATGCGACACAGGAGGCGTAAAACAAACTGGTCTCGTCCTATGAAACTGTCGTTGTAGGGTAAACGAAAACCCTGAAAGAGGAAATCAACCTCATTATGGTGCTGAGCGTATGACTCGCATAAACAAAAAGTATTCCCCTTGCTGAGGAGTGAATACATAACCAAATTCGGCGTATGGCCAGCCATGAACAACGGCCTGAATTCATTTAAGCATACACTAAAATAAACAATGAGCGCTGAGGTAAATTCCATGATATATGGTTGATAAAACTGAAGCACCATGGGTTTCTCTGCAACAGAGAATCACAACCCTAGGCCGAATGCAGAATGGTGTCGGCGCAGAGGTGCACAACGAAACGAAGAATGCAGAAACCCGACTTCGTTCTACCATAGAGACTTATATAACTCTTTGACAACCGCCTTAACCCTAACCAGAACCGATCACCATCGTCCACTTGGCAGGATCGTGGAAGCCAAGCCATGGATCAAGGGTAGCTGTGGAGAGTTAATACTACCGTATCGTGTTAATGGAGTGTAAGTCCAAATTTAAGGCGAATTGTCCTGCGCATAGATTGGCATGGTTGCAAGTCGAGCTAGCGCATCGACGTGGATGCACCAGGTAAGCGAGCGAAGGGGTATGACGAACTCCACAAACCATACAACATTCAATTATTATTATAACATCTGACGTCGATTCAAGTTCCTCACGGCGATGCAATTAGCAACCAAAATCCAATTTGACCATATGATCTACGTGTATATTGAGTTAAATGAAAAATACAATATTTGAAATCGATTTGAAAATCCTATGTGCCGTAATGGGTGGTCACGTCAACAGGCGGATATGAAAGTTAATATCAAACGCATGGAACCAATCCATTCACAATATTATGTCGGATCATATAAACAAAAAAAAAACAAATCATTCCCTCAATTATATCCCAAGATACATGGTGGAGGAAATCGTCAATAATGAATAGTGGAAAGGTTCATTTAAACCATGTTTTGTTAGACGTATTAATGTGCCATAGGGTTACATTATACCCAATAATTAAATCAATGAGTTATGTGACCGTAAGTCAAAGGCGAATTCGCAAAGGTATGCGAGACAAGTGTAAAGGCCAAGATATGAAGAATAGATTCACCCTTGAAATGCAAATGACATAAGGTAAGAAGTAGGAGTAGAGGTGTTAATTTCGTCAGTATATGATAATGTAAAGTATCATGTTAAATAGGTGAAATGTCATAATAAATCTATACTTACAAGTCTGAGTTCATGAGGAAAATTTTTTGTTGGGTGTGAAATTTGGAGGTGTGACAAATGGTATCAGAGCCCAAGTTATAAAACTGGGCAAATGACTTTGTGCTCACGATTGCTGTGTACTCACTGTGTAATTTTATTGCTGTAGCAAAAGTTTTGTTTTTGTTATTTTGTTTTTTTTCTGTTCACTGACCTGTGCTATGTAGTGTACAGTGAGGTGATAGAATGGAAGAAGGTGGTGGAATTTATGTAGATCTGCAGGGTGAGCCAGATCCAAATGCGGCCATGATGGCTATGTTGCGAAATTTGCAACAAGAATTGGTTGAGATAAAAAAGCCAGAATGACAGATTGTCATTAGCCAGTGAGGAGCAGGAAAAGCTCATCAGGGAATTAACCTCACGGAACAGCCAAGAAGGCGAAGGTTCCGGGAAGAGGAAGACTGATGAATCTGATGAGGAAGATGCTATTCGACATCAGAATAAGCATAAAAAGGAATTACAAGGGGAATTCCGAAAAATCAAACCTCCTTCCTATGATGGGGAAAAGGAGGAGGATGCTGAAGCTTGGTTGCTGAATATGATTAAGTATTTCTAGGTTTATGAATATGAAAGCAATCTGAAGGCCAGATTAGCTGTCTACCAGCTACAAGGTAAGGCTACCTTGTGGTGGGAGGAGACAAAGATGGTGCATGCCATAGATGAAAAGACAGTTACTTGGGAAGATTTCCAGGCTAAATTCAAGAATCGCTACTTGAATGAGCGGTACTATGATGAAAAAGCAAAAGAATTTCATGAGCTTAGATTGGGACAACTCACTATCGATGAGTTTGTTACTAAATTTACCAATCTATTAAGATATGTACCTTACATAAGGGAAGAAAAGGAAAAGGTACAGAGGTTTCTGAATTGTTTGCCTATGGTATACAAAGAGAAAATTGAGTTTGACAACCCAAAAACAATGGACGAAGCTGTTAGAAAGGCTAGATTGTGTTACCAACAGCTCAAAGGAAAAACTGATCAAGGAAAAAGTTGGGTAAGTAAGAATGAATTCAAAGGGAGAAAACCGAAACCAGCCTATTTGAATAATTTTGGTAGAGATCATCAGCGGAAAAGATTTGGAAAACCCAAAGAAAGTCAAACTGCACAGTCTCAAGTGGCATCGAAACCAATAGATGGAGACAGTAAAAAGGAGGGAACAGTTAGAATGAAGGAGCCCTTGAAATGTTGGGGCTGTGGAGAACCCCATCTTTTGAGGGACTGCCCCATAGAAATGTCCATATGCTTGTGAGGGAGCGGGAGGCGACAACAGTAAATGATATAGCCAGAAACATACCAACTATCAGTGCAGCCCTGGAAAATCGGTAAGCAGAGCATCAAGCAACCATGGTGGAAATGGAGGGTAAGATTTCTGACCTACCTGTTTCTGTTCTGATTGATCCAGGTGCTTCTTTGAGTTACATTAGTCCAAAGATTGTAGAAAAATGTAACTTAAAAACTGAAAAATTTCAACAGTCATGGATGGTACAGCTGGCCACTGGAACAAAAAGAAAATCAAATTAAATGAGTTCCGAACAGAAGTGAATTTGAACATTTTACCCTTAGGGTCATATGATCTATTGATAGGAATGGACTGGCTGGAAAAGAAGAAAGCTTTGATGAATTGCTGGGATAAGACTTTGCACTGTGTAGATGAGGAAGGGAAACCTTTCATTCTAAAAGGGAAACAAAAACCTATTTCGGTCAGACAAATTTCAGCATTGCAATTAAAAAGAACAGCTAGAAAAGGATATCAGGTTTATGCAGTGCATGTGGAAGAAACAGAACAGAAAACAGAAGGAGAATTACTGGATGCTGTACCAGTAATAAGAGAATTCAAGGAAGTTTTTCCAAAGGAAATCCCTCATCTTCCCCCCAAAAGAGAGATTGACTTCTCAATCGATCTGGTGCCAGGATCAACACCTGTTTCACGAGCACCTTATCGAATGAGTCCTCCTGAACTTATAGAATTGAAAATGCAACTGCAAGAACTGCTAGATAAAGGGTATATCAGACCAAGTGTGTCTCCTTGGGGAGCACCAGTGCTGTTCGTGAAAAAGAAAGATGGAACTTTCAGGATGTGCATTGATTATAGGCAACTGAATAAGTTGACCATTAAAAATAGATACCCTTTGCCAAGAATTGATGATCTTTTTGATCCGGTAAGAGGAGCTTCAGTATTCTCAAAAATTGACTTAAGAACTGGTTACCACCAGCTCAGAATTAAAGAAGAAGACATCAGCAAAACAGCCTTTAGAACCAGGTATGGCCACTACGAATTTGTAGTTCTACCTTTTGGTTTGACAAACGCCCCTGCCACATTCATGTGCCTAATGAACAGTGTGTTGAACAAGTATTTGGATAAATTTGTCCTTGTGTTCATAGATGATATTTTAGTTTACTCAAACAGTAAAGAGGAACACAAAGAACACCTGAGGATAGTGCTGCAAACTCTAAAGGAAAATCAGATTTAGCAAATGTGAATTCTATAAGGACAAGATCCAATACTTGGGTCATATTATTTCTGAACAAGGCCTTGCTGTTGATCCGGAAAAGATAAAGGCTATAAAATAATGGCCAGTACCCTCTGATGTTTCAGCAGTTAGATCATTCATGGGGATTTCCGGCTATTATCACAGATTCGTGGAGAGATTTTCTGCCATAGCACATCCCATCACTTCCTTACAGAGGAAAGGTGTCAAGTTTGAATGGACTGAAAAATGCCAAAGCAGTTTTGACCAATTAATGCTGAAACTTACCACAACCCCTATACTGAAGATTGCAGATCCTGATAAGGAATTTGTGGTCTGTACGGATGCATGTAGAGAAGGATTGGGAGGAGTTCTGTTGCAGGAAAATTCTGTTATTGCCTACGAATCCAGGAAACTGAAGATACATGAACAGAATTATAGTGCCTATGATTTAGAGTTAGCAGCTGTTATTCATGCTTTGAAAATTTTGCGGCACTATCTTCTTGGAAAAAGATTTACATTGATGACTGATCATATTAGTCTCAAATATTTCTTTTCGCAAACTGAATTGAATGCCAGACAAGCCAGATGGCTTTCCTTTTTAAGTGAGTTTGACATGGATATAAAACATATTAGAGGGAAGGAGAATAAAGTTGCTGATGCATTGAGCAGAAATGCTTGTCAGCATATCAATAATATTGGAAGTAGTGCTCAGATAGATGTAGAAGAGTTGGTGAGTAAGGTTGCCAACCAAGACCCAAATTATGAAACACTTTTGGTGAAATTACAGAAAAAGGAGAAAACTGATTTTTCCCAAAACCAAAAAGGGCTGATTTGTTATAAGAACATATTGTATATTCCCAATGTAGAGTCTTTAAAAAGAGAAATTTTGGATGAGTACCACAAACAACCTTATGCAGGACACCCAGGATATCATAAGATGTTAACAGCCCTGAACAAGAAGTTGTTCTGGCCAGGGATGAAGAGAGAGGTAGCAGAATATTTAAGTAGATGCATGGAATGTCAATTAGTTAAGGTGGAACATCAGCATCCTGCTGGCCTTTTGAACCCTTTGCCCATTGCAGAATGGAAGTGGGACACCGTTTCCATGGACTTCATTACAGGATTACCCAAAACCAAATACCAGCATGATTCTGTAATGGTAGTGGTAGACACTTTAACCAAAGCTGCTCACTTTATACCAATGAAATATACCTTTGGAACAGCTCAAGTAGCGAATGTGTTTCTGAAGGAGATAGTAAGGCTCCATGGGGTTCCTAAGGTGATTGTGTCTGATAGGGATGCTAAGTTTACAACAACATTTTGGAAGGGGTTATTTGGAGGAATGGGCACTAAATTGAATTTTAGCACCGCCTACCACCCTCAGACTGATGGTCAAACGGAAAGAACAAATCAAATTTTGGAGGACATGCTGAGAATGTATGTGATGGATCGACCCTCAAAGTGGGAAGATTTCTTACATTTGGCTGAATTTGCCTATAACAACAGCTATCAATCCTCCATTAAAATGAGTCCGTTTGAGGCACTGTATGGAAGGAAGTGTCGTACCCCTTTGAGCTGGAGTCAGGCAGAAGACAAACTGATGTTGGGACCCGATGCTTTACAAGAAATGGAATGAATTGTCAAACATATACAAAATAACATCAAGACAGCACAAGATCGCTAGAAGAGTTATGCAGATAAGAAAAGAGTGCATAGAGAATTTAAAGTTGGGGAGCATGTATATTTGCGTATTAAACCCAAAAAGAACACCCTTTATGCTGGGAGTTGTGCAAAATTGTCCCCTCGATATTGTGGTCCATTTGAAATATTAGAAAGGGTGGGACCAGTGGCTTACAAACTGGCCTTACCACCCCATGTTAGAGTTCATGATGTATTTCATGTTTCATTGCTAAAAAGATATGTGCATGATGCTTCTCACATAGTTGATTGGAATGTTGTACAGGTGGAACCAGAAGGGGAGTTTCTGCTAGAACTGCTTCAAATATTGGAGCGGGAAGAAATTGAATTGAGAAGCAGAACAGTAGCCAGAGTAAAGGTGCAGTGGAAGCACTTTACTGCTGAAGAAGCTACCTGGGAACGAGAGACTGAAATGATGGAAAAATATCCATTTTTATTTGCAAAATAAACTCTAGTAGTTGAATAACAACACCGAGGACGGTGTTTATTTTCAGAGGGGGAATATGTAACACCACTAATCCATGTGATTGCATTTTAAAGTTAGATACTTGAACTTTATATCCTAAGGGGAGTGGACCCCAAAGGATAATTATTTTGTGAATGTAATTAAACATTTAATTGAGGAAATGAATAAATTATTGTGGTGCAAATTGACCAAAAATGAGATGATGAGATCACTTGCTAAATCTGAGGATGGATGAGGCAAATATTTCCCCCACAATCTTTCAAAAAAATCCTTGGAAGATAGTAAGTTTTAAAATTTAGATTTTTGAGGAAAAATCTAAATTTCCCCAATGATGAGGCAAGTAGTTGGGAAGAGGTAAAAAGCTGAAAAGCTGAGGAAAAGCATAAAACAGCTTTAAAGAATCCCTAAGTGGGAAGCCTAGGCAAACAGGAAGAAAAGCATCCTGAGATTCTGGACGCAGAATTAGAAACATGCTTTGGGGAACAATAGCTTAAATAAGTTGCTCTTGTACAGATTAGAGGTTAATCTGCTATAGGAGGTGATCTCAGCTCGGGGGTGAGTTCTGGGAGACAGAAGAACTCTAAGGTTGGGAGGTTGGTCTACTGCACAAGTGGTATGTCTCTGAGAAAATTATCTTATTGTTTGTTATGGTATGAATTGGCTACATATAAAAACAAAAATTATTTCTAAGTTAGTTCATATTATTAGTCTACATTTAACAGAATGGAATCACCAGGTAGTAACCTGATCATTCTGTATAGTTGTAGAAGAACATCCTGTACAGTGGAATTCCACAGAATGTTTAAACCCCGGGTGGGTCTAAATCTGAGGAAACCTTGTTCTTTCAGGAAACATTGTGAAATTGTTTTTAATCTGCTTCTGTTTCCTAGCATAATTTTTATGACAGTTACTATAGAGAGAAATGAAATTCACTATAGTATACCAGAACCATAGCTGGATATAAATTAAGATTTATACTGTTTAGGAAAGAACAGAGGGAGAGAATTCAATAAACTGATCTCATGTTCAGCCAGGAAACTCTGTTATAATTCCAGAGATTAAATAGTGTAAATCAATCAGGTTGTGCATGAGTCACTTTGTCTAGGGGAGGAAAGGAGTACCTAGTTATAAACAAAATGTACTAGAACTATGTTCTCTTGAAACTACTCTAATTTCATATCACTGAAATTGATTTCATATAAGGTATAAATTAGGAGGAAGCAGTGAGAATTACAGTAGCAAAGAGTCAATTTATTTCAACAGTATATAAACAATAGTTCCATTATTCAAGAGGAAAAAGTGAAGGGGTTCCAATCCCATAACCAGACTTCAAAAACATTTATTACCATGTACACAGGTAGACAAGAGCTGGGTAGCTAGATATAATAAAACGAGAAGAAACTGAAGAATAGAAAGTTATGCAGACAATTCTGGAAAACAGTTCTAGACTTCCATAAATACTATCTACGTTAGAAGTGAAAATGGACACATAATTTCCAGTATGCCATTCATCTACCAGACAATTTCAATATAACCATGAACAGAGAAACTGTCATTAAGACACAATAAGATTAATATACATTAGAAGAAGAGATAGGAATTATATAAAATCTTTCTGAAAATTCTTATGATCTGGAGCCATAATAGTGTTATTTTTCTGTGCTGACGATTACACTAAACAAGGTCAAAATTCATGGTATATAGATATATATAGAAAAAGAATTTCACACGATTTATACAGTCCCAGTAAAATTATACTGTGGCATAGTATATTGAAATTCCATCTAGCAGCATAGAAAATATATATATGTCCCAAAATGTCAAAATACATAAGGAGCCTATCAGGCTGGGGTATAAAACTTGCAACCCATATCCCAACAGAACAAATTGAAACAAGTGCCCTTCTGCGCAACAGTATAGGAGGTCGATATTATGTGTCGACGCCCATGAAAACGACGCAACAGGAGAAGAGCAATAAATCCCATAAGAATACCGACCTGGACGGCCAAGAGGTCCACGTTAGCAACCCTAACGATTGAAAATATATTAAGTGCTGCGTTTACAACCATGCCATAACCATTCGTTTACCTGTAAACGACAAAGGCAAAAAAAACAAAAGGGAATTAGTTCAATTTCGCTAGCGTAGGGAATTAAGTGAAAAATGAAAAAAAAATACTGAGATTAAAATAATACCTGTGGAGCGTAAGGTTCAGGCACGTCGAGCCCTGAAATCAAATTGTATACAGAGAGGGATTAATACGCAATACCTTCGAAGAAAGTAGGAAGGAAGTTACAATTTAAGGCGGAGACGAGACTCACAAGAATATACCTCATAAAAACCCACTGAATATTAGACGTCTGCTTGACAGGGATGCGCATCATGCGACACAGGAGGCGTAAAACGAACTGGTCTCGTCCTATGAAACCGCCGTTGTAGGGTAAACGAAAACCCTGAAAGAGGAACTCAACCTCATTATGGTGCTGAGCGTATGACTCGCATAAACAAAAAGTATTCCCCTTACTGAGGAGTGAATACATAACCAAATTCGGCGTATGGCCAGCCATGAACAACGGCCTGAATTCATTTAAGCATACACTAAAATAAACAATGAGTGCTGAGGTAAATTACCTGATATATGGTTGATAAAACTGAAGCGCCATGGGTTTCTCTGCAACAGAGAATCACAACCCTAGGCCGAATGCAAAATGGTGTCGGCGCAGAGGTGCACAACGAAACGAAGAATGCAGAAACCCGACTTCGTTCTACCATAGAGACTTATATAACTCTTTGACAACCGCCTTAACCCTAACCAGAACCGATCACCATCGTCCACTTGGTAGGATCGTGGAAGCCAAGCCACAGATCAAGGGTAGCTGTGGAGAGTTAATACTATTGTATCGTGTTAATGGAGTGTAAGTCCAAATTTAAGGTGAATTGTCCTGCGCATAGATTGGCATGGTTGCAAGTCGAGCTAGCGCATCGACGTGGATGCACCAGGTAAGCGAGCGAAGGGGTATGAGGAACTCCACAAACCATACAACATTCAATTATTATTATAACATCTGACGTGGATTCAAGTTCCTCACGGCGATGCAATTAGCAACCAAAATCCAATTCGACCATATGATCTACGTGTATATTGAGTTAAATGCAAAATACAATATTTGAAATCGATTTGGAAATCCTATGTGCCGTAATGGGTGGTCACGTCAACAGGCGGATATGAAAGTTAATATCAAACGCATGGAACCAATCCATTCACAATATTATGTCAGATCATATAAACAAAAAAAAAACAAATCATTCCCTCAATTATATCCCAAGATACATGGCGGAGGAAATCGTAAATAATGAATAGTAGAAAGGTCTATTTAAACCATGTTTTGTTAGACGTATTAATGTGCCATAGGGTTACATTATACCCAATAATTAAATCAATGAGTTATGTGACCGTAAGTCAAAGGCGAATTCGCAAAGGTATGCGAGACAAGTGTAAAGGCCAAGATATGAAGAATAAATTCACCCTTGAAATGCAAATGACATAAGGTAAGAAGTAGGAGTAGAGGTGTTAATTTCGTCAGCATATGATAATGTAAAGTATCATGTTAAATAGGTGAAATGTCATAATAAATCTATACTTACAAGTCTGAGTTCATGAGGAAAATTTTTTGTTGGGTGTGAAATTTGGAGGTGTGACAGTAATTCCAGGTAATTTTTCTCACTCTCTTTTGGAAGATGATGCTTTTGTTTCTGCTAATGAGAATGTCGAGAGGCATGTCTCGCCGGTGGATGAGGCTGATGGGCTTCGCTTTCATCTCTCCCCTCCTGTACAAAATCGGACACTGTCTCCATGTAACCATAAGTCATCCTCGGTTATATTGTTCGGTCCCCCTGTTGAGCATGCCCCTCCTTTCACCCCCACGGCTTTTAACTCCTCCCCTCCGGTCATCCCGCATGTGAATGCTAACATCCTATCGGGTCCTACTTGCGACGAAATCTTGGAACACGATCCGCCATTTTTCAAACCTTCGACCTATATGCTTGGAGAACCATCTGGTCTTGCTGCCTCTACTTTGGTTCGCCCTTCCATGAAGCTACCTTTTTCTGAACCCTCTGATCCTGAGACTCCTCCTGAATCCCCTCGGAACTCAGTTGGGTGTGATTTAGAATCCTTGTTGCACAACCCAAATTTTGATCTTGCTTCCCTGACGGTCTTTGACAGACCACCCAAGGATCCGGAATCCCACGAAGCTATTTCTAAGATGGGGAACGTCACCATTAGGAAAAAAGCAAAGAGCTCCAAAAATCTGGGTAAGGGGAAGTTCAAGTCCATAGCTCTGTTCTCTGATGGAGAGGAAAACCTCTCTGACATTCCTATCTCGGAGGGGGAGGTAAATTTGGATGTCAAGCGGGCGCTTAGAGCAGGCCACCCGGACTTGGGTGCGCCATGAATCATATCCTTTCTCTGAATTTACGGGGTATAGGCGATGGCCCCAAGATACATTGCCTGCGAGAGCTGATTTTTGACTGTAAGTGCCGCATTTTTTTGGGTCAGGAGACACTGAGTCGAAGGGAAAAAGCGGTTAAAACTTTTTTGAGCTTTCATGAAGGGTGGAATGCGGTGGCCATAGACTCTTCTAGTCACTCTGGTGGATTAGTGGCATTTTGGGACCCGAGGTGGTTTAATTTCAAAGCCTACAGTTTCTCCGGAGGGATTCTTCTCTCTGGTCATATGAGAGGGATGGCGGAAACTCTCAACATCATAAATTTATATGCGCCATATGCGGGAAGACTATCTTTCTGGACCAAGATGAGAGATTCTGACATTTTGAGATTGCCGAATTTAATACTGATGGGAGACTTAAACATCACCTTACAGGTGGATGAGATATGGGGTAAGGAGGCACTTGGAGATCCACTGTCATGTTTCTTAAATGACATGTTTTTTAATCTTCAGTTGACGGATTAGACCCTGCCCGATGATGCCCACGTGGACAAATAAGAGAAGGGGAGAAAAGTATATTGGAAAACGTTTGGATCGGGCTCTCATTAAGGATAAGCTCATTGACAGATGGGGTAATCCGAGAACTGCGGTATTGGTCTCCGATCTATCGGACCACATGCCCATATCTATATCGTGGAACGCTTGGCGCATCACGAGAGGAGTACCTTTCAAGTTTAATCGAGCCTGGATAGACGATGTTGAGTACACCAATATGGTAAGAGCAACATGGAATGAGGATGTAAATGCGGATGAATGCCTTTATGCAGACAGTTTTCATTACAAGCTATCAAGAATAAAGGCCGCAACTAAACAATGGGAAATTCAGAAAAAATCTGCACTCAAGACTGAGCTTATGCACATCAAACAGCAGATGGAGATCATATATAAAGGCTTTGTAAGTAAGGCTCCAGAGGAAGCGACGTATACACTCTTTCAACAGCTCGGGAAGAGGAAAAGAGAGATCTTGGAGATTGAAGAGACCACCTGGAAACTAAAGAGCCGGATTAATTGGTTGAGGGAGGGGGACCTCAACACGAAGTTTTTTCATAAATATGATTCAGATAGAAGAAGTAGAAATGCGATATGGAAGATAAAAAGATCGGATGGTTCATTTGCCATTTCGGCTAAGGAGATACAACAGGAGGCGTTCTCTCATTTTTCGGATTTCTATCAAACAGTACAGTCTATTGAGCCGGAGAATCAAATGTGGTTTTTGGATCTTGTTCCGAAAATATTTGATGTGACAGCTATTGAGCTCCTCCAACAGGAAATCAAGGGGGATGAAGTGCTTGGGGTCCTGAAATCTTTTGCTCATGACAAATGCCCGGGGCCGGATGGGTGGCCGGCAGAATTCTTTATATTCTTTTATGATCTTATCGGTGGAGAACTCACGACAGTGATCGAAGAGATTAGGTTACGTGGGCACATGCCTGCAAACTTAAACTCTACTTTCATTGCTCTCATCCAAAAGGTGGCAGATCCGCAAGCTTTTGGGACTTCAGGCCGATTACTTTATGCAACATAATTTATAAGATCACTTCTAAAATCATTTCAAACCGTATCAGATCCATCCTCTCTGAACACATTTGTATGGAACAATATGGTTTCCTCCCTGGACGATCGATCCACGATGCGATTGCCATCGCACAAGAGGTACTACATTCTGCCCATGCTGGAAACAAGGAAGCTCTGATATTGAAGGTTGATTTACACAAAGCATACGACTCGGTTGATTGGTCATATATCCAGATTCTATTGCTTAAGATTGGGCTGCCTCTTGGTATCATTAGATGGGTTATGTCTTGTATATCCACTGTTAGATATGCTGTGCTGATCAATGGTGTACCCACGCTCTTCTTTCATGCTGCCAGGGGTCTACATCAAGGTTGTGCCCTATCTCCCCTCATCTTCATCCTTGTTCTTGATGGTTTCAGCAAGAGCCTACACTATGCGGAGCAACTGGGTTATATAAGTGGTTTCTCATTTTCCGATTCTATATCCACTAACCACTCGCTCTTTGTGGACGACATGCTGCTTTTCGGATATCTTAATAGAAACCAGTGGCTCGATATTCACATGCTTCTGACACGTTTTAAATCTGCCACAGGGTTAGGGATGAACAATGGAAAGTCAATTCTTCTATTTGCAAAAGGAGATATACAGGAGATTCAATATGTGGCGGAATTATTGGGGGTTCTTTCACATCCCATTATAGAAGGATTCAGATATTTGGGATGCTTTTTAAAGCCTTGTGGTTATCAGTGCAAAGACTGGATGTGGCTTGTTGACCGATTCAGATCTCGCATTTACAGGTGGACCCATAAATGGTTATCCATGGGCGGTAGGCTCATCCTCATACAGGCAGTTTTATCTCAATTGATGGTGTATTGGGGTCATCTATTCTATTTACCTGCCAAGATAGTGAGGCTGATAAATGGGATTATTTCCAAGTTCTTGTGGGGGGGCACTGACATGGATAATAAATTTCACCTTTGAAAATTGGAGCTCATTTGTAGACCCACTGACTTTGATGGATGCGGTATACTGGACACAAGAGTCTTCAATATAGCCTTATTGATAAAATCTTTCTGGCGCGTGATTACTGGAGACAATATATGGAGCTCCATCATTAAAAATAAGTATATCAGTGGAGATATATTACATCAGTTATTGGGCAGGGAGATCATATGCCCACTCAATATTTCAGTCATTTGGGGCGGGTTCAAAAAGATCTTTTCATATATATGTGATCGGATGATCTGGGTATTTGGCGATGGAGGGAAGATTCCTATGGCCTTCCGAAACATCACGGGCCTCACTAATATCAACGACATCTCCCCGCGACTGTTACACTGCCTATCACAATGGGGCTATATGGTATTATCGCAGACCATATCCGGATGGGCATATGGAGCGCCTTCCTTCAAGAACACAACTCTCTTGGGGTTGACGGGGGACGAAGCTACGGAATGGGAGAATCTGCCGACAGCCTTCAAATCTGCCGATTTCTGCTATTCGGAGGGAGGGGACAAAATCATATGGAATGGTCCATTGAAGCAGAGTGCTATTATTGTTAGAGACGCCTACAGGCACATCATCGCCGATGATGTGGAGGGTAACATTACCAAGATCTTCTATAAGTTTTGGAAACGCCGGATACCCACCAAGATCACTTTATTTGGCTGGATGATATGGAGAGACAAAATTCTTACATGGGATAACTTAATTAAAAGAGGTATACAAGGGCCAAACAGATGCGCGTTATGCTGCATGGAGGCTGAAACTATTACGCACCTTTTTTTCAACTGTACAATTGTTAAAGATTTATGGAGGGTTGTCTCTCATCACATTATGGATCAAAACTGGATGGCATCAGACTTTATTTCTACTGTGGAGGATTGGGACAGGTTGAAAGGTAAATTTAGGTCACTTCCTTTCTATCTCTGTTGGGAAGTCTGGATTGGGAGAAATAATCTCATTTTTGAAAATAAGATTTTCTCTCCTCATATTATCATTTCCAATATCATGAGCTGGTTTGTAGATTGGAGTGCTCCTCCCAAGCAGGTTGTGGATAAATCCTTTAGGAACAGACCCCATGAGATTCATCTCCCTGCTATATACTTTGATGGTGCTTCTGCGGAGGGTAACACGGGATGTGGAGTATGGGCTAAATTATCCCAACGTGAGAGGGTTCATATCTACTGGAATGGGGGAACCGAAACAAATAACAAGGCGGAAATCATGGCACTGTGGGGTGGCCTTATGGTGGAAAATAAGCTCAAAATACAAAACCCACATTACTATGGTGACTCAAAGATGATTATTGAATGGATAAATGGTAGATGTTACCTCAATGTTCCCATTTTGCGAGGCTGGATGCAGAGGACTCTCTATCTCTGGCAGAACCTAAATCAACCCCCTATCTTTCATATTTTTAGAGAAATCAACACTAGGGCGGATGCCCTGCCCAAGAAGGGTATCTCTGCTGAGTTTTGACAGATGTATTTCTCGGGCTACAAAGATGGGGACGTGATATGGACTTCCACTGTTCCTTTGCCGTGATTTTGATTGCTGGATGCTGGTGCTTTATATTATCTTCCTATTTTCTTACTATCTTATCATAGATTAACTTCTTATATATAGTTCTTGCATGTTAAGATCTTTTATCAGCGCTCTCTGCTTTCCTTATTTTGTCTCTGATCGTGAATCTCTGTTAGCGGATCCTATACTATTGTATAGCGAATTTTTTTCCATGGCGAGGCAGCTTCTTTCCGGATCACTATGGAGAATATTTTTGGCAGGGGTATATCGTTTATGTATGTGCCACTTCTCTGGAGTGGCGCTACGTTTTATTCTATTGTGCTTTCTGTCTGTTGCATCTGGATTTATCTTCATCAAGCGAGCGGGTCCTGTTTATTGATCTGAGGTCCCTCATACATACGTGCCTGCTACTCAGTACCTTACCATGCACAGGCGAGCGGGATCTGGAATGTTGTATTGAGCAAAATTACAAGCGAGCCTGTTTATTTTATCTGCTTCACTCAGCAAAGTTGTCAATTTTGTTTTCTATCTACGGTCTTCGCCATTTCTCTGGCTTTCTTTTTGTTTTCGGGTGGATGTTAGCGGTCTCTTGTTGATCTTCATGGCCGGGTTGTTTATTTGGCTTTCACATCCCTGGTTTAGTTTATTTCCTATACATACATTGCCTCGCTGCTACTTATCTGATGCTTTTACCTCTCATGTATGTATTATAATGATTACAGGGATGATATGTACATCTGTATTTGGGGTTGGTATACCGCCTGTAATGCTGCTTGCCACTTCCATCGAACATCCATCTCCAGGATGTTTGTTCACGTTGATTGGAAATCTGGATATCCTTGCTGTTTCCACAGCAACGATGTGATGATTGATTATGTACTGCTATATTTTCACCTAATATACAACGTTTTTTTTCTTCTGAAAAAAAAGAAAGAAACATTGTCATTCCACTTCAATTTCGTCGGATTTCGTCAAAATGTGCGTCATTTTTTTATTTTTTATTCATGGTCCTCGGTCTATATTTTATTTCATATAATAAATTTTTATTCCTGGTCCTTCGTCTATATTTTGTTTCATATAGTAAATTAGAGTCGATACTTTATTTTAAATAATAAATTAGAAATATAAAACAAATTTGGAAATGAAAACACTTAAAATTTACTATACAATATATTTTTTTTCCTTTTATATATTTTTGGTTAAAATTAAGAGAATTAAATATTAATCAATAATTTTTGGTCTTTTAAACCCTTAAGAGGATTAGATTAATTTGTTGAATTCCTATTGCTAAGTACTTCGTCGATTGGGAGGTCACGGGATCAATTGTCCTTGACACCCTTAGGGTTAGGCCCTCCTAGTTTACATGGTGGGATGTGATTTCTCTGGGTTGATTTTCCTAGATTGTACCTCACCGACTAAAAAAAGCAAAACTTAGTATTTTTTAAGTTTTAGTGAACTATAAGATCGGATAAATAATATTACTCCCTAGGATAAGGTGGTATAAAGAAAATTTAGTTCCTAGGATATCGGATCATAGAAAATAGTGGGTTATCAATGGTTCATTAAAGGATCAAAGAGGAATGGTGTTGCAAGTATCATAAAGATTACCCATGAAGTACCATTTACGGAGAAATGAAGGAGAACTTGAGATCAAGCTAGCGATCATCTTGTTTAGGATCACACTGAGAGGTGAACTTCGAGAAAAGGAAATGTATGACGACCAAGCTGAGATGTCAAACCATAATGTAAATCTATTTATCTTTGATGATCAAAGAAGAGACAAGTGCAAACCACAACTTGCAGTGTCTCTCTCATGGAACTAGATATCCTTCTTAGGCTAGAATTATAGCTCTGTCATCCATACAAACATAAGAAACATTTGTTTCATAACCCTTTTATAAAATTATAATCATCAGAACATCAATAGTGCATTAAACAAGATTTTCATTATTCTTCCACCCTTTACAAATGATAAGGCCTCTTCTTTAAATAGATTAAGGCTCTCATTGCAATTACAATTGCTTACATGGGAAATCCAAAGCATGAGTGCTTGTACCATGGGTTGAAATGCCATAACTCGAATACAACTCAAAATTAGCACCCTTGATAAATTCCCTTTGAATAGGTTTTACATTCTAAATCACGGGCCAATGAAGTCTCCTTTTGTTTAATTATAAATTAAATTACTTCATGTATAACTGGAAGTTAAGACAATGTTTAAGCTTCACCATTTTTTTTAATGCTTGTCATTGATTAGAGTTGAACTTTCTATGAAATTTGTCGATGTGGGAACCTTTGTGGAATTGTTCGTTGAAATTTTCAATAGAAATGGTTATAAATATCCCCTTGGGATGATTAGGTGATGCAAACCCCAACAATTCCTCTTGACATAGTATAATCAAAGTAAAACTATTGAATTCCCTAAGTCTACCATGACAGACATTGATAAACCTTTACACATGCAATCACAACCTAGGACAAAGTGTGTTTCCTATGAGGCTTAATTTCTATGCCGGGTGGGAGCTTCAATATGAAATGAAAGGGGAAGATCTTCAATTCATAACTCTCAAGCCTTTAAAAGAGTTAGGTATTTCATATATGTCTATCTTTTAGCTAGGATTTTGTCAACAACGTTCCAAGTGGGAGCATAAAGTATTGAGGTTTCATTCCTTTGCATCAATTAATACCCCTAAATAATATGTCATTTGATACGTTGAAAACTCCCCCTTTATTTTGATGTTCTATAGAAAAGCTAAAGACTAGAAAAGAGTCACATAATGATGTGACACCTTACTCAATTTTTATATATTTTTATTTGTTTGATATAGCTCTCCACCTCCTTTTCTAATTTAGATATAATTTAGGCAACATTGGTAATTTTAAATTTATTTAGGATTTATCAATTCATGATTTCTTTCACACTAACTTTTTACCCATGACATTGAGAATTCAAGCATGAAGGGGAGATGATTCTCGTTACATGAATAGAATGGAGGCAATGAAAAAAAAGGTTGAAAGTGTTGTGTATGAGGGGATATGGGGCATTACTATAGTAAGCCAACATGAATACACCTAGACCATGGGAAATTATCCACTTAACAAAGTAGCCTATGTGCAATAATGACTTCATGAGACAAAACAATTGCTTAGGGACTATTAAATGCTAACAAATTCGACTAAGAAAAACATCATCACAATCACACTTAGAACAGAAACATCATCAAATTATTTGTATGCACTTTTCAACTAGCATTCCTCTCTTTGTCATTTGAGTTGAGGAAGTCAATTGAAAAAGGCACCATGGTTGGGCTAGCTTATGTGTGAAAATACAATGAGAGAACAAGATTAAATCAATGTTGTCACATTCGAGCAGGAGATAGAAGTTAAAATCAGTAATATAAACCCATGAGGTGCCCTTCATGTAGTTGCCCTTTGAAGACTAACAAAATGGAAAATGTAAATAAAAAGAAGTCATAAATGACAAAGCTTTCAATTGAGTCTAAAAAGAGGTAAAACTATAAACAAAAATGAGCAAGATGCAATGCAATAATTTCCTACTTAAAAATGGACTACACCATAGATAAACAGATTAAAAATAAGTAAAACCATAAAAAAAAATAACTTCCAAAAAATTGATGAAACCCTAAAATTATTTCAAAATTACTTAAAAATAATCAGACATGTTAAATCTAAGACTTTTGTGATCCATAATGTAGAAGCTAGTCTTTTGGATTAATCACATAGTAAGGATTTGGTCGACGTTTCGAACCAACTAATGTGGTTCATCCTTACGACAAGGTGGGGAAACAAATCGATCATGATGAATAAATAGTAGAGATGCATCATTCCTTCTGAAAAAGTAGAGATGCATCATTATCTGGAAATAGCCATTAAAAACTAGTCGTTAGAACTAGTGGTTAAGAACTAGCCATTAAAAAGTTAATTAGAAACTAAAATACAATAATTAATTAATTAATTAAATTAAAAAGTTTATTAAAAATAATAAATTAATTAATTAAATTGATAATTTTATAATAATAAAATGTAACAAAAATGAAGGAAGATAAAATGATAAATTAATAATAAAATTTTAAAGATAGATTAATATACATTATGATTACCATTTAACCTAGGTAAATCCATATTTTCTTTCTTTCAAATAAACTGTAATAACTTTATATCTTCACCATTTATAATTAACCATGAGTGTTATAGTCCGGGCCCGAAGAAAGAAATAATGGCTTATATTTTCATGATTTTTCCAAATTTAGCTATTGTTTTTTTTCATGATTTAAAACTTCATACATTCCTATTTCTAGAACAACTATCGTTGGATGACGCAATGGAGGATGATATCGTGTAGGGTCGCGCAAGTTGTCGAACATGGAATCCAAGAGAACACAATTATTTTCATTATATAATTTAAAACCACAATCCTTAATAACGGTAACTAAACAAAAATAGACCGTTAGCCGAGAAGAGTGCTGCGGTAAAAGATTAAAGGGACAGATACATAAACTTGGAGATTGGATATACGTGAAGTTGAGCGGTTTAATTAATTATTATAGGTTTTAAAGTTGTTTTTTTTAATTATTATTATTATTTCCGAGAGGTTGAATTATTATAGGTTTTAAAGTTGTTTTTTTTTTAATTATTATTATTATTTGCGAGCGGTTGAATTATTATAGGCTTTAAAGTATTGTGTTTTTGTTTGTTTTTTAATTTACTTTTATTTTATTTGTGAGCTCATCTGAGTTTTGAAATAATGGCATGTTTAATTTATAGTTTGAGTAATTATAATTTAGGGGTTTTTAAATTTTTAAAATTATTGCGGGTCATACTAGTTTTTATTGGAATTTTTTAGGGGTTTATATTCATAGATGAATTAATTTTCTATGAATTTTCATTTTTTTCTGAAAATAATTGTCCAAAATTTTATAACATAAAAATATGTTCATTTATAAATCACCAAAATTTTATGGTGACTATATAAAATCATTACAAAAATATCGTCAAGGTTTTATAGTTGGCATATTAGGGATTAGTAATATTAGCTAAGGCTTCTAAACTTCAAAATAATAAATTTTCCTTAGACTTGCTGGATTTTTATCTATCTCCACCATAGAGTGCTTTAACAGAATACCTTGTCACTGTCTACTTTACTCCCTATGGACTGTATGTTTTAAATTTTTTATTTGATTTGGATGAAAGTTTTTGTTACTGAAAGTGTTTTCAATTATATTTTTTTTATTTAAAATATGTTTTAATTTTATATATAAATTAAGTATCTTGAAAAAAAATTTAAGACATTTAAAATTTACAATTTAAATTTGTAATTTCAAAAAATTTCTATCAATTTTTTTTTTTGGTTGTAAATTTAGTAGTTCCTTGCCATTTTCTATTTATGAAAAAGAGAGTAAGTTGCAGCGTATACATATTAGGTGCTAGGAAACCAGGTCTGTTGGCCACCTTAAAGCATTAATAACCATCCAAAATTGAAATTGTTTCTTTCTTCTATTAGCCGCTATTCCATCAAATCTCTATCAAAATTTAAACCACTTCTATAAAAATAATTATTAAAAAAATTAAAACACGAACGTATTAAAAAAAAATTATATAAAAAAACTCAATAACATGGTACAGGTAAACTACGACTGCCCTGAGGTATTTTTCAAACCGTGGACTGTGAACTGACCGCCAATATGCGGCATTGCTTCTGAGCCTTTCGAAAGTGCTGCAAACAGACTAGCCAGAACCCTTGCAGAGCCACTTGAGAATTTCATTGACATCATACCTCTCTCACGTGTACATTTTCCTTTTGTCCCACCATTGACATCGCCCCTCTCTGCGTGTATGGAGAGGGGGTATATTATTTCGGTGTTATACACCATTTAATGTTGTTTGAAAGTGGACATCCATCCGATAATGTATATTTACTCTCATGCAGTAATGACATTCATTACTGCAAAGTGCATATTATGAATATTGCGTAATAGGGTGACATCACCTTCATGCAACATTCAATATCATGTAACAATGTGGATATCGATAAATATTACTAACATTATAGATAAGTGGGTAGTGATTTGCGTAACCTTTGTGCACAACTACTCAATTTAGCATTCTTGTGTACTTTTGTTATGGTTTTAATAATGTTTTCTTATTAAATAAAAATAAAATATAAAGAGGTGTTGTAAAAAAAATAAATCAAATAACAATATGAAGAGTTTGGTGGTGATTTGAGTAACTTTTGTGTTGAGTATTTTAATTTAGTGTTTAAGTTATAGTTTTATTAATATTATTTTTAAATCATTGTGGGGTGTTATTTAGTGTCTGTTTTTTATATAAAAAGTAATTGATAGTAGAATCATTTTTACCAGAATAATTATAGAGTAGTATAATATAGTGTTACTATATTAATTTTTTTTGGAACATTTAATTTATTAAAATTGTCACCTGCATGTTCATGGGCATAGAATAGACACTAATATGTTTTGTTAAGACACTCTGTGGTGAAAAAGTTTCAAGTACACTATGTGGTGAAAAGGTTACAAATACATTCCGTGGTGAAAATGTTACCATTTCCAAAATCCTCATTAGAATAAATATTGATATTAAATAAATTGTTTATTATTTTGAAGAATAATAAATTAAACATTATTTACTTTTTAATTATAAAAAAAATCAATTAACTATTTCTTACTTTATAATTTTTATGTTTTATATTTTTTTTTTACGATTAAAAACACTAAATTCATATTAGTGTGAAGAAAACAAGTATATTCACATTGTCATTAGCTCGTCCTGCCTCACTCTGACCAAATTTGTTGGCAAGGAGAGCTGAAATATAAAGTAGGAGATTAAACATTTTGGACCTTGTTTTCGGAGAACTACACAACCATAAAAACCAAAAAACAGACAAAATTAGGACACAACCTGCTACATTCATTTTAGGGTGGCATATGTAGAAGGTGCATGTCTGCATGAGCCGATTGCTCCCTTTGGTCATGCTGATGAAATTCAATTTGCTCCAATCATGCTTCAATCTCCTGTAGTCAGTCATTTGTTCTTCGTTGGATTCTACGAATGTTTTCCAATTGTTCCAAGATTTCCTCTTAAGTGAATCATATATCATTCCAGTAGGCCACATTATCATTACTATCCTTGTATCGATGGTCATGAAGGATATCCAGGTTGGCCTGGACCCCTCTCAATTTCAGGACAATTGTTTCCATGGAGGTGACTCGAACAACTCGACCAGGAGGCAGCACAGGGTCCTATGCTAAATATTCCTCCCTATCCAAGCTAGCTAAACAAGCCTCGCTTCTTCCTTTCCCTATGCCCTCTATGTGGCCACGATAGCCACCCTCACAATGGGGTCCGCCTCTCTACCACAAAATTATTGCAATCACTAGAATAATTCCAAGTAGACCAATACCCCAATCCAGCAGTCGCTTTAGCTCACCACAACACAACACAGTCCCAAATACCCATCGCAAGACTACAAAACACCAGTGCTTTATGCATTCATCTCCACCATATTAGGACCAGAACACCTCGAACCTCTCGACACAACAATGATAATTAAACCCCTCGCGAGCACATAACCCTTGAAACTTAATAGTAAACTCCCCACAATATAACATAGGGGATTTCCCAAGCCATTAGGGATGGGCCTATCTTAACACCTGAGTTGTCTTGAATCACAAAGAATATAAATCTCTTACCCCCAAGACCCTGCTTTTCCTTTGCCCTTGGGCTAATTGGGACATCTAACGTGAGAGACTAATACAATTGATCCCAATTCTAGCGCTAAAGGCACCAATTTATTCTTCCATGGGTATGAGGCACCTCAAAGGTATCACCAAATACTTCCCACATACAATAAATCAAGTGAGTATCGACTCAAGTCCAAATATTACTACCCTTGGGGATGATTGTCTTAGCATAGCACAACCACCTTATCACTTGAATGAAAACCCAAATGGAAACAATAGAGAGGTTATCATATATAACCAATAAACACCAGCCTAAGAGACAAAGTGTTACCCAAACACGCTTGCCAAAATATTTCCACTAGTGCCGAAGGAGAGAAGCTAGTGGGTGAAGAAGCCATAACCCAGAGAGAAAAAAACCATACACCAACTCAAATTCCCCGAAACTCGGCGAACGCAGATCCCAGACAAAGTATTAAGCATAAAACCACACACAAGGGTCAATTGCAATAACTAGCTTCCTACCACCCCAGCCTTTCAACTTTCTCCTCAGATCTGACCAGTCAATGCAACCATCACCCTGACGTGTCCTTCCTCTATACAAGTACAATCATGCTCCGATAAGGTTAGGAACTTGGTCAGATGTGCCCGTTTTGTACCAAATCCTGGATATGCCGCTTGATTTCTTCATTTTCCATAATGGAGCAGCATTATATCAACCCATTGAGTAAAAGTGCTCTGGGAGTCAAATCAATCGAATGCTTGAGTTGAGAGTGTAAAGGTACCCCTGTGGATGGGAGAATATGTCCCTATATTCTTCCATGAACTTATCCACCTGCCTATGCTGCGTGGAGGAACCCTTCTCGGCGGCCATGGATGTGACCATGATCTTCCCCTTACTTTGAGAATGAATCAGAAAGAAAAAAAATTTCTCGATTTGGGAGATGATATTACTGCATTTTTTAGTAGAGACCAAAGAGGTGGCAGTAGGTGGGGCTACCTTTGGTATCCTGTATAAATTATTTTGCAAAGTAATAATAATAGTGTGACGCCTAGACTCATACAAAACATGACACTTCCACAAGTAGGGTTGGCCTAATAACACTTCAAAAACTTCAAGAGGAGCAACATCACACAATACATGTTCCGTGAAAGGCTTGATGTTGTAGGGAAGATGACACTATTGGTTGATGTAGAGATCTATTCCTTGGTGAAGCCACCCGATGGTGTATGGATGTGGGTGTGGTGTGGTCGGTATGCTCAAATTATTAATGACTTATCCTAAGATGAGGAAATTTTGGCTCTCACTGTTGATAATTAACTGCAACGAAGAACCCTTCACCCACATATGCGAGTGGAAGATACACTCCCCTTCCTTTGGATCTATGGGCTCAATATTCTATACCTTAGTGGCGGAAACCGTGGCATTGGGCTATGAGTCGATAATCTGCTTCCCTTTGTCATTCCTCTTGTCAGGTTCTAACTTAGATTTGGAACATGCATTTGAATCTGAAGCCTTCATCTCAACCACAAGTGACTTCTTAGCGCGACAGTCACTTATGTTGTGAGTTGGGATCTTGTGGAACTCACATCATTTTCATGTGTCCTTCTTCGTCTTTGTGGTGATACTATTTGCTTGCAACTTTGATGGGTTTTCCTGGGTTACCTCACTTAGGCTTTGTCCTTTGTTTTATCGTTCGGGGGTGCCTTTTCTCTGCTTCAGATTCATGGATCCATAGTCTCACTTCTTCTATTTATATTTTTTCTCGATCTTGATAGCATATCAGTATGTGGCGCTAAGCGAGGATATTTTTAGGAGCTCCATCTCATCCTTAATTTATTTGTGTAGATCACCATGGTACTTGAGGACTAGATGCTACTTAGAATCCTTGATACCCAAGTCTTGGTACCTTCCCTGCTTCAATGTGGTCTATTTTATGTACTTATCTTCATAGTTCCCGTTAGGGTAATATTCTTCCTTGACGACGTCTCAAAAATTTTTTCAAGTGGGTGTGACTGAAAACAATGAGAGTTCCTTCTTGTCCCTCTACTCATAGTAGGTTTCCCACCAATCCTTGACGTGGGGGGCGGATTTCAGGAGTGCAAAAGTAGTATTTTCCCTATTAGAAAAATCATGAACTCAAAAATATCCTTTCAACTGATTTAATGATTTATCTATGGTATATGCATCTATTTTTCCTTCAAATATAGGGACATTGAAGTTAACTTATAGTTTAAAGGGGGTGATGCATCTGAAGTGAATTTTGGATGAAGATGTGTCGTGTGTTGTTATCCACCAAAGGATCTGGGAAAAGTTGTCCATCATCTCATTCCTTTGTCGCTGATCATGTTCTTAGTGTTAAGCTCAAAAATGGAAGTTCTTAGAATCGATTGGAACCTAAACGACAGTGAAGAGCTCGTCACCAGGAATCCTACACAATTCATTTAATCGAAAACCAACTCTGGAAGAGGAAGATAAGGCCTGATGTTCGTTTTCCTAAACATCTAAAATTTTTGCAGAAAAGGATATAATGGTGACATGGCAGTCTAGTCAGTTTTTTTTTTTTTGGGAATATTCCTTTAGTTTTCCCAATCACACTGTGACAAGTGTCACTACAAGATTCGTTGGAAAGTTGGGAGGGTTTTATTTATTTATTTATTTTTAAATCCGAAGGTTGAAATCATTTTATATAGAGGAAATTTTATTATTATTATATGGTCGAAGGACTATATATGTCATGGTCAGATTAATTTGTACGTGGAAAAATGATATTTGCGGAAGGATGGAGGTTGGGGTTGACCTCGCAACCTCCCCCGCAGTAACAGGAAATTTTACCAATATGTCACGCTAACGTTTCTTACTAGACTATGCGATTGTTATATATTTGTTTCAATGCAGTTTGACTATCGGGTGGAGTAGGGGGCCAGCCCCCTCATACACAAAACCTTCAGCTATGACCAGGAGAGGAGGGCTATAGTTAAAGCGACAGAGTTAAATATTAAACCACACTTATTAACCCATAAACAAGGATTTGTGCTAGTCCCATTGTTTAATTAAGATTATGGTAAATGAACACTCAGTGATAAATAAACAATTTATCTCCCACTTAAAATTTAATTAAGCCTAGTTTAATTCGTCGGCCAGTTTGGCAGAGTCCTCCAATTTCGGCAGGATCTCCAAATTTTTTGGCGCTAATTGGAGTTCTCTCTAAATTTGAAGGAGATTTCCTAGGCCAAACTTTTTATGCCATAACGTTTGCAAATTTCCACCAAATTTGGTTGAAGAAGAGTTTATCCTAGATGATTTGGACATTCTAAGCATGTTGGAGTAGGTTTCAGGAACAGTAGAGGATTGTAAACATCACTTTTTCCCATTTTGATCTAATTCAGAGGCTCAAGTCATGGAAGATGGACCAAAGAGATGTAGCCCATGAGGGGTGAAATCCTTCAGAAAAACACTGTGTTAATGGATCGTTTGATGGTCTGTTGTATATTTTATTGCTACTAATCAACATTTTGTTTTAATGATTAATATGCTCATGAATTCAACATGAAACTTAATACATTTACCTGTTTAACACTCACAAACACCTCAAGAAACCTATGCAGATGAAGAAAATCATCAACAACTTATTTATAATTCTAAATATGAAATTAGCACAAAACAAAAAATATTTATATTCAGATCAAGGTGGTATCGAAGCCAAGTTGAAAGGTTATTTGCTTGATTTGCTTGAGTTTTTTGCACGTAGGGTTTTAATGGTCGTAAATTTGTGATGCTTACAAGGTTAAGATTGCATAAAGGAGAAGGGAAACTCCTGGTTTCTAGTCCTGAGGTTAGGACCAAAATACAGAGAGCCATAAGGCCACCATCTCCACCCAAATATTCACTCCCAACTACACTTGAAGCACCTCAAGTTTTATCTCTAGCTGATATTGAAGAGGTACAAGATGCACCAGAAGCTCAGCTAGAATCCATAGCCATAATGTAAGGTGTAGGAGAGACTGAAGGTCTTTTAGAAGAGGAAGCATACAAGAAGAATTTCTATGACCTAAATGAAAGGGTTAGGATCCTCTTTAAGGAGAGGAGCACCATGATGGTTGGAGAGAATTCTAAGTATCCACATGGAGAGGGAACCTTAGAAGACAAAAAGGATGAAGACAAGGATTCAAAGGGCAGTGGAGGAAAGCCTCCTCCATATCCACCATCTTCATCATCATCCTCATCATCACCATCAGCATCATCTTCCACTTCTACAACCAAAACCACCCATACTCACTCAAAAACCACAAAAAGAAAAACTCCCTCACTCAAACTTGATGTCAAATTTGAGCTTCCAATGTTTAATGACGAAGTGAATGCAGAGAAGATGTTGGATTCATCAATTGGAGGTTTATTTTAGAATTCACAACCCTCAAGAAGATGACATAAAGATTCAATTGGCTTCCTTGAGGATGGAGGGATCAACACTTGTATGGTGGGAAGTAAGGACTCGAGAAGAGATTAAAAACCACGATAATATCTCAATGTATTGGTTAAATTTTATTTCTTTCATTAAAAGGAAATTATATCCTCTAGCTTACATGAAAAAATCAATATGGATTGGCATAATTTTAGACAATTTAAATCGAAAAGTGTGCAACATTATACTCATGAATTTAGGAGAAGAGCTCTTCTTTTGGGTGTTAATTTGTATTCTCAAGAAACTTTGTTAAAGTATATTGGGGGTTTGAACATTTACCTTAAACATACTATTCTCATCTTCAATCCCACAAAATTATATGAGGTTTGCATTCACGCCACACATCTAGAAGTAAGAGGGAAACATAGTGCATATGATAAAAGTGATAGTTTCCTTGAGGGTAAAGGAAAGGGAAAATTTAATGGAAGAGGAAAGACAAATAGCTCTATAAAAAAAGAGAAAGAGAAAATCACATGTAAAAATTGTTCGAAGAATGGCCATGATGAAGACCATTGTTGGCAACTCCATCCAGAGTTGAAGCCAAAAAAACTTAAAGCCAAAGAGAAGGGGAAAACTATTGCAATCATTGAACATGACTTAGGTTCAGATTCAGGAGATGAAACCAATATTACAACAATGGTTTTGAAAGGTAAGAACATAGCAAGCAATAATTCTTTAAGTTTTTCCAATGTAACTCAAGATGAAGATACAATAATTGAACTCTTTCATATTAGATTCGTTTCTAAACATACCAAGATAGACACACTATTTCATAGTCAAGCTAATTTGATTTCTGAAGACTTAGTTAAGGAGCTAAACCTTGAAACTGTTATATATCCAAGACCTTATCCATTAGGGTTGATACACAAGAATTAAAACTTGAAGGTAACAAGGAAGTGCATTCTAAGGTTTGCAATCAATTCAAACTTTCTTGATGAAGTTGAACTTGATGTAATGTCGCTTGAGATTTCAGGCCCTTGTTTTGGGAAGTCATTGTCTTTATGATAGGAAAGCAATATTTAATTGCCATGAGAATAAGTAGTGACTTGTTTAAATATGGAATTGAGTACATAGTTAGAGCGCATAATAAGAAGACAAACTTGTCTCTTAAACATGCAGGATAAATGAAGAGAATAGTGAATGCAAGTCAAAATTTGAATTTGTTAATGATCAAGCATATAGATGTTTTGAATGAAACCTTTCAAAAAAATGCATCAAATGAACAATTCGATTTCATTGAAGTGGCTTATGCTTGTAATAAGATGTTTCAGGACTCTAACAGGTTGCTTTTGAAAGGAGGTAAACAAGATGTGAAATATTTGCAGCAGTTAATATCAGTATTGAGCAGTGTTGGAAATAAGATGTCAGTGCAAGAGAGAGAAAAGGTCAAAGTGAAAGCACAAAATCAATTTGAAAAAAAAGGAATAGGTTCCAAAAGTGCTTGTTTTTGGTTTCCAAGGGGTACATGGCAATGACAAAAATACTTGGTCAAAATTCAACGCAAGTACAAAGAAAGATTAGCTAAAAATATCCATGAAGACAATGTTCGAGGTGAGACAGTTTTCAAGTTGACAACTGAGGTGGGAACAAATTTGTTTCTGCAAGGACAAATTGCTGCTATGAAAATTTAGGGAAATTGAAGCATGACGATGTCTACAATAGAAAGAGAGGGTCTCAAGAGTCAAGGAGAATGCTTAGTTTTTGTGAAAAGCTCAATTTGATGAAAATGGGAAAATTTAGTGGATTGAGATTGGAAGGGTGAGGGAGCTGTACCCTCATCCACATGTTCAGTAATCAAAGAGATTTTTGGGTCCAAAAGGCTTCTAGTGGGGAGGAATGATAAGGTGCTCAGTATTAATCTAAAAAATGGAAGTTCTCAAAATCGATTGGAACTCGAACGACATCGAAGAGCTCGTCGTCAAGAATATGACATAATTCATTTCATCGAAAACCGACTTTGGATGAGGAATATAGGCCTGCTGTTCGTTTTCCTAAACATCTATTTTTTTGCAGAAAAGGACAAAATGGTGACATGGCAGTCTAGTCAACAAAAAAAATATTTTATGGGAATATTCCTTTAGTTTTCCCAATCACATTGTGACAAGTGTCACTGCAGGATTCGCTGGAAAATTTGGGAAGGTGAAATTGTTTTATTATATTCTAAGGTCGAAATCATTTTATATGGAGGAGATTTTTTTATTTATTATATGGTCAAAGGACTATATATGTCATGGTCGAATTAAATTGTATGTGGAAAAATTATATTAGCAGAAGGGTGGAGGTTAGGGGCGACCCCACGACCTTCCCCGCACTAACTGACAATATTATGAACATGCCTCGCTAACGTTTCTTACTAGACTATGCGTTCGGTATATATTTGTTTCAATGTAGTTTGACCATCGGGTGGAGGAGGGGGAAAGCCCCGCGGGCCAACCCCCTCATACATAGAACCTTCGGCTACGACCAAGAGTGAAGGGATATAGTTAAAGTGACAAAGTTAAATATTAAACTACACTTATTAACCCATAAACAATGATTTGCACTAATCCTATTGTTTAATGCGGATTATGATAAACGCACATTTAGTGCTAAACAAATAGTTTATCTCCCACTTAACCTTTAATTAAGCCCAGTTTAATTCGGCGGCTAGTTTGGCAGAGTCCGCCAATTTTGACAAGATCTCCAAGGCCGCTAACTGGAGTTCTCTCCAAATGTGGAGGATATTTCCTAGGCCAAACAGTTTGTGCCATAAATTTTGCAAAATTCAACCAAATTAGGCTGAAGAAGAGTCTATCCTAAATGGTTTGGAAATTATGAGCATGTTAGAGTAGGTTTCAGGAGAAATAGAGGATTGTAAACAACACTTTTCCATTTTGAGGTAATACAGAGGCCCAAGCCATGGAAGCTGGACCAAGGATATGTAGGTAAGGAGGGTTGAACTCCTTCATCAAAACACTATGTTAATGGATCATTTAATGCTTATTTGTACATTTTATTGCCATTGTTCATCATTTTGTTTTAATGATTAATACGCTCATGAATTTAACATGAAACTTAATACATTTACCTGTTTAACACTCACAAAAATCTCAAGAAACCTATGCACATGAAGCAAATGATCAACAACTTATTTATAATTCTGAAGATGAAATTAGCACAACAAAACTAACATTCATATTCAGATCAGCCACTCGAGGGCTTCTTCGAGCATGAATTTGATAGGATATCCTGCTCCCTTGTCTTTCTTTTATTCCAACATGGGAGGCCATTGGTGTCGACGAGGATGGTCTTGCAAGGGTTCAATTAGTTCAATTCCCAACTCCTTATACCTTGACCTCGTTGGGGACATGTAGATAAAAACAGATAAAGATCAAACCGCTCTAATACTACTAATCCATATTTATGAAGGAACAAAATGAAATATTTATTTAAATAGAACATAGAGATACAAAAAATAAATAAATAAAATCAATTAATTAATAACAAATACTAAAATTGTTTACATGTAGAAGGAAACAAACTAGCTAGGGTGATGGTAGTTTATCTCTAAGAAGAGATGTGACAGCTACATGCCTTTTGAACTATCTTGCTATGAGGGTCAAAGGCCTTTTTATTATTGATAAATATTGGAAAACCACAAACATCCAAAAACCTAACCCTAAGATATAAAGCACCAAAAGTTTGTGGGCCCCGTTAGGGGTTAGTTAGTACACCAACTTCTCGGTGAAATAACTTTGGCATATGATACCTCGTTGGAAAAATATATCTGATGACTACAACTTTCAACCACAAATCCTTGCTTACAAAATGGGTTTTCCCATTTTACATAAAAAAAAAAAAATAGTTTTTTTTTCATTTAGGGCTCAAAAAGGCTTCGGAAGTTCACGACTTGAAAAACTGCTAAAATTGTAAATTGTGTTACAATTAAGGAAACTAAAAGAAACAATGTTGGGGGCCCAAGTGGAATAGGCATGTGGCCACTAATATCTACCTAGATCAATATTGCAAGGTTAATATTCCCTAAGAGAAATGTTTTAGATGTCGGAACAAACATGGTACAAGGTTATGGTTGCTTACTCATAAATGGGTAAAAAAGATTATGCTCGTTATCTTCTTACTGATATTTTTTTTGATGAAAAGTGAAGTGTTCACTTGGAACACATTGGTTAAAAATATTCTACACATTTCAAACCCAAACTATCATAAAAAGTATGAATGCCTACTTGGTAATGGACAAAACTATGAATATTTCATGGTTTCACCCATTCTTAGGTAGACAATCATAAGCTTGTGCCTTGTTGATATATGGTTTTTCTCATATTCAACCCACATGTTCATGTTTCCACCCATTTTTGTGTAGGAAATAATGAACTTATAACTTTCCCATTCATTGTTTCACCATTTCTAAGCACAATGATGTTTGAATGCATTTATAGTGCAACAAAACTAAAGAGTTTTCAAGGTGGGTAAATTTCTCAACTTGAATAAGGTGAGAATGGGGTCACACTTGTTTAATATTGTAAATAGAATTTAAGATAACACAATTATTTTTGTTATATACTTCTAAATATATGTTAATGAAGATAATTATTTATTAATGATAATGATGAAAAATGTTTCAATTAAAAAAAGGGGCAAAACCAGGAATGGGCAGGTTAGAGATGATGGTTATTATTACCTACTCAAAAATAGTTAATTCATGTAAGTTACAATGTCATTATCACCTACATATAAATGACAAAACCATGATATTAACAATGAAAAAACCACCACATTAAATTTTTTGCAAAATTTTTAACTATATTTGATGGGAAAATCACTCCATAATAAACAATTTTCCGATCAAATTGCATCGATAGTTGTAATGAATAATCTCAAAATAAATAAAAGTATGATAGATTCATATTTCTAGTCATTTTTAAGTAAATTATCCTAACCTTTTATCGTTATAATTATACTTATTTTCTATATCTATATTTATATTTTCAACTATTTTTAAACACAATTATATACTTATTCACCAATCCACTTATTTTAATTTACATATTTTTTATTTCCACTTTTTCCACCCATTTATGATGAAAGAATCATAACCTTGGAGGTTACCATAATGCTGAATAACCTTGGAGCTCACCATAATGATGAGTGTTACTTTCCACGAACAAATTTAACCTGTTGAACCTTTGACGAGAACACCCATTTATATATTCATGATTTTTCCATTTTAGAACTTCATGCATTATTCCACCCATGCCTAGAACATACCATTAGAGTGTGAAAGAGAACCATTTGTATATTCATGATTTTTCCATTTTATAACTTCATACATTATTCCACGCATGCCCACAACAACCATCATTAAGAGGTTGATTTGTGAGTAGGGCTGCACAGGTTGTCGAACATGGAATCCAATACGATAAAATTGTTTTAATTATATAATTACGCCGGAGGCGTTTTCCATTACGGGTTTGGGTTGAGCAAACACTGTTCACCCCAACCAATGAGAGACACTTTTCCAAGCGCATGGAACCTATGAGATTTCGCCACGTGTTTGTATGATCTCCGTTCAACTGCGCCGCCAGCTGCACCAGTTCCTCCTCGTTCGCTCCGCTCTGCCTTATCTCTCCAACTGCCCCTGTTTGATGCTGGGCACACTCTCCTTGTAAGGAACCGGCCTTTTTTCCTCACAGGCCACACGCATCCTGCTTTGGCTCCTCACCCCGGTCGTAGAAGACGCCGAAGCACAACTCGTGGGAGAAGAGGGCACGAAGCGCCCATTCGAGGAAGAGCGAACATGGTTCGCCTTGACGAAGAAGCTGCTGCCCGAGAGGAACAACTTAAGCAGGAGGATGCCAAAAGACAAGACGCCGAATTCCGTCTAGAAATTCTCCGTCAGGCCAAGCGAAAAAATCTCCCGACGAGGTTCGAATCGGCCCCCGATCTAACTCGTTCAACCCTCGACGCCAGCGATGCTGTCACGAGCTTCCCAGAGGAATCTAACCAATCTGAAGCCCTGGATCGGGATTCTAAGCATATCAATTTATTCGAGGGATGGAATGGATTTCAGATGAATGGCAATACCGGCGAAGAATCTGGCTGGAAAGACGGTGGCAAGAAATGGAAAGATGATGGCCAGAGAGACGGTGGAAAGAACCAGAAAGATTACGGCCGGAAAGACACTGAAAGGAACCGTCAAGAGGACGATCGGCCTGAAAAGAAAAGAAGAGTAGAAAAGAGGAAAAAGAGAGCATTAGGGTTCCATTGCCAGAAGACGAAAAATACAGGCTAGGGTATGGCGTTGCAGGCAAAGATGTGAAGAAGCCGTGGTATCTTTCCAAGAATTGGCTGGACGAGGTAAAGGTGTACCCTCCTACCGAGGAAAAGAGATCAAACCATAGGGATTCATCACGGAAAACTGGTAAATCGTTTCTATTTTACCTTTCGAAAATTTTGCGTTGCTTTTTCTTTGGGCAGTTTGCATGTTTTCTGTAGTCCGAGGACACTGCAGGGCCTCTGGTTCCATTTGATGGGTTGATGGAGGTATGCTCCAATGACATGGATGCTTCTTCGGTGGATGTGATAAATGAAGCTTCGATGGTTGCTGCCATGAAATTGGCAGAAGCAGACGCCATGTCTGCCTTGGCCGAAGAAGCAGCGAAGCAAGTAGAGATGGATTTAAGATTGGCAGAGGAAGCAGATGCGCTTCTTGAAGCGGCATCTTCAATATTTGATGACTTCTTCAATACTGGACAAGGTGGATGGGTTTTTATTACTCGGCCATACCTGTACCTGCTGCATTGAAGTGTTCTCCGCCCATACCTGTTTCTACAGCATCATTCTCTGGCTCATTAATCTAGATTTCTCATCTCCAATTCACAGTTCTTGCAATCGTTTCGTCTGCTCTTTCTTTGTTTAGGCGCATGAATTTCTTTGTTTATAAGTTATCCGATGCAATAAAATACATGTTGATAACATATGATGCTAAGATTCTCCATTGAAATTATATATATATGATGATAACTTAATAATGCTCAGACCTTAATCATATGGGTCAGATAAGGGCTTTTTTTTATTCATAATGTTTTGAGGTAATTCTTCTAGATTAATGACATCGACGAGCAATATTGACATACAAACATTCTCTTGGTTGTGAAAGTGGGCTTTTACCAAGAGTCTACTTAAAATTTAGAAGGCAGAAACGTAGTAAGCCTACTGTTTTAAGGTTACTGAATCCCTTTCTATCTGAACTTTTAGTTCATAATCACATTGAAGAGCGCGTTACTCTTTGTAGTCCTCGCGAACCAAAGAACCATTTTTTGGACCCATGTGTACTCGCTTTTCTTTCTCAAAAATTGATTTTTGACTCTAGAACCAGAGTTTACTAAGGATCATTCCTATTCTCTTGAGGTATTCTGAACTCAAATTTAATTCAAAATCTAATCTTGACACCTAAATAATTGGTCCCCATATTATGAGCACTTTCTCATCTCAAGTCCTGCCAAGCCATGAGGTAGAATATTCACCTTCACTCAGTGTGCAATAAATTTAAATTTCTGTTGCGATAGACTAAGCCTACAGGCCCACCTTAGTACCAGAGGGGGTTTAGCTCTGCTGGAGTTGAATGAATCATGGGCTTGGTGCTTGTCCAGTAACGACAGTTTAAGCAAAACCGGAAACCATTTTTAGTTATAAACTACTTTGTGTTTTCAAAACTTAGCTTTAGCCTCCAAATAACTATAATGGCTATTTGGACATAAACTTTTATTTTAAGACATATTGAATTGATTGGCTGCTTTTCCTTATCTGAAAATGAATTTTCAGAGAAAATATAAACAGGTTATATCTGTTGCTTTTTGGGTATTAGACTTTTTCTAAATAAATAGTGAAAACTTTGAAAATCCCCTAGGAAGTGAATAGAGTTTTTTATTCTTTTAAAATAATTTAAGTTGACCTGCTTGTATTTCTCAGTGTGACCAATTTCCATTTGGTTTGCAGATCTCTCTTAATTTCTTTGATCCCCAAGGATCATCGTCAGCAAGGCCTCTCTCTTGTATAGATTCAAAATGTGTTTCTGCAAATCAAATTTCAGAGTCTGTCTGCACTACTGATCGTTACTGTGGTTACTCTTTTGAGTATGGCGATGGAAGTGGTACTCTTGGTTACTATGTGTCTGATGAATTCCACTATAATCAATATGTAAATCAGTATACGACAAACAATTCTTCTACCTTGATTACTTTTGGGTTCGTCATTTATATCACTCTTCTCAACAAATGTTTTAAGTTTTTACTTTATTTCTTTCGTTTTCTAAAAGCAAAGTAATCTTACTCTTTGAGGCTGCATAATGGAATTGTAAGTATTTGTTGTTTTCCAGTGAATTTGATGTTAGTCCTTATCGATGTCTTTCGTAAACAGGTGCAGCTACAACCAATCTGGTGACTTGACGAAGTCAGATAGGGCTGTGGATGGCATTTTTGGGTTTAGGCAGAATGATCTTTCTCTGGTTTCTCAGCTAAACTCTCAAGGATTAGCACCAAAGATATTCTCCCATTGTTTGGAAGGAGAAGACCGTGGAGGTGGTATCTTGGTACTTGGAGAGATTACAGAACCAGGCATGGTGTATACTCCTATTGTTCCATCGCAGTAAGTTATATTTCTAGAGGGATTTAGCATGATTTATTTTAAAGCACGTGATTTCAATACCATCTTGACTCTTCAGTAACAACTTCACTAACCTTTAGCTTTTATCCTGTTGTTGTTCCTTCTGCACATGAAAGTGTTTCTTAGTGATTGGCTGTCATTAGTTAAAATTCTTTGATGTGATACGACTTCATGCATTAAGTGTGCCAAGACCAGTGCATGTCGATCTTCTTGGGGTCTCGGAGCTGCAGTTACCTTTATCCTCTTGGAAGGAACTATTTCTATTGCTGATGTTTTAAATGGAAGTGATTGTAATTTGTAATGATGACATTCTTTGCACTCCGACATTGCTTCAGCATGATTTTGGTCTTAAGATGATAGTTACAAAGAAATTTTAAAATATTTATCTGCAATGATGTTTTCCAGAACACGATGATACCATAATTGAAGTCTCTGAAAATATTTGGGGGACGATTTGATAAATAATTCACCAAACAAAAAACTAGTGAAGGTGGCTGTCTGATGGACGGTTGCATGTTTTCCTTTTACGTCATATTATGTTTTTTCAGCATGAAAAACGTCTGGTATATATTAATGTACCAGCACAAAGTTCCAAAAGTGTTACAAAATATTTCTGACAAATATTCAACATCAATGATAAAACCATAAACTCATCAATTAAACCCATTACAGTTCATTATTCCATATATCTGTCATCTTTGTTCCCTGTCATATTATGTTATTCAAGATAGCCTTAAGATTTTATTTGCTAGATGTTGGAAATTAATTGAAATTCCTTTGTTTAAAGTGGAATTCTTGAATCTTGCATATGTATTTGAGAAAAGAGTGTCAAGGATACTGGTTCAGTATTCCAACATTTACATTGGACAATACTGAATGTGGTGTGGATTCCGCATTTAAATGTTCCTGGAACATTCTCAAAGCTGGGTAGCAAAACAATATACTTGATTTATCGTGATAGATATCAGTGTTCTTGTTTTTCGTTTTATAGTTTGTTCCAATTTCAGTGACTGGAAGTCACATAGCAAAACATGGTTCTATCTTTAATTTGATCTTGTAGTATTTCTTAATGAATCAATATTAAAGTATATCTCCATAACTGAACCTGAATGAATGCATAGGTCGGATGTTTTAAGTTTGAACGATTTTAGGAGTCTCTTCAATGGCAGAAGTTGGTGTCTGAAGCTAATAAATTTGCTTCCACTGTGACTGTAATGTTATGACATAGGACGTTACTGGGGTTCTTGGTTTTCTTTGAATCTTTGGCCTATTTGTCATTTGCAGTGTTACATCACAATGTATGGCTTTTTAGTGCCAAATTCAGAGTAAAATACTCTTTGAAATACAAATAAATAGAGGTTGAAAAATTAGCAATTCAGACTGATATGCAATTTTTTTTCTCAAAATTAATCAGACATGTAATGTCAGTGCTCAATGCTAAGCTGTGTTACATGGTATAAAAAAAAATACTCATATATAAAACCGAGGGCAATAATCTAATTAGTAAATAATATATAGGGTTGTTTTCCCCTCCCTCACGATGTGTTTTTTTTCCAACAGATATTTAGGAAATTATATTATTAAAAATGGTTGCAGTTAAGCTAACCAGCACTTTTTAACATACATAATATCTTCGTGATTTAAGTTGGTTGCACACAACAAAATCAAAACAGATTTTTCTAATGTCCCCTTGCAAAATTTCCAGTTTTCCTGCTGTAAGGTGTGATCACTAGCCACATCTTCCAGGCCTGTCCTGGATTCTGTTCCCCAATTTCCTTGTCTTCAATCATCTGTAATACGTCGTCTTCCTTCTGTTCACCTTGTCCTGACATCTGCTGATTCGATTAGAAGCCACTGATAGTTCATATTTTTTTAGATTCCTCACCAGATATTTTTAAGAAATTGTACACTGCCTAAAGGATGACCAACCCCGGTTAACTTGCAGTAAGTTACTCATAATTTCAGCGATTTGAGAGATACATTGCCGTTTATACTCATGAAATTTGGAAATGTTCAGTTGGCCGAACCACACAGTTCCTAAAATCCTTTTTAGATCCTGTAAGTCATGATGATCCAAAGTTCAAACTATGTGATTGTGCTTCTGTTTGTGGGATAGGGAGAGGACAAACCATCAGCTTGATCCAATGTAATACTAAGGATATGGATATTCTTCATAGTTCATCAGGGTACTGCTCAAGTTGACATGCAAATGAGACTCAGAGCCATGAGGATTTTAGCTCCTATAAGTCCTCATGATCCAAAGTTAAATCTATGTGATTGTGCTTCTGTTTATGGGATAAAGAGATGGCGAACCGCCAACCAGAACCAATGTAATATTAAGGATATTATTCACAGTTCATCAGGGTACTGCCCCAGTTGACATATAAATGAGACTCAGAGCCATGACCCACATGTAGAATAAAAATAATTGCACTCTTTACCCAACCTCCCAAAGATACTGTTACAATTGCACACTCCCATTAACACAAGATCTATGATAAATAATCCCTGAAGTAAACTCAGATTTTAACCCAGCCACATGTGTCTTGTAAATAAGCTTTAGACAGCTAGCTCCTGTACAATCTGTGCTTAAGACAGTAACCCTGCACATGCATATGTGCAAATTGTGCTTTAACCCCGCACATGCATATATTGAATTGTCTAAAAACATAGAAAACAAATGTCGTTTTCTCCCAAATGAACTCTCTCCCGAAATAAGAGCATTCGCTATGTTTTTTAAACCTCTGCACCTCTATTCACCGGCTGTCACAAATGTCATTTTCTCCTAAATGAACTCTCTCCCGAAAGGCAAGCGTTGGCTCTGTTCTTTAAACCACTACACCTCTAATCACCGGTTGTCTGTGGAAATATCTTTGGATGCCACGACAGCCCTCTCTCTCAATCTAAATTCAAACACAGACAACTGTTTCGATTGCACCTCTAATCACACGCTATCTGTGGAAATATCTTGGGCTGCCACGAAAACCCACTCTCTCGGTCTATTTTCAATCACCGAGCAACACACGCCCACGACAACAGGAACAGGCTGCGCGCCGATCACTTGATTGGGGTCACATTATAGTTTTTCCCATTTTTTAAATATTTTTAAAACATTTTCAAATTAATAAAACTGACTGTTACTATTTTATTAATATTTTTATTAAATTGAAGGATGTAAGTGACAGATAACAAATATAACAACTGTACACACCTCGGAATTGGCGCTCTTCAATGTTTGTCTGGCAGAATATTCTTAATGCTTTTGATTAAAATCATGTAATCATGTAAGCTAAGAAGGGTTTCCGTGGCGAGAAAAACCATTCCCAATGAACCTCTTGATGATACCGATCTCGTCATCTCAACTAGCTAGGGTGGATGATTGTCCTAAACCAGTTTTCCATCCAAGGGTTTTCCTCCCATGAAGAAATAAGCAAGAAATAAGCATTAAGCTGCCCAATCCAATATCCGGAGAAAAAAAATAGAAAAAAATGCAGAATGAGACAGACATCGATTTCTGCTCTGTTAATTCCATTTTCCCAATTTCTCTCATTTTCTCCAATTTGAATTTATTCCCTTTTCCTTTTAATTTTTATTTGCTTTTCTAATGTTTTTCATCACTTGTATTGTCATTGGCTTTTCTAATATTTTTCATCACTTTTACTGTCACTATGTAATGTCACTTTTGTATTTTTCATTTTATATTATTTTATATATAAAGAATTATTTGTATTTAAAAAAAAATAAAAATAAAAATTAATCTTTCTTTTATTCTTTTTAAGCTTAAATAAAATTACTTATAAAATAAGCTAATGCTGTTATGAGTTTTGAATCAACTAACATATAATTATTAAAAATAAAATAATTCTTTATATATTTAAACTATAAATAGTATTCCATTATTCTTAACATTTAATTTATTCAGAAATGTCAATTGTTAATCTCAATCAAAACACGCACGACCAGCACAAACTCTTTCATAGGCACAAGAATTAATACAAAGTCTACTCCTTCCGTCTACCTTTGCACCCTTAGGGGCAAAAGGTTTTGTTTCTTCTTGGCTAACACGGTATGTGTTTCGGGTTTTTGATAATTTCTTGGTTTCAGGGAATGACTCATGGGTTTCAGAGTTATCCTTTTTCAGGGTTTTAAGCAACTTACTAACTGTGTGCATACCTTGATAACACAAACAAACAAAAATGTTTGACAATTTAAAATCCAATATTCCATATCGTCACATACTTTTTATTTTCATTAAATTACTTCCCTTACATATCTACCGCCCCGACGTTCCTTTGCGCCTCTTGGCACAATTGCTAGTTTAATAATATCTGGAGGATGATAACCATTAGTAACAGTAGCCAAACAAAAGTTGACCGTTATACAAACAGAGGTCTATGATAGAGAATGAGAACGAGAAAAGACAACCCAAAAGAGTCGGTACAAAGACTTCAAAAGTTGCAAATTGGATAATAATTAATGGTTCTATAGCTCCATTAATGGCATATTATTCATAATTGTAAGCGGGCGTTGTTAAAAAATCCAAGAATTAAGGCATCAGAACAAAAGCTAACCATTATAGACTAGAGCACAGAGCATTAATGCTTGTTCACTTTTTACCTGTCAGTTATTCTAAAACTAGGCTAGTTGGGTTGTGATCTTAGCAGTAGGCCTATGAGAATTTATCAGACTGGAGTTCCAAAAGGATTGGGTAGTTCTTTTCAAGAAAATGTTACAAAGAGGAAGCCATGGTTTTGCAATCTGATTTTTATTTTTTAATGTCTTCAAGTGACAACGTTAGCTCTAGCATCCCCAAGTCCGGGCATTCCCAGTTTGATTATTTATGCATTGATTCAGAAATACACTATGCTCAAGTTCTCACTAACATCCCATGTCAGACCGCCTCTTATAAATATTTTTAGTTTTCATTAAGAGAAACAAGGACGTGCATTTTACAGTTTCTAAGGATATTATTATATTGTAATGTTTCTTTTAATAATTAGGGTGGCTTTCAAAGGTGCATGCAAAATCTCAACCACATCAACAGGGCAAGGAGAAAGCCCCATTGGATCAACTTCACAAATCGGTGGAGTATTTGAAGAAAACGAAGTCATGGAAGAACTCTATGTTCTTTTGGAGGAAATCCAGCGAGAAGAAGAAGAAAATGAAGAAGCAGTTCTTGTGTTCGAGTATCAAGCCAAGCCAATCTATATGAACGATATTGCTCCTTCATGTAGATCTGGTCGACGAACTTCCATTCTGCCGACTGCCATCTACAGTGCGATGCAAAGGAACAAAACCGATGTGTCGTATATGCCTTTGCTACCTCACAACCATAGCCATAGCAATTCCATGGTTTCTCTATCAAGGCCAGTATACTTGGTTACATAAAGTCTCTAAAAATTTGTTTTATTGAAAGTGTAATGATTCGTTTGAATATCCTGAATTGAGAGTGATTGTAGATTATTGGAATATTTTGAATTGGGTTTTTACCATATGGATTGTTTAACCTTTCCCTAACTCTAATCTTAAAATTCTGAGATATTCCTTAAAACTACAATATACATAAAATACCTATATTTAATCTACCTATGTTGAACAAACAGCAAAATCTTGGAAGAAAACTGTGAAAGCAAATTAGGTATCGTTTATCTCCCAGAGATTTTGTTTGCATTGATACTGAATGAGTAAGCATAAAAACTATCCTTTGTCTAACCAATGATTTGTGATCATACTTAATGATTTTGCATGTTGTATGATCATGCTGATTTTATATATATATATATATATATATATATATATATATATATATATATATATATTCCAAAAATACAATACATGGTATACTAGGTGAACAATGATTCACACATTTTGGTCATTATATTTTTATAATATTTTGTTAAACACCTATGAGACAAGCCTTTTGCCACTTGAAATGGGCTGAATTTTATTGTAATAAATATTTGGATTCTCACTTGAGGGAAGGTCATATGTTAAAGCTATTAAAACGAGTCAAACACATTGATAAAAGATACAATAAAAAAGGTATTCTTTTTATAGATGTGAAATTTCATATCACATGGAATTATAAATTATAATTGAGATAAACACTGGATTTGGAAAGGCACTTGCTTAGTGGAAGAGACCGAGAGTATATAAAACAAATGTAATAAAAATAAAAATAAATAATATATATATAACAAACTGAGTTCAAGCCATAGGAGAATATTTAAAAAATCTAACTAAAAAAAAGTGAAGCAATATTTGATTAAATAATTGAGTAACCCAGATACTTCACCAAATCCATTTAAATGACATATCGGATCCTTGGTAGAACTTATGCACCAAACCAACTTTGTAGGCCCAAAAATTTATTAAAATTTGTTAAATGATGAATTTGGCAGGTGAAAATAGTGATCAAACATGAAGTGCAAAAGAGGTTGGTCGAGCCTAACAAACTCAACATAGGTTATAAAATGTGTTTAATATATTTTGGAGTCTGAATTCGAACCCAAAGAAAAACGAAGAAATATGAGGCATTAAAAGAAGATTATCCTCAAATACGACACTACTGGTTGAAGATTTCCATGTGGTAGCCGTATCAAAGCCACAAAGGCACAAGGTAGAACCCTGGTCACGATGTTAACCATTTATTGCATGTCACATGGTAAGGATAATTTTGGTTTGGTTTGCATATAAAACCATTTTAACAATTAAATAATGAAACTAAATTATGAATTGCTCATGCCGATGCAGAAACATTGTCATTGCACTTCAGTTTCGGCCGGATTGGGTAAAAATGTCATTTATTATTATTTATTTTTTACTGTTATGTAGTTTATGTTTTATTTCAAATAATAAATTAGTAATTGATTTTGAAGGTGGAAAGATACATGTTAAATACACCAATGGTGAAGACAGGTGAAGGAAAGATAAATGTGGATGCATTTATTATTCACAATGACACACACAAATATATATATAATATATCAAAGTGACCCTTGGTTTCACATTTCAAGTGGTCTCTTGGACTCCTCTTGACTATTCAACTCTCACACTAACCCTAGAAGGATTAGGTGTCCAACATTCCCTCTCTTAATAGGAAGGGGTATGTGTGAGTCCAAGAAGAGAGTCGTAATACAAATGTGCAAAGTATGCATGGCAACATTACGCTGAATGAGCTCTCTGAAATGTTGGCATAAGGAGGTGGTTTAAGGATGACCACCAACACTGGAACACTTACTGCAGTTCTAGAAACTCTTCCAAATATGGTAAGAAGTTGAGATCTTCTATTAGAGAAAGTGCTCCTAATGTTTTGAAAAGAGATACCTTCAAACTGGAAAAGGGAGATCTGCAACTTGTGATGGTTTTTAAGGTTGCCCACCAACCAAAGACTTGTTCATAGGCATCTGTGTCTCTTACTACAATTCTGAATCTGGAATGGAAAGTTGTGGCTCAAGCTTGCTTGATGTAGTTTTGAAGCTTGTATATAAACATCATTTCTCCCCCTTTCAGATACAAGGTGAGATGATGGCGAAAACTCAATTGCAAGATTGTTCAATACTCTAGAATAAGTTTTTTCATATCACTGAAACATCTTCTTGGTTTTCGATTCCCATTGCTAAGAAGCGATCCATCCAAGATGAATCATTTTTCTTACAGGTGGCTTGTTTATGAAGCATCTGTGTGAATAATGAGAGGTTTTATGACAATGCTTACATGGGTGGAGATCAAAATAGTGATATTTCATATGGACAAATCGGACACAGTGTTGGAATTTCATAATTTGTTGTGGTTGTTGTGGAGGAGGAGCAAAATTTGAAACAGTTGAAGGTAAACTGTCATAGAGAAATCCAACACTTTGAAACTGGATGGGCTTGAAATAGTTTGGAATATGAAAGGGCACCTCTTTGTCATATCCAAGACCTATTATGTGCTTGTTGTTGACAAACTCTTCCCAGGGTTTGATGATTGACTTGAGAAGTGCAGGCTGTATTTTTTCTTCTACATTCAAATATGTTCTTGTACTGAGCTCAATGATATGAACAATTTCCTGCTACAGATTACAATAAACTTTGGACTAAAAAATGCGATTATTCAGAACATGTTCAGAATAATGAAAACACTTTTGTAGCTCCTCTTGTTGTAGTAGAGATTCAAGCTATAAAAAAAACAAATTTCTCAAGTGCGTTTTGCAAACAAATCTCTATTTATGAGAGAGAGTCTTTGCAGATTCATATTGTGTCATCAAAAATACATTGTATCAAGCTGGTGAGGAAATTTAATACTTCACCAATTAGAGCCATTTTCAGCAAATCAACTTGATTTATAGGTGGAAGTGTTTGCAGCTACAAGAATTCCAAGTTCTAGTCTAGTCGTGCTCAGCTACAGATAGGAACAACGCAAAACCTTTCTCCAACAAAGGAATGGACACATCCTCCTACTCCAAAACTAAACCTTAAATTACACGCAGAACTTGTCCGGGAGATTGTCATGGAGATATCAGAGAGTTCCAAAAGTGAAATTACATCAATATTGGCATGCTAGATATGCCCTTGTTCCCTTAATAAAAATTCTAGGAGTCAGTGAAACACAGATGAGGGAACTCGGCCTTTGAGTTTCACACAAGTTTCGCACATGTTAGGAAGATAATATGCAACCCATAAAGTTAATGCTCGACCTCGATGTGTCCAATTTCAATGATTTTTCCCCACAACCATTACATTATACTTTGGTACCAAATTACCAATACGCAGTCCTAAGCATGAAAAAAGTCGTTGAGAAATTGAAGGAGGTGAACACAACCTGATTTAAATGGGGAATATGACCCCTATAAGCCCAAAACTTGTCCACGCAAGGAATACGACCCAACTATTGGATCAAATGCGTTCAATCAACAAGGAATTAACCCGACTTCCCTTTTTCGTGCCTCAACGAAGTGCTGGACCCGCCAATAAATTACAGTGGAGGAGAGGACCGAGAGTGTGCTGAGGCCATCGTCATGGCATATGGAGTGTGAGGGGAATTATTGCTGGAGTGCAAGGGCAAAGTGCAAGGGTCGGGGAGTGTGGATTCCAAACGATAGAGAGGGAATGACAGAGAGGAAGCGACGGGAGGCGAAGCAGGTAAGGAGCACTACTTATGGAGGGTCGAGCAGTTGCAACGACATGAGCGTATGAGCAGTGTGAGCCGCGTAAGGAATGGCCCACGACATCAACCACAGGTAGGATCACCATTATTCTTGTGCCATACACATTGTCAAACAAAGGGAACTCGTACAACATTCAACCCGACGTACAGAAAATCACTCAAAGGGAATCTCGTACTTCTTTGAGAATGGGATTTGACCTTCAATTCAATGCGCAACCCTGAGCTAAGAGGTGACCGAAATCGCAATGTATAAGTGATAATGTCGTTGCAATAGATGATGCAAGCATGTAAAGGTTCAAAAGTTTAGGATTACTTCATCTTCAACTAGTTTCTCCAGCAGATAACACAATAATTATTATGGAACTTGATAGCATTGCAATTCTATTGAACTCTCTTCCTTTCAGTGTTTCCAGGGTTACCCACAGTATGCCCAACACTTGATAAGCATCCTGGCGTAGTAACGCTTCCGTAAAGCTTTTCCCTTCTTTGAGTTACCTTCCGGTACCTTTGCTCGACGGTCATGCGATAGGAATAGTCAAAGCCATCAGTCCCAGATGGTCTCACCCCACCTCTGCTCTTTTGCAACAATCCAATGCACAATATTTGCTTTAAGAGACTCAACAGATAACGCGTTATCCAAATGCACATGAAATATGGACAAGCGATGTAATTAATGAAACAACGAGAGGGATAGAATATGGCAGGGAATAATGAAGGACAACAAATTCTCAAATTCATGCTTAGAAACGCCAAAAAAAAATTAGTGCAAATGTGTTAGTCTGCAGAAATTCTGAGTTGAGGCAGGAGTATTGGCTAATTTCAGAGCGTCAGAGTAGGTGCGCAGTGAGGAGGAGCGTTTTTCATGCCAAGCAAAATAATATGTGACCGAGCAGAAAACCTAATACATAAACATACAACTATTTAATTAATGATTTAGAAATCCAATGCCACACATCATGGCTCTTGATACCATGTTAAATACACCAATGGCTAAGACATAGTGAGGGAAGATAAGAGTGGATGATGTTCGAAGTGGTTTCTTGGAACCCACTTGACTGTTCATTTCCCACATTAACTTTAGAAGGATTACGTGTCTAACAATGCACATAATTTTTTTTTTTGGGAGAAGATCATCTTGAAAACAAAATTAATATATATATATATATTTATTTTTTTTCTAACTGTATAAAAATGTATTTTCAAAATTTTGAAAATGTATTTGGAAAATATTAATATTTTTAAAATGTTAATTTAATTTCAATTACAATTATTTTAATATTACTTAATTAGTGATTATTTTTAAAAAATATATATCATTACAACTTGGGAAAATATGTGAGTTTATTTGTGTTACAATCTAGCTTTGTGCAATCATAATATTAATAATTTTTTATATTTTATATATATATAATTTCAATTTTAATTATTTATTTATTATTCATTTTGTTTTATTTTATTTTATTTATATATTTATATTATATTATTGTTATTAATTAATTTTCATAATAATTTTTTTTTTTTTTTGAATTTTGGTTCATGTGATTCATAATTAATCTTCCACTGATAATTACATGAGACAACAAATTTTCTTGACACCTTTGGAACCAACTAATGTGTTTATCTTCGTGAAAAAATGAGAGATCATGTCCACTCAATAAGAATAAATAGATGTAGAGAAAGACAAACTAGCCATTGGAAATAACATCTAATTTGACTACCAAGGAAAAATAATGGTTCTCTATTAATTTTATTAAATCTTAGTTTTTAGTTTTTTATATTTCTATTATATTTAAATTTAAATTTATATTATATTTGAATTTTGATTTAATTTTATATATGTTTATCTTTTAATTATTGTAACTTTTAATTAAAAGGATTTTGTTATTAGAATTTTTTGTTTTTTTGTTTTTTTCTTTATTTTTATAAAAATGAAATTTTAATATTAAAATTATTTTTGAAGTTGGCTTTAGGACAAATGACATGAGCATGTTTGATGGTCCATGTTTTGAACCTACTAAGGTCCGTAGGATGAACCTCATTTGTTGGTTCGAAAAGTGGACCTTTAAACACAGTGATGTGATTTGTCAAAAAGTCAACTTCACAAATAAATACGGATCACAAAAGTCCGAGATAAAATAATATTAAAATTAATTAATTATTAATTATTATTAGTTTTTTTTTTAGTTTTTTCAAAATAATTAATTTAATAAATAATTTTTAAAATAAATAATAGGATAAAAGCGCTCAAAATATGATTAATCTTAAATACATTTATCTACATTATGAATCAAAAATTTTTTACATCTAACAATAAATTTATTTTTAAAACTAAAAATAATAATAATAATAATAAAATATAAATTCTATAATCGATATAAAAACACTATATGATAATATAAGAAATAAAAACAAAGTAAGATAAATACAAATTACAAAATTAATATTAAATTAAAAATATATTTCATATATGTTGTATTAGCTTATTTTAATAAATTAAATTTGAATCAAGTAAATATCATTAAATACTAACATATCCACTGAAAACAAGTAAATTGATATCCACATGAACTCAAAAGTTACTCAAAGACTAATAAGTAATATTAAATATACAATTTATATTAAAAAATTTGGAATTAACTAAAACATATAAAACATCATTAAATGCTAACGCATCCATGCACAATTACTTCATGTTGGATTATGGTTTTCTGTTGTGAATCTAACAATATCTGATTGAGATGACTTTAGTATCTATAATTTCAAGATATATATTAACTTATGGTTAGGTGAGGAGGTTTGGTCCTTAGAAGTATTATGGTTCAATTCGATGTATGCTTCAGAACTACTCTAGACACAATTTCTTCAATTGAAAAAAAAAATACCATAGGATATTCTTGCTTTTGACTTTATTTCCCTTTCATTTATTAAACCATCATAGATCTTATTCAATTGAAAAAAGACATGATTTCTTCAATTGAAAAAAAAATAATACCATGGGAATTTATTTCTTCAACTAAAGAAAAAATAAAATAAAAATAATACCATGGGAAGTTATTGCTTCAATTAAAAAAAAAATAATACCATGGGAAATTATTGCTTCAATTAAAAAAATAATAATACCATGGGATGCTCTTTTAAACTCCTCAATTTCCCTTTCATTTATTAAACTAACATAGATCTTCTTCAATTGAAAGAAAAAAAAACTATGGGATGTACAAAAACTACTCAATTTCCCTTTCATTTATTAAACCAACATAGATCTTCTTCAATTGAAAAAATAATAATACCACGGGATCTTCTAGTTAGAAATAATTAATTCCTACTTGTCTATGGTTGTAATTCTCCATTTGAGGACTTTGTTCCTACATAATAGGAAGTAGCTAGAATATAGTTTCTCCTAGTTTAGTGTGTGGTTGAGAGAATCTCTCAACCACATTACTGTTCATCCAAGATAGAATTCCTATCTTGAGCCTATTGCTTGTATAAATATGTGTGTAATTTCCTTGATTCAGAATATAGAATTTGATTAGAGTTTGCAGTGTGATATTTTATCTTGGTATCGGAGCTTCAGAGCCCGTAAGGGCCTCTGGCCCTTCCTGGGAATAGGAAAATAAATGCCTGTAGTTATATAGTTTTTTATCAAATTTTTTGTTTGTCCATCTTGCAACATGTGAGCGATTTTCCCAAAGGAGCGATTTGTGTTGGTTGGTCAGATTGTACTGTAGCGGGATTGTCGTTGTAACCAATGTTTTTCCAAGCTGCAGATCTGAACGCTCTCCTCTGCCTGGAGACACGGAGGAGATCTGAAAGATGTTGAAATAGGTGCTGGAACTGTCGTTGTGGATGAAGCTGTAACTGGAGTAGTTCCCGAAGGTGGAGTTGTTATTTTAGATGAAACAGGAGCAGAACCATTAGCAACAACTGGAGGTGGTGGCGAAGGTGGCGCTTTCAAATGAGATTTGAAAGCAGCCTGCATTGGTAGCCATGACCATTGAGCCTCTCTTCTCCAGCGTTGGACTTCTCAGAAGGAAGAGGCCGAGCAATGGAGATCCGTGTGCGAGTTGGCCGACCACCGAAAGGTGAAATTTAGATATGCTGATATTGGTAGCGGAGAGTTGGAAGACAGAGCTCGGAAATTTTCGGAATATGCACTGTACTGAGGTGCGCTGTATTGGGCACGGATTTTCATTTCGGTGCGTGCCACGAGGGTTTGAAGGTGCAGTTCTGGCCTTGTTCTTTCCAGCTTGATGCAGAAGTTTGCAAGGGCAATTTTGTATTTGTTCTCTACAAGTCTTCATCTGCAGGGCAAGATTAAATCTGAGGCCTATCCCTTTCCCACTCTTGTACTCAAATTTGATTTTTACCTTTTGGGTCTATGAGAGAGCGTCACTGGTTTCGAACTGCGGATGTTTGGGAGGACGTTGTACAAAAGCGGAGCACTGGCGAGTGCTGATCTGGTGATATTTTTTTTTCCTAGGAGTTCAGCGAGAGATGAGGGGGACGCATTTTTGCTATTATTTGGATATTGGTCAGTACTGTATGTCTTGCTCAGTTATTTTTATGTCTTGCTGAGGTAATAACTGGAGGCAGACAACAGTCATTGGTGCATTGGGTTATGACCCGCAAGACTATTGTCACAGACCTTGAAGCGGCATATATGGATTCTGCTGGAGCTGTGAGTGCTGCGGAATTTGTTATTTATAATTTGAAAGAGATAGGGAAGATTGGAGGGAAAGACGTGGCGCTTGCATTGAAACAGTTTCCTTTGAACTGTGGCTTGTGTGAAAGATACTCTGGTCAAGAATCTCACGCGCTCATAAAACAGTTGTGTCTGCATTGTAGCTGTTCTCTGAATTTAGTATCTCGTGAAAGATCTCGACGTTGCCTTCGATTGGTGCGACTTCTTTGATACCTTCCGACGCCTTGGAGACACTGTCAACTCCTGATGGCCTTCAGGCGTGGAAGAAGCCACGACCACGGCATCGAGATGAACAAAATTATGCTGCAAAACCCTGGTTTTCGCAAATTGTAAAGCAAACAGTGTAGTGAATAATAACAGCAGAAAACCCATTATGCGGAGGTGATCCCTGAAATGAATTACAATGGATAGGCGAAATAACACTTAGATTATGAAATTTGAAGCTTGCAGATTATCACTATTTTGAGAAACTTGCAGAGAAAACCCACCGAGAGGGGTGAAGTATGGCGAGAGGGCATACGAGGTTGTCAAGACGGCTCGTGATGTTAGTGGAATGGCTCGTGAGGAGCCTTCTGCAATTCCGCCACAAGGACAAGCAATAAATATCAAGGATGAAGTTACAGCTACCAAGAAGCCGATGTGCTGTAATTTCAAGTAGGTAGAGGCAAGTTCTTAGATGCGGCAGATATTTGAGCAGATCAATGGGCATGGGGGCTGATGTGGACGAATGTGGAGAGCGCTGTGAAAATGCTGACTGAGGAAAGTTTATGCCACTGTCCAAATTTTTTAATTCTCTGATGATGTTTTTTTTTAAATTTGCAATGTATTGATTAACTGTCATGAAAATGAAATTGGTTGTAATTTAAGTGACATTAGTGTGACCAACTATTGTCACAATTCTGAGTGTGTGTTGGAACTGGTCATTCCAACACTAAACAAACTTGCAGGATATGTTGATGAAGACATGACAGTGAAAACGATATCAAAGGATTGGAGCTACATCAGAGATTGGAAGATGATCAAGTTTGTGCATGCCCGGTGTGATGAAGACAGATTGTGGAGACAGATTTGGTGTTCAATTGTGAGGAGATTAGCTGGACAATGGGTCTTAGTTGTTGCAGTACGTCAGCGAGCATGAGGCAGCAGATACTGTGAGTAGGGGAAGTGGCATTATGTTGCTAGAGAATTGGATACTGAAACGTGCTGGAGGATTGGACAGTGGAGTCCTAGATTAATGTTCTTGAAGGGAGTTTGTGTTCTCTTTGTGTGGTTGTGAGTGCCTATGTTCTGTTTCTTTATCAGTAGACCCCTCACATGTATCGTTGGTGAAAAATGGCTGCTGCTATGTTTGGAAAATAATCATCTATGGGCAGAGATAAAGAAATTAAGGTGAAGAATTTATGTTGTATTTTCTTGGAATCATGTTTAAATATTATTGAGCCTTATTGAGCCTAGCTAACTCAATATAGGAAAAGTTATTTTGTTAGAATTTGAAACTCTAATGAATGACAAGTTAAGCATGGAGTTCCAAGAATTTATTTGATAAAGACAAGGATGCCCAGGATGTAGGATAAGATGAGGTAATGAAGCAGCAACAACGTTTATGGTGGACAACAAAATAGACGTTTGTTTGAGTTATTGTGGTTTGTGGAATAGACTCCCTAGCATGTTATAAGCAAGTCCAGTTGGTTGTTGTAATGGTCATTGTATGTACCCAGAAACTCCAAATGTTGAAGTATGGAATGTAAGCCTGGTAAAGGCATCTGAAAGTTCTTAGTGATCTTAAAACCACTTTGTAATGGTTTGTGGTGAGCCAGAAACCACCTATAGAGCCTTTGTGGCTGGATCGCCTTCGTGGCTAAAGGTGCCTTTGTGGCCGCATGTACACGAGTGGCTGCGTGTACATGAGAGCTGTGTGCTCACAGAGCTTTGTGCTCGATCGAGCAGGTGGACTGTAGTAACACCTGGATCGCAGTCTCAGATGATTCATTAATCTCTAAGCATAAGGGGTTTGGCACGCTTTCCTAGCTGACAGTCGTGCTGAGAAGCACAATTGGTGCAACTGTTCAGTACATACTCGTGCCAACGTGCCAAATCACGAGATTGGCGGGGAAGCACACAATAAACTCACGCCAGGATTTTTATTCTGGGCACGAATTTTTTGTTCGGGAAGAAGCCACCTTACCTTCAGTGGAAGATCCGTGGGAAGCCTCATCTTCGCTGGAAGATCTGCGAGAGGTGCAAATCTGAGAAGTGGCAGATCTGTCTGGGAGAGGCAGATTGTGTTTTTGGATATTCTGCACATGCAATTCACCCGATGGTGGTGGATTTGTAGGTACATATATGCAGTGATAATGGTCGACAGAATCATGTATGTGAAGGACATCCTACAGGACTAGCGGTTGCAGCGGTTGGTACCCATGCATTCCGGTGGATGGTTGCTCTTTTATATGGATGTTGACATATTCTTTGTTATGTTTGACCACAACCAGACTTTGTGAATTAACATCATGACAAGTAGTCATTAAGGGGGGGAGTTAGAAATAATTAATTCCTACTTGTCTATGGTTGTAATTCTCCATTTGAGGAGTTTGTTCCTACATAATAGGAAGTAACTAGAATATAGTTTCTCCTAGTTTAGTGTGTGGTTGAGAGCATCTCTCAACCACGTTACTATACGTCCAAGATAGAATTCCTATCTTGAGACTATTGCTTGTATAAATATGTGTGTAATTTCCTTGATTCAGAATATAGAATTTGATTAGAGTTTGCAGTGTGATATTTTATCTCTTCTTGCTTTCGACTCTTTCTGTAAACTACTCAATTTTCCTTTCATTTATTAAACGAACATAGATCCATCTTAAGCACTATTTCTTCAATTGAAAATAAAAAATAAAACCATGGGATGTTCTTTCATTTATTAAACCAACATAGATCCATCTTAATCACAATTTTTTCAATTGAAAAACAAATAATACCATAATATGTTCTTTCTTTCCACTGTTTTTGTATACTACTCAATTTTCCTTTCATTTATTAAACGAGCATACATCCATCTTAAGTATGGATCTAACATGAGAAAAGAGGGATCAAATTTCTTAAGTACAAACTTCTTTAGAGTAAAAAATACAATGTGTTATTTTTCATTGTTTAAATTGTATTTTTTGAATGTTAGATAGAGTATATATAGGTCTCACCGTAAAAACTTAATTTTTTCATGATATATACATAATTTAAAAAAAATGATATATAGTATATAAATAATTGAAATTAATATATTTTACATAACATGTAAATCGAAAGTTTTTATCACTCAAGTGAAAATGACTTCTTTTTATTGTTAATATATTTTCAAGTATATGTCAATACTAATTTGTATTAAAATATTTTATTAATAACCCACGATGAATTTTTTATATATACAACATTAAAATATTTTATTTTAACAATTTTTTTTTCTATATATGAAGTTTATATGGACATAAATGAGATAACATAAATCTTCAAATAATTTATTTAAATTTATGGTTAAATTATTTTTGAAAAGTATAGGATTTATACATTTTACTCACATTTTTTTACTTCTAATTACTTTACCACACACACATACACACACATATATTTAATTATAACAAACACTATTTTTCTATTCACAACATAATTTTTGTTTTTATTTTCAAGGGGAAAAACTTACACATCCCCTCATATTGGGTCGTAGAATGAGCCTCTCAACTCAAAAATATGTTATGGTTATTATTACACCAAGTATGCCATTCCGATTGCTCCATTTTTTCCATTATTAGGGAGATATTTGAACATCTCTAGTGCTTTATATTTCACCATTTTCAGTTTTGAATGTGAATGTAGGGTGAATTTAAGAAAACAAAGCATTACCGATATACAGATATAATGTCTGGATGTTTATGGATTCGAATGGGTTCCTAATTCCTTGACATACACATATTTGGATTTGAATGAGTTGCCGCAGGTCCCGCTATATATTTATTTGAACCAACTTATTGAACAAGAAGACCTTCGACATTTTTAATTTGGATCATCGTAATAACCTTATATTTCCTAATGGATTGTGAATTTTATCAAGACTTCGCATCCACCCCTCATTATATTTTCTAAAGTTATTACCTTTCCCTCTTATACACTCATACAAAGGCACAACCTGAAAATCCCAGATACTCTGTAAATTGTGACCCAAGGAATCCTACCCACCACCTGATGGCCGACTAATATCACATGAATAATGGTAGGTAGGGAATGAATGAGTGATAAAGATAATGTGCTTACTGGTATCCGTCGATCCTCAATACCTAATAATATTAGGTTACATGCCCTAGACCAGCAAGCTAGACATGTTCTGTATTTGAGGGTCGCTACCTTTGTTTTTATTGGCTTGAGATGGGCACTTGATTGTAAGTGCAATAATTCAAGCTTTACGAGAGTCGAGTGAGGTGTTGTCGAGAAGGATATAAGGGAGACCAAATTCAAATTAAGGAGAAAATGATACTGTCGCCATTCTTGACTTCGACGAGCGTAAGCATATGGATCCACATTCTGCTTTTGTCTCTGTATTCATACATATCTCCTTAGCAAAGGTGCTTTGAGTAGTCGACTGATTTGTAGAGCATTTTCTTTGTCGTCTCTTCCTCTGGAGACTCGAACTCTACTATGCTACTTTGAGCAGTCGACCAATTCACATATAATTTTCATTTTTGTCTCTTCCTCTGAAGGCTAGAACTATGTACCGAGAAACGAAGGGAACAATACTTGAAATATGTACAGGGCAATGAAGGGACCGACATTAGGAGAATTTTGAGGTCTAAAATGGGCCTCCTAAGAATAATGTACAACAAAAATAAACTTTCTAAGAACCAATAGGATTCAAGATGATGATGTCAACCATGGGGATGATTCACCATTTTTTATGTAAAAGGGTAAAAATATTAAAAAATAATAAAATAATAAAACTACTTTTTCAACTTGTATTTTCAACTTATCTCCCAAAGTTTTTACTCAAATTTTGAGTGGGAGTACTCATTGGATGAAAAATTTAATTCCTCATCCAAGGAGTACCCATGTTGCATACTTTCGATGTACCCTGCTACATGAAAAATGAGGAATACATGAAAAATGTGATTACAATCATGTTTTTAATGTATTTCTCATTTTTATTGTAGCAAGGTACATCAAAAGTATGCAACATGGGTACTCCCTGGATGAGGAATTAAATTTTGCATCCAACGAGTACTGCCGCTCGAAATTTAAGTAAAAACTTTAGGAGATAAGTTGAAAATATGAGTTGAAAAAGTAGTTTTTTCATTTTTCCCTCTAAAATTTGATGATGTCATCAAATCTTGTTTTGTGATTTCCACTATTATTTTATAATTTCCTTAGGAGGCCCATTTTAGACCTCAAAATTCCCCTAATGAAACCCGGAAAAATGGCTCACGAAACTTTTCTCGTGACATATTTTCACTCAATGGAGGAGGATGGAAATGGGAGGGGGATTGGTTGGGATGAATAGTGTTTGCCTATCCAACTCCATAGAGGAAACACCTTCGATGTAATTAGAGTATATATTTAATTTCAAATAATAAATTAGAAAGAAAGAACTAGTTTGGAAATGAAAACACTTCAAATATATAATACCTTTTTTTTCCTTTTATATTTTTCGGTTTAAATATGAGTAAAAATAAATCAAGCATACATTCTAATTGATTATAATAAGAGAAGTAATACTAATTAATAATATTTGTCTTGTTTGATCTAAGACTTTTGTGATCCATAATATAGATAAAAATGTCTTTCGAATTAATCACATTATTAGGATTTGTTCCTAATAATGTGATTAAGCCGAAAGACATTTTTATCTATAATATTTGTCCTTTTAAAGCCCCAAGGGTTAGTTCAATTGGTCAAGTTCCTGTTGCGAAGTACCTCACTGATTGGGAGGTCACAGGGTCAATTCTCCTTTACGCCCTTGGGGTTAGGCCCTCCTAATTTGGCTGGCGAGATGTGATACTTTTAGGTTGATCTTCCAATATTTTACCTCACCAGAAAAAAAAAGGGAAAATAAAAGGAAGAAATAAAGAAAAAAAAAAGAAAAAAAAAATTGTGTTTTTGAAGTTTTTGTGAACTATAAGGTAGGATAAAGAAGATTATTCCCTAGGATAAGGTGGGATAAATAAAATTCAGTTTCTAGGATATGGGATCATATCAAATTGGTGGCTTATGAATGCTTCATTGAAGGCTCAAAGATAAATGATGTTGCAACTATCATGAATATTACACACGAAGTGCCATTTGCAGAGAAAGGAAGGGGAACTTGAGATCAAGTTGGGGGTGTTCTTATTTAGGATCACAGTGAGGGGTGAACTTTGAGAAAAGGAAATGTTGATGACCAAGAAAAAGATGTCAAAACTCAATGTAAAACCTATTTATTTTTTATGATCAAAGAAGAGCCAAGTGCAGACCACAACTTGGAGTGTCTCTATCATGGAACTAGATATCCTTCTTAGGGCACAATTATAGCTATGTCCTCCATAGAAACACAAGAAAAATTTGTTTTATAACCCTTTTACAAACTCATAATCATCAAAACACTAATAGTGCATTAAACAAGTTCTTCATTATTCTTCCACCCTTTACAAATGAGAATGCCTCCTCCTTAAATAGATTGAGGCTCTCATTGCAATTACAACTGGTTACAATGGGAAATTAAAAGCGTGAGTTCTAAGGCCATAAGTCAAATACAACTCAAAATTACCACCCTTGATAAATTACCTTTGAATAAGGGTTACATTACAAATCATGGGCCAATGAAGTTTCCTTTTGTTTAATTACAAGCTAAAATACTTCACATATAACTGGAGGTTGGGACAATGTTTAAGTTTCACCATCTTCTTTAATGCTTGCCATTGATTAGAGTTGAAACATATAAGAAATTTGTTTATGTGGCAATCTTTGTGGAAGTTTTCATTGAGATCTTCAATAGAAATGGTTATAAATATCCCCTTGGGGTGATTAGGTGATGCAAACCCCAAAAATTTCTCTTGAAATAATATAATCAAATTAAATTTGTTGAATTCCCTAAGTCTACCATGATAGACACTGATAAACCTTTACACATTCAATCAAAACCTAGAACAAAGTGTGTTTTCTACAAGGCTTAATTGCTATGCCAGGTGGGAGCTTTAGTATGAAATGAAAGCGGGGAAAACTTCATGACATAACTCTCAAGCTTTTGAGAGAGTTATGCCTTTCATATATGTCTATATTTTGGCTAGGATTTTGTCAACAACCTTTCAAGTGGGAGGATAAAGTATTGAGGGGGCATTCCTTTGCCCTAATTAATACCCTAAATAATATGTTATTTGATATGTTGAACACACCCATTTTATTTTGATATTCTATAGACAAGTCAAAGACTAGGAGAGAGCCACATAATGACATGGTACCTTCCTCAATTTTTATTTTTTTGAACTAATCCTCATAATATTTTTTATCATTGAGGTCTCTATTTTCTTCATTTCCCTTTATTTTTCCTTCAATTTCCCTCTCATGAAAGCCTATGAGCTTTCATCTCCCTTTTCGTCTATTTTCCTTTATTTTCATAAATAAATGCATATTAACGCCTCTTTTCCTTTTCTAATTCATTTTCGAATTTCCTTAACCATAATAAAATGAAAGTGACACCCACTAGGATGTTTTTCCCAACATTCAACTTGGAATACATGTTCCATGACCTTGGTCTTATTATTTTTCCTTTATTAACCTTTATTACATGAACTTTTAACCCAGGGCTGTTACAAGCCCCTCCCCCATAGGGGAACACTGTCCTCAGTGTTCTATGACACGTATGACCAACAAGACCATTGAAAACCAAAACATACTTCCCATGGAGCTTTATAACTTAGGTCGATGCAATATTTACAATGAACAACCCATTGAAAAGCATAGCCAAAATGAGAAACATGAAACATGACAACCATACCACTTATTGGAGCTTTATAACACATCTCATTGCAGTATTTACAATCACACGCACGCACACACACACACACACATACCAAAACTCCTTTGCCTCAATCGGAAAACAATGAAGGATGCAAATCCCACATTTGATCATCCATCTCCCATTTAACTTCATTGGGCCTAAAGTGCTTCCACTACACTTTAACTTGCTTGATTTCTCCATCTAGAGCATGAGTTGTTTCCATTGCAATATGCACTAAGGTTCTAGCTGGAATTCTCCTTCTGGATCCACCTTCAATATAGACTAGTCAATCACATGATCAACATCCTTCACGTATATTTTAAGCAATGAAACATGGAAAACATCATGGAATTTCATTGTCGGCAGCGGTGCAAGTCTATAAGCCATTGGTCCAATCCTCTCAAGGATATTGAAAGGCCCATAATACCTAGGTTCCAACTTAACACATGATTCAATTCTCAAAGAGATTTTCTTGGGCTTGATGTGAAAGTACACATGAAACTCCTTAAACACTCTCTACTGAGATGCATAAATTTTTTGCCCATCCTATGCTGCCTTTAGATTCTTCTTAATAACCTGCATTTCCTATTCGATCTATGCAAATATGTCTAGTCCAATAAATACCCTATTCACTGGATCACTCCAACTGATGGGAGTATTACAACTCTTCCCATAAAGTCCCTTAAATAGACTCATCCTCAAAGACTCCTTATACCCATTATTGTACACAAACGCTACAATTGGAATATACTCTTCCCACTTCCACTGTTTATGCATGACATACATCCTTAAAATGTCCTCAAGAATATTGTTAGCCTTAATAAATTGTCTGTGAATGATAAATTGTACTAAAAGCCAACTCTATACTCAAACCTACAAATGACTCCTTCTAAAACCTGGGAGTGGATTTGGCATCTTTTTCAGATACAATATTCTTAGGAATATCATGCCACATATCACTATATCCTTGATGAAGAGCTGAGCTACCTCACTAGCTGAATTAGTAGACTTCACTAGATTGAGGTAAGCTATTTTAGTCAAATTTTCAACCACAACCATGATGGAATCATGCTATCTAAATGTCCTCGAATAATTGTGATGAAATCCATAGAAAATACCTCCCATTTCCACGCTTGAATCAGGATCAGATGCAATAGACCACCTGGATGCTTGCACTCTGCTTTTACCTGTTGATAATCCAAACACCTTGCAATGAACTCAACTATCTCTTTCTTGAGATTCAACAAATAATAGAACTTATTCAAAACTGTCAAAGTCTTATGATACCCCGGGTGACTTGAATACAACTTAACATGAAATTCCCTCAAGATAAGCTTCTTGAGCTCACTACTGTCCGACACATATATCCTGTCCCCAAATCCCACCAAACCATCTACCATGATATGATAATCCACATCCTGTTCACCAATACCCTACTGCTGTAACATGTGCTTAAGTTGCTCGTACCTTTCATCCTGATGTCTTGCTTGTAAGATCTGATCCTGCAAATCTATCCCCTATGAAATCATAGTTCCAATGTGATTTACCTGCACTCTTCTACTAAGAGCATCTACAACGTTGTTCTCTTTACCCTTAATGTACTTGATCTTGAAATCAAATTAACTTAGCGTGGCCAACCATCTAGCTTTCCTCGCATTCAGATTAGGTTTGTTAAAACATGTATCTCAACCCATTGTGATCACTCATCAACAAAAACCTCCTGCCAAGAAGATAGTGCCTCCACACATTCAATGAATGAATGATAGTTGCTAACTCAAGATAACACGTCACATAAGTATGTGCGTGCTCATTTAGTTTTCTTGACTCGTCGCATACCACATGTCCCTCCTGCATCAGGACTCCACCAAGTCCCCTCTTGAAAGCATCTGTACACACCACAAATTATTTATTTGGATCTGCAATCTTTACCACTAGAGCGTTTGTAAGAAACTACTTCAACTTCTTGAAACTAGATGCACATTCCACTGTCAATTCAAAATTCTTCCCTTTTCACTACAAAGATGTGATAGGATAGGCAATCTGTGAGAAGTTCTTGATGAGCCGCCCGTAGTAAACTGCTAATCCAATTAATGATATGACCTCATCCACATTCCTGGGCACTAACCATTCCATTATAGCTCTTATCTTTTCTCGATACACTGCCATGCTCCCTTGGAAACAACATGTACCAAGTAATTACCTTTGTCTGAATGAAAATGCAATTACTAAGCTTGTCATACAACTGATGCTTTCTCAATAGTATTAACACTATTGTCAATTTTTCTACATGCTCTTCCTCATTCTTAGAATATATCAATATATCATCAATAAATACTATCAAAAAATTGTCAAGATAAGGACACAACACACTATTCATCAAATACATGAAAGTGGCTGGAGTATTAGTAAAACTAAAAGGAACCACAAGAAACTTGTTGAGATTCAACAAGATGATGATCCTAGTGAAAAGTAAGCACCTACACTAGGTGGGGCCCGCAAGCTATTTTTAGGTGATATGTCTTAATTTTTAGAATTTGGATCAAAGTCTATTTTTAGCAGTAATCTATTTATAGATGGTTGATAAAATTATATGGATGGATGGGCGTCTATTTTTGGTATTCATGTGCGAAGTTATTTTGTGGAATGCATGTCTAAAAATAGAATGCATGTCGATTATTGTTATCTCTTAACAATATTTAGACAATAAATAATAATCTATTCTCTTGAAGCACTTGATTTCAGTTAATTGATGTGGAAAACTAGTTAACTGAAGGAATTTCGAGTTCAAAGGTTGTTTGGTGGGACATGCTAGTGGACTTTGTTGTAATTGAGTGATACAAAGTTGTAACAGAGTTGGATGTGTAGTTATGTGAGTTGTAAAGTAATTTAACTCAGTTGTGCTAGTTGTAACTACTTGTAACTAAAGATACACTAGTGTGAGATCAATGAATTAAATATTAAATTAATTCACATGGAGTGATCTCACATGCAACTGAAGATTTACTACTGTTAACTACATGCATGTCAAATCCAGTGGAGACCCAGTTGAGAGATAGGTGAAAGAGACAATTTCACTACCAGTTGTGACTATAATGGGTGCACACTTGCAACCAAACACAAATTGGAGATGCCAATGAGGATCACGAAGTCAAGGTAAGGCAAGATAAAATTCATTTAGGGATTGTGATCAGCAGGGATTGCGTAGTGGAGGCAGGCTGTCAGGAGGTAGTAAATTGGTGCATGCTTATGCCAATTTTTGTATGACAGTGTGAGACAATTGTATATTGTACTGAGAGATCTTGGAGTAAAGTTTTGTATGATATTTTTTCATGATCCATGATATATACATAATATATGATAGTGGAGTTTTTAGCTTTATGCTTTCCCGGTAAAAACATCTGTGTTATGTGTGATTGATCTTTCTTCATGTGTTTGCAACTGGTGATTAAATTTCCACAGAGATTTAAGTAGAAGGATTTTGTATTTAACAACGACATATAATTGTTAGATCAGGAGAATCCAGCAATACATTATTGTATTAAAAATTTCTATATGGTATCAGAGCCAAGAAGATTGAAATATTGAAGCAGTAGCTGAGTTTGTTGGTGGAAACAATTCGAATTTGCTGCAAGAATTTCTTGGTGCGACAGTTGAGCAAACATCAAAATGGCTTTCAATGGTTTGCGGTTAGAGTATGCACTTGAGGGAAGCTCTTATTAAATTGCATGGAAGGATAGGATGGAGGCAGTGCTTGAAGATAATTGCTTGAAGGAATTCATCGACAGTGATGTTCCTAAGCCCACTTCGACGGATGTTGCATTACTTGACACCTCGCAAAAGAAAGTAGCGAACATGAGAAGGATTTTGTTGGAAGGTATGAGAGACCATATTGTCTCAAGCCTTCATGGGAAAGCCACTCCATTTTCAATGTGGAAGGCTTTGACGGATCTTTTCCAAAGCAACAACGACCATAGGAAATTGGCACTGAAGGATAAACTCAAAAAGATCAAGATGGAGAAGGGCGAAAATATTCCTAAGTATCTCACAAAGTTTGTCCAATGTCAGGATGAACTGGGGAGTGTGGGAATCATGGTTGCTGATGATGATTTGGTGAGTTTGGCTCTCTTGGAATTTCCTAAGATTTGGCACAATTATTAAGAATTTGTCAATGGACATGAAAAACTGCTGGATTGGGAACGACTGCGGTTGGATCTAGTGCAAGAGGAGTTCAGGCGGAACACCAGAGATGGATCTTCATCAAAGCATGATAATGAACATGATTATGCTTTGGATGCCAAGGCAAGGAAAGGGAAGTGGAAGAAATCCCATTCGAAGTCCGAGTCTAAAGGAAAGAAGCTGGGTTTGTCTAAGAAGAAGTGTTTTCATTGTCACGAACATGGGCATCTCGCCACTAACTGGCCATAGAAAAAGAAGAAAAAGAAGGCTACTACAGTTGCAGCTGGTGAATCCCTTGCCTCAAAATTTGAACTTGATTTCTCTTTGATCACATGCTTGGTTTCAATCGCAATGGGATCAATGTGGTATCTTGATAGTTGTGCTTCCTTCCATATGAAGGGAGATAAGGAGATTTTCAGTGACTTGGAGGAGAAAGATCTCCAAATGCATATATATATGGGAGACGATGGATGATACAGTGCGACTGGCATTGGTACCATTACCTTTGAGAGGGAGTCAGGTAAACCATTTTTATTGAAAGATGTTATGTATGTTCCTGGTCTGAAGAAAAACTTGGTCTCAGTCGCGATGTTGGAGGACAGAGGTTATGACGTTATTTTCAACGATGGAAAAGCTTTCCTGTGACATAAAACAATGGGTCAAACCAAGAGGATATGGATTCAAGTCAAGAATCTCTACAAGATGGAGGTAGATGGCTACGCTGCAATTGTGGGCAAAGAAGAAGAAGTGGTGAGCCAGGATGAGAGAAAATTATGGCATAGGCGATTGGGCCATCTTCACCATGGCACCCTGAATATTTTGCAGCAGATTTATACTAGAATTCCCAAGGGTACACTTGCGCAGTTAGATCAGTGCAAGTGATGTACTATGGATAATTTTGTGAAGACCACCTTTCATGAAAAGGAAAACTGTGCTTCGGTGATCCTGGAGAGAGTTCACACAAACATGTGTGGGCCATTCTCGGTTGCTTCAACAAAAAAACACAGGTATTATGTTATTTTTGTTGATAAATATTCTCGTAGATGTTAGATTTTATTCATGCAGAAGAAAGATCAAACATTCTCGAAGTTCTGTGAGTTTAAAGCATTGGTGGAGAAAGAGTTGGGGAAGTAAGTGAAGGCTCTGCTGAGTGATAATGGTGGTGAATATATATTGAACAAATTCAAAGAATTTTGTAGCAAAAAGGGAATTCATAGAGAACTCATAGTGCCTCATAACCCACAACAAAATGGGGTCGCGGAGAGGAAGAGAAGAATGATTCTGGGTGTTGCACGAGCTATGCTACATGATCAGGGCCTACCAATGCATGTGTGGGAGGAAGCATGCAACACTGCGGTTTATGTGCAAAACCATTGTTCTCATAGAGTAATTGGCATGAGTACACCTGAAGAAGCTTTTACTGGTAAGAAACCAAATGTTTCTCACTTTAAGATTTTTGGCTCATCTGTTTATGTGCATGTGACCAAGAATGCTAGGAAGAAGCTGGAGCCGACTGCTGAAGTTGGGATATTTGTGGGGTATACAGAAACACCCCATAACTATCGTGTGTATTTTCCAAACAGTAGAATTACTGTGGTGTGACGGGATATACAATTCAATGAGGAGGAAGCCATGAATTTGTCGCTTGAGAGGGAGTTAGACTTGCATGCGGAGGAGGAACTGCTTGTTCCCAAAGATGAGCCTCTAGATGTGGATTAGCCATAGGAGGAGGTTCATGGAGTGGAGGAGTCCACTCACACAAAGCCAAACATAAGAACTGGAAGAATGCGTACCACAGAATCTGAGAGGCTGAAGCTTGATGCGGCATAGAATGTAGGAGTCCCTACTTCACAGCGCAGACAGAGACAGTCTCCTGACCGATTCACTAGATACATGGCTCTCATGAGCTAATGTATTGTGACCGAGCCATCTTCCTTTCAGGAAGCAGAGCAAGAGGCCACATGGGTAGATGCAATGGTGGAGGAGTATGACTCCATTGTTAGAATCAATGCTTGGAAAATTGTTCCAAGGTTGGTTGATAAATCAGTGGTAGGTTTAAGATGGATCTAAAAGGTAAAGCAAGCTGCCGATGAGAGTGTTGAGAAGTATATGGAAAGATTTGTGGCTCGGGGCTTCTCATAGATCGAGGGGATTGATTATGAAGAAACCTTTGCACTTGTCGCACGATATTCTTCCATAAGTACCATCCTTTCTCTCTCAGTGCAGATGGGTTGGCATATTCATCAGATGGATGTGAATACTGTGTTCCTTAATGGGATCATTGAGGAAGAAGTGTACATTGAGTAGCCTAAGGGATTTGAGATCTTCATCAGCGAGTTTCATGTGTGTATAATCAAAAGAGCGTTGTATGGGCTGAAGAAAGCACCTCGTGCTTGGTACACTCGGATCAACAGCTATTTCACTGGACTTGTTATTTCACTAGACTTGGCTTCACCAAGAGTGAGGCGGATGCAAACCTATACAAGATTGTGGTGGAGGGTAAGCTTTTAATCATTTTTATTTATGTTGATGATTTAATAATGATTGGTGATGAGCAGCTGATATACTCATGTAAGGAGGTCCTTACAAAGGAGTTCGAGATGAAGGATATGGGCCTCCTTCACTATTTCCTTGGATTGGAAATATGGTAGCGAGAAGGTGATCTATTTGTGTCTCAAGGAAAGTATGAAAGGGAGATACTTGGTAAGTTTCACATGGAGGACTGCAAACCCTGGGTACTCCTCTTCCTGGAAATTGGAGGAAAGAGGGCGCTACATCTGGAGAGGTAGTGGATGCTACTGTCTATCGACAGTTGGTGGGTTCGCTCGTGTATTTAGTTAATACAAGACCAGACATATTCTATGCAGTGAACCAGCTTAGTCAAGCGATGGTTAAGCCTACCAAGATCTTTTGGAAGGCAGGCAAGCATGTCCTGAGATATCTCAGGGGCACATCTGAGTATGTCTTATGGTATAGACAGACGGACGAGGTGAAGTTGCATGGCTTCATGGATGCAGATTGGGCAAGAAACCCAACAGACAAAAATAACACATGAGGAGGAGTTTTCAGTATCAGATCTACATATGTTTCTTGGTACAGTAGGAAACAGAGATCCGTGGCACTCAGTTCAGCGGAAGCGGAATACATGGCAGCAAGTCAAGCTGCATGTGAGGCTATATGGATGAGGAATATCCTGGTCGGTTTGTCCGGTTCTCATTTAGATCCTACAGTGATTCATTGTGATAATCAGAGTTGCATCAAAATCTCAATTAATATTGTGTTTCATGATAGATCTAAGCATATATATATTCGGTATCATCATATTAGAGATTGTGTGCAGTGGAAGATCATGTTGCTTCAGTACATTCCTACGGAAGATCAAGATGCAGATATTCTGACGAAGTCACTCACAAGGAGCAAATTTGAATACCATAGAAGCAAGACCGAGGTGAAGGATAATCCCTTTCTTGTTGACAAGGAGTGTTGAGATTCAACAAGATGATGATCCTAGTGAAAATTAAGCACCTACAATAGGTGGGGCCCGCAGGCTATTTTTAGGTGATATGTCTATTTTTAGAATTTGGATCAAAGTCTATTTTTAGCAGTAATCTATTTATAGATGGTTGAGAAAATTATATGGGTGGACATGAGTCTATTTCTATAATGCATGTGCAAAGTTGTTTCATGGAATGCATGTCTAAAAATAGAATGCATGTCAACTATTGTTATCTCTTAACAATAATTAGACAATAAATAATAATATATTCTCTTGAAGCACTTGATTTCAGTTAATTGATGTGGAAAACCAGTTAACTTAAGGAATTTCGAGTTCAAAGGTTGGTTGGGGGGACATGCTAGTGGACTTCCTTGTAATTGAGTGATACAAAGTTGTAACAGAGTTGGATGTGTAGTTATGTGAGTTGTAAAGTATTTTAGCTCAGTTAAGTGAGTTAATCTTAGTTGTGCTAGTTGTAACTAGTTGTAACTAAAGACAAACTAGCGAGAGATTAGTGAACTAAATAATAAATTTACTCACATGGAGTGATCTCACATGAAACTGAAGATCTACTACTGTTAACTACATGCATGTCAGATCCAGTGGAGACCTAGTTGAGAAATAGGTGAAAGGGACAATTTGACTATCAATTGTGACTATAATGGGTGCATACTTGCAACCAAACACACATTGGAGATTCCAATGAGGATTTCGCAGTCAAGGCAAGGCAAGATCGAATTCATTCAAGGATTGTGATTAACAGGGATTGCGTAGTGGAGGCAGGTTGTCAGGAGGCAGTAAATTGGTGCATGCTTATGCCAATTTTTGTATGACAGTGTGAGACGATTGTATATTGTACTAAGAGCTCTTCGAGTAGAGTTTTGTATGAGATTTTTTTATGATTCATGATATATAAATAATATATGATAGTGGTGTTTTTAGCTTTATGCTTTCCCGGTAAAACATCTGTGTTATGTGTGATTGATCTTTCTTCATGTGTTTGCAATTGGCGATTAAATTTCCACAAATATTTAAGTATAAGGATTCTGTATTTAACAGTGACATATAATTTTTAGTTCAGGATAATCTGACAATACATAATTGTATTAAAAATTTCTACAAAACTCATAATGCCCATACCTGGTCCAGAAATCAGTAATGTAAATTTCCTCTTCTTTGATGTGCACTTGACGATATCATGATCTCAACTGAATCTTTGAGAAAAATGCTCCTCCCTTCAACTGATCAAATAAATCATTGATCCTTAGTAAAAAATAATTTTTCTTTATTGTCAACTTGTTTATATGCCTATAATCAATGCACAACCTAAGAGTACCGTCCTTCTTCTTTACAAACACCACTAGTGCACCCCAAGGAAAAACACTTGGACTAATGTATCCCTTGTCAAACATTTCCTTCAACTGCAACTTCAATTATAATAGCTATAGAGTGCTCATATATAAGGTTCCTTTGATGCTGACGTTTCTCTTGACATCAACTCAATAGAAAATTCCATTTCCTTATGAGGAGGAAAATCTGAAATATTTGTTGGAAACACATCCTAAAACTGCAGCAAAAATGGATACCTCTTCAAGACTTTCGCATCCTTAACATCCTTACCTTTATCACTAGAATCATGTACTGCAAAAAATACGCACATTTTCCTGCAACTGCACTTTTCCTGCATAGATGAAACCATTATTATTGATGTAGGATTCTTCTTACCCTACAATATTCTCTTCTCTCCATTATCATCCAAGCACTCAATAGCATTCTCATAACAATCCACCTTTGTCCTGTGAAGGTACAACCAATACATACCCAAAAGAATACTATAGGATCCCAATGGAGGCACATTTAGATGCACTGATGTAGGCATACCATTAAGCTCAAACAAACAATATATCACCCAATGATGAAATATTTTATTAGTACCCATAGCCAACTACACCAACCAATACTCTGCATGCACCTCTTTTCTCAAACCACACTTATCCACCAGGTCAGGATTAATATATCTATAATTAGATCAAGGGTCAATCAAAATGGAAACAACTTTATCACAGAGCTTACCTTCCATCTCAGTAATGGATTTCTGGTGATCCACCTGCTTGTTATCAAATGTTGCATAGATTCGAGGAATTCTTTGTCCCACATCCCCAACTATTTGTGCCTCTTGAGCAATGTAGATATGAGGTCTGCCACCCCGATACAATGGAAAATAATTCTTGTGATGATCCTTTCCACATATCCAACACTGCAATAGTTCTCTACCACAACCTTTATTATACTTCTCTCCAGAATGAGACCCATGTCCCTTCTCAACCACATTAAACTTCTTGTAAGGAGAAACATTTTTTTTCTCACCTGCATCCTGAGGTATTCCCTGCTCCAGTGGTCACTTTCCTTTAGTCTTATCATTCCATTTCCAACCCTGATTAGACTCGAACCTAAGCTTCGATTGCTCATAATAGTGCTTTAGCTTTCCAGTGACTTCCTCTAGAGAACGAAGCTCATCATACTCAATTTGATCCTTGAATGCTAATGGAAATCCACTGATACATATCCGAAATTTTGTCTTCTCATCCTTAAGATACGGTACATATCTGAATAACTCCAAAAAATTAGTCATATACTCCTCAACTATCATAGATCCCATCTTCAACTCATTTAACTCCTTTCCCTTTTCGTCATAGTATCTCTATGACAAGTACTTATTCCTGAACATTATTTTGAAATCATGACAACTCTACTCCCCTGTCCTGATGTCTCTAACATGCTTCACATCTTCCAACCAGATTTCTACTTTCCCTTTGAGATTGAAAATAACTCTCCTAGCCTTCATGTTCTCTTTACAATAATGAGACTCAAATAACTTCTTCATTCCAAGAAACCATGCGTCTGCAAATTCCAACTTCTTTAACTCTCCATTGAATACAAGTGGCTTATATTTCTTGAACTCATCCGGAAAATATCCCCTCTCACTCCTTCTATAAGGATGATATCGATGATGACCATGACACCTGTCTAAACCATAACTAGAATAGAACTCGTAGACATTTCCTATCCTATGTGGTGTGTGCAAGAACCTACCTTCTATGATTGTGTCATCTCTATCCAACCTATGTCTACAATGAAACCTACTACCATATGACCTATTAGTCATGTCTTCCTGTCGGTTGTCACTGTCTCTTCAAGTCTGAAAACTCTGAAGGATGAATTCTACTTGCTTTTCCTGTGCCCTGGAAATTATTTCGTGTGACTGAATGATCCTTTCTTTATAAGCCTTGCAAATTATGATCTTTTCCTTCATAATTCTCAATATATCTGCTATGTCAAGAGAGTACTCATCTCTATGCTGCTCATCTAATCTATATGGAGACTCTCGTGTACTGTAGTCGACCATTTTTCTAATCATATCTGATATACTATCTCCTGCAAAGATACCATGTTAGATAAACCAAATATAAACATAATCAACATAAATTAATGAAGTTCAGGGGAGGCTATCTCGTCTACAAAATTAATCTATATTAGCACAATACATGTATATACATAATCATATCATAATACTAACATCATGCATGATAGCAATGACTTCATACAATGACCTCATGCATGAAAACCATTACCATGACAATGCATGCATAATAACCACATAGACATTGACATGCATGTATGACAGTCACTTTTACCCCGAGGTATAATGCTGCAACCTCACTCTGACACCACCTTGTAAACACCCCCTCCCGCATTTACCCAATTTCACCAGTTTGCTAGGGTAAACATGAGACAAAGAGTTACTATGACATGACCCGACCTCCTAGTTCCAGTTGAGGAAGTGCGTCCAATAACCGAGACTTATTTACCATAACTTGACATCCTACATGGCTTACACTACACTAAGGGGTCAAATAACCACCCCAAGTTACCAAACCCTGAGTTAGAATGTTTTTTCAGTGAATTATACTCTCAATTTCATGCATAGCCTGCATGAGTGTAGTTGTGACCCTCCAATCGCATGCCTGAGTGCAGTTGTAACCAAAAATCCTCAGTTCAAAGGGTGCAGTCTCGATATCTGAGCCACAATTCTAGGCCATCCTCCAAGCCACTGCCCAAAACTCCGCAAGACTTTTGAAAATGAAAAATGACTTAAAGACAATGCTAAGCATACAAAACTTGGTCAAATACTTGACCTAACAAGGCCTAAACATGAAAACCATTTCTTAAAACACATTGTGAACATGTAATCTATAGGTCATGAATTCATATTAAAACATGGGAGTCTGAAACTTATCTAAGAATCACCAAGAAGCTCTAATGCAATCTCATAATAGCCGCAATAATATTTGTTAGCCCATGCATTCATTAACCATCAAATACTTATCAAATCCTGAACAACACACAGCTAGAGTACATTGCAAATCGATGTTTATGATCAACATATAACCATATTATTAACCATGACATAACAACCATAAAATCATCATAATAACAAGTACAAGTTCTCATAGATTACAATAGGAAAATAAGTCTTATTAACTTATGTAAAATCCAACCAAGTCAGGGACTTCCACGTACACCCTACCATAGATTGGGATGAACCAAATATTTCTTTCAACCAATCACCACCCTGCCATATTCCAAGCATGAATGTGGGATCAAAATATATAAAAAACTATGGATTCTCGGAGATTAAACCACCTCCATTATCAGGCTACTGTGATCCTGCCAAAACCAGTCAAGACATCATTAAGCCCCAAAACAAGCTTGGATGCCTTAGAGTTTCTTCACCAATACCTTGAGGAATTTTCATGTCTCCACCAACCTGTCAAGGGATTCCTGAAGATTAAACCACCTCCACTCCAAACCCTTGGGAATTTTCCTAAGGCCACCTCACTAGGTTCCAAAACCTTCTGGAAATCCAAGGCTCAAATGAGAAAATAATCCCTTCACACCATGGCTATGCAGAAATGGAAAGGTAAGGATGACACCACTATCACACCAGGAAAATACCACGCCAATGACAAAATAATAACCAAATACATAAATTCCTATACATTGCATTCATAAACCAGCTAGGAAATCACACATGCAACTTGGTACCTGCAATCCTCCTATTGAATCCGCTTGATCCAACCTTCCCTACTTGTCCTTCCTTTGACTTCCTTTTCTTTCTTGTTTTATTTCTCCTCTTGGTTCTATTCTCTATCAGAAACTAATTCCGAATCCAAACTCACAAAAATATGTGAACTAATCCTCATAAGACTTTTTATCATTAAGGCCTTTCTTTTCTTCATTTTCCTCTATTTTCCTTCAATTTCCCTCTCATGGATACTTGTGACCTTTAATATTCATTTTCGCCTATTTTCCTTTATTTTCATGAGGAAATTCCAATTAATGTCTCTTTTCCTTTTCCAATTTCCTTAGCCATAATAAACCGTAAGTGACACCAACGAGGATTTTTCTCCCAACATTCAACTTGGAATACATGGCACATGAACTTTCTCTTATTCTTTTGTCTTTATTAACCTTTATTACATGAAATTTTAACCCGGGGCTGTTACATTTCGATACACCACTCTTAATGCTTTACCTTCCTATGGAACACTACTCTATAATAAGAATGGAAAACCTACCTTTTCATAATATCCCAATATTTAACATAGCTTAGTAGCCATCTAGGGTTAGGGTTAGGATTTTTGCATGCTTTTACAGAAAATTAATGTTGGGGATTTGGATCCTCTAGAATATTTTTGAAATTCTAATGTGACTAGCTCCACATATTTGAGTAATAAAGGCCAATGTGACAACCACTCATTTCCATGGTGGAAGGCACGATTTCTACATACAAAATATCTTAGAGTGTAGAACAATATTCATAGGGTAGGAGCTATGATCACAATGTCTTGACCTTGAAACTGGACATTTAAGGCCTCAAATGGGCTTCAAACTTTTCTAAACCCCAAATCTCCAAAGTAGGACTTACCCCTAAAAATGGGCCCTACAAGTCATCAACCCCAATTTTTTCCATCCAAAAAGCACAAAAATATATTGAAATTTATATGATGATCTATTCTATATTAGGTTTCATGTAATGTAACATGTCTTAATTCTAGTAAAGTAAAAATAGAGAAATTGTCACATAAAATAGGAAGGAGAAAAAAAGTCTTGCATAGATCTCTATCATAGCACCTAGAACTTTTAACCATAGGTTTCCGTGTGGATTTTTCATCTTTCAATGTGGTTTAATATATCATCCAAGGTTTATATATATATATAATTTGAGAGACCTTGTTATCCTCATGTGGTCTTGTACAACGAACATTAACCATCATGTATGGTCCTAATGATGCAATCTATGAAACTATGATTGAGAAGGATAGAACCATGGTGTTATGATTCCCTACATGGAATTGCACAGAATCATTAATAAGCATGTTTCAAGGTTAAAATTCCCTACGAGAAATGGTTTAGATAATGAACAAACATGGTACAAGTTTATGGTTTCTTACTCATAAATAGGTAAAAAATTGTTATGCTTGTTATCTTCTTACTAATATTTTCTTTGGTGAAAAGTGAAGACTTGTTCAACTGAACACACATGGGTTAGATATATTCTACGCGTGTAAAACCAAAACTATTAGAATTTCTTTGAATGCCTACTTGATAACGGAAAAAAATATGAATATTTCATGGTTTCACCCTTTCTTAGGTATATGATCATAAGCTTGTGCCTTGTTTATATATGGGTTTGCTCATATTCAACCCACATGTTCATGTTTTCACCCATGTTTGTGTAGGAGATGATAACCTTGTAACTTGCCCATTCATTATTTCACAAATTCTAAGCACACTCATGATTGAATGCATTTTTAGGGAAACAAACCTTAAGAGTTTTCAAGGTGGATAATGTTTGCAAACTAGCACAAGGTGAGAATGGGGTCACACTTGTTTAATATTGTACATAGAATTTAGGATAACACAATTATTTTTATTATATACTTATAAACATATCAAGATGAAGATAATTATATATTAATGATAATGATGACAAAGGTTTAGCCTAGACTTGAAAATGGGTGGAACCATGGACATACATGAGCACGTTTCAAAGTCATGATTTCTTGCTAAAAATTGGGCAAAACTATGAATGCGCAGATTAGAAGTGAGAAAAATCCCTAAACAAAGTTATTATTGCCTCTCAAAAATAGTAAAACCATGTAAGTCACAATTTCATAATCACCTACATATAAATGACAAAACCACCATATTAACAAGGTTATAATGACTTATCTCAAAATAATTAAAATATTAAAAAATTCATCTTTCTACCCATTTTCAAATAAATTATCATAACCTTTTATCCTCACGATTCTACTTATTTTCAACATACATAATTATATGTTCAACCATTTCTAACAAAACATCATATAAGAATATGATATATTTTTTACAAATCCACTTTAATTTAAGTATTTATATTTCTACCCATTGCTAATAAAAGAAGCATAAACTTGGAGCTTACCATTATGTTGAGTAACGTTGGGCTTACCATAATGGTGAGTGCTAGTGTCTATGACGAATTTTAACTTGTTTAACCTTTGAAAAGAACACACCCATGCCTAGAACAACCAAGGTGTGAGAAAAAAACCATTTAATATTCACGATTTTGCCATTTTAGAACTTCATATGCCTAGAACAACCATTCAAGTGTGAGAAAAAAACCATTTAATATTCATGACTTTGCCATTTTAAAACTTCATACAATATTCCACCCATGGGCGAGAACAACCGTACTTGAGAGGTAGTGAGTACTTGAGAGTCTGAGTAGTGAGTAGGGCCGCACAGGTTGCCGAACATGGAAGCCAACCTAACACAATTATTTTCATAATATAATTACGTTGTAAAGCATTATTATTTGAAAAGAACTTTCCTAAATTGTTAGATGTACAATGTTAGATGATTCAAAGAATTTCTACTTTTAGATTAAATACAGTTATTAATAAGTTATAGAAATAATCCATAAATTTTCTTACCTATTGTTCTCTTTTTGTTTTCTTGTTCTCTTATGGCTGAAGGTTGTGGCATTCGCACAGGGGCGAAGAAAAGATTTCTATATACGAGTCTAAAATGTATTCGGACATATATATACCACTCTGTTGTTCTCTTCTTGCTGATGGTTGTGGCGTTCGAGCATGGCAATGCATATGCTTATAATTCAACTCTGTGAATTACTGGTTTTTTTGCTAACTTCTTAATCACTGCATAGACTTTTGGATTTATTTAGTGTTTTCCCACCACATCTTGGATTTATTTAGTGTTTTCCCGCCACATCAAGTGTAAAATAAGTTATCGGTCTCCTTCTTCTATTTTCCTTTCCTAAAACGTTTTCTCTTGGTTTATTTACTGAATTAATGGTAGTATTTATTTGTTAATAGCAAGTGAGCTATCCCCTCTAGCTTTCGAAGGACCACCTGCTACAAGATTTATTAGATTTCCAGGTTCTAATGTTCCAGCTCTTATTGTTTTCCAAGCCGCATTTTAAAATTTGGTTAGGATTTCAAATTTAATTCTCTTTCGGCTTGAGTTTACGTGTTCGATTTTGACTTTTAATGGAGTTATGATTCAAATGCCGTCTGTATCATGTAAACTTTGTTATTTAATTAGGAAGGCTCATGACCATACTTCTGTTAGCATTTGAAGGTATTATTAATGTGCCATTCGATTAATGTAATATTTGTAACTTTTCGTAATCACCATCAGCATGAGACTTGGAAGAAACCCTTGTTTGTTAATAAAATTCTTATTTAAAGTTTGTTAAGTTGGTTTATGGTCAATGGCCAAGAACACCTAACTATGGACACTGCATTTATTCTGTTAATATAAATATATATAAATAAATAAAATAGTTTATTTTCAAATTTAAAAATAAATAAATTGTTCTTTAAAATGTTAAAGAATATATTTTTTAATTAATTAAATGTATTGATAATAATAATAATTTTATTTTTAAAAAATAAACTATGTATGATTAATTTATGTATTTATGTGATTATAAATTAAGATGTTTTCTGAATTGAAAAATAAATAAACTATTGCAAACCGTTCTAAGAAATTGTAAATAAAAAAGGGTTTTAATAAAATTAAATAACTGATTTGCAAGCATTCCATTATTTTCTGATACCCAATGCTCCGCATCTTTTATTGGATAAGAAATTATCCATTAAGGAAATAAAATAGAATAACATCCTACATAGATGTCTGCATATATCCGTCAATGCTAGAAATAATTGCCTCTTTAAACCTTGTTTCACGTTGAAACAGACAGTTTATCACAAAGTAGGCATTTCCACTCGTATATATATTCCGAAAACGAAGTGGCTGAATGCACAAAAGATATCTGGACATTGATGGGAGAAAAGCTTCACCGCAGTCCTACCTTGTTGCAGTTGCTCATTTGAATTAGACCCATTCCATTCTACATGTCAAAAAAACATCATACTCTATTCACAAAAACCTTAAATTCAAAATAGTTGGTACATCCAAGCGCGCTATGTTTTTCAAGTGGGCTGCAAATAACTTTTCCTGCTAAAGATATTTGAAATTTATAATCACGCGGGATCATTTCACAGAGCATGTTCTTTCGAAATATAAGTCTATTTGTAAAATTGAAACCTGCAGGGCAGTATCTAGAGTTCGTGAGGACAGACTGAAAAGGTGAATGATAATGAAAAATCATTTATGATAATTTTTTTTAGAGATTATCTCTATTCCAAGGGTAGCATTTAACTATGATAATTTTTTGAAAGGTTATCTATATTGCAAAAGTAAGATATTTGTCATTGATAAACGGAACTTTACTTTTATAAAAGTTGTAATCTGTTCATTGTAATGATTGAGTAGAATAGTTGTTATTTTTTATCTAATTTTAATTTCTTTTCAATAATATGAAAACCATGACTAAAAATATTGTAATATGTTTAAAAATATAATTACATATCTATCTAAAACAAAGAAAAATAAAATAGTTTGAATTAAAAAAACTACTGCACATCATCTCTACATCATTAAAAAAATTATTTAAATTGAAAAAAAGTACTGCACATCATCTTCTTCTGAAATAAACTAATTTCAACTCTACACAAATCTACAGTTATGTCAAATTTCAACTCTACACAAATCTACAAGTGTGCAAGATCTTTCATATCTACAGTTGTGCAAGATCTTTCTTGGGAAGGATTTTTTCTTCCCTCTGAATGTTAATCCCAGACAAAACGCACGTGTTTATTGAGTGACGGCTAAATTCCAAACTATTTTGTTGCTCAAGTTGACGTGAGGGCCGTCAGTCAACATTGATGGCCCGTCCACCGTTGCCATTGTACTCGCAAGATTTGGGCCAGGACATTTGGTAGAAGTATTAATATTTCTAGATATTTTTTTGGATTTGGTTACAATTTGATTATTATTTGGAAAATTTGTAATTTTAAATAGTTAAATATGTATAAAAAAATTGTTGATTAAGTTGAGTTTGGCTGTAGTAATAAATTATTATCATTAAGATTATATGAAGTTTACTCAAATTTAAAAGCACTTTGGAATAAGGGTATAGTTTCTCATCTCTTCAAAAAAATCTTAAACATTTACTATTTCTGATATTGGTAGATTGTAGTTTAGAGAAATTCATCAAATACGGCTTTATGGTCCTATTTTCATATAGGGAGTTTCAATGATATAGTGTCTCTTAAAGTTTAAAAAATATAGTTTCTATTTCAAGGATATAGTTTCTTACCTCTTCAAAGAAATATGAAACATTTACTATTTTTGATTTTGGTAGGTTGTAGTTTAGAGCAATCCCTTAGAGTGGTTATTCACATTGTTCAATCCATGTTCTCTTACATATTTTTCATTTCTTAGTGAGTATGATCTTGTCCAACTCATTTTTGTAAATGTTTACTATCTTATTTTGGTAGGTTTTAGTTTAAAATTATATGATATTCAAATTATATAGATTTAATAATTTATAATTACAATATTTTCCATTAAAATAAATTTGATTGATTTTTTTTTTAATTGTCTATTTAGTATCTTAATTTTTTATATTAATGTATATGAAGGTTTATAGATAGGATATAACATGGTTTTTGTGGATAACAAATGAATATCATTATAGTACACCATGATCTACTCTCAACATGATGATGATTGCATGAACTCTATTTTGGTAGGTTGCAGTTTAGAGCAATCCCTTAGAGTGGTTATTCACATGGTTCAATCCATGTTCTCTTACATATTTTTCATTTTTTAGTGAGTATGATCTTGTCCAACTCATTTTTGTAAATGTTTACTATCTTATTTTGGTAGGTTTTAGTTTAAAATTATATGATATTCAAATTATATAGATTTAATAATTTATAATTACAATATTTTCCATTAAAATAAATTTGAATGATTTTTTTTTAATTGTCTATTTTGTATCTTAATTTTTTATATTAATGTATTTGAAGGTTTATAGATAGGATATAATATGGTTTTGGTAGATAACAAATGAATATCATTATAGTACACCATGATCTACTCTCAACATGATGATGATTGCGTGAACTCTATGGTCATATACTTAAAATAAAATAAAATAATTGATATTTATAATTTAAATATTCAATTAAATTTCATAACATATTACATCCTCTTTATTGTGGGCTATTCTTTTTTATGCTACCTTGTATGAATTCTATGGTGATATACTTGAAATAAAATAAAATAATTGATATTTATGATTTAAATATTCAATTAAATTGCATAACATATCACATCCTCTTTATTGTGGGCTATTCTTTTTTATGCTACTGCTTTACAGCGTTTCTTTTGCAACATGTGGTGCAATTGCTAGTTTAATCATATATGGAGGACCATAACCATTACAACATGTGGTGCAATTGCTAGTTTAATCATATATGGAGGACCATAACCATTAGTAAAGGGTAACGAAACAAAAGTTGACCGTTATAGGAAAACGACAAAAGACCACTCAAAAGTGTCTAATAAACTTGTCACATTCTATTCCTACGAAATAACAAACTAACGAATAATTAAAAACCACGGGTTTTAAAAAAATGGATGAAATTTCTTCAAAAGCTCAAAATTTCTTTAAAGGTGTTTTTTAATTAATTTTATTTTTGTTATTTAAATTGGGCTTTTGACTATGTATATGAATTCAACATTCTAAAAAAATTCTTGAAACATAAAGAAAATATAACTCAAACTTGTGATTGCAGATCTTTGCACACTTTTAATTAGAAAAAATGCCAAAAACCTTCTAAAAAAATCTAACAGATAAACTACAATTCTAAAACCGTAACCAAACACTAAAAATATTTTGCATAAAGTATAGTGAAATAAACATTCGCATCTAAAATATGGTTATTAATATTTATGAATAGTGAAATCACCATTCACCTTCGTTATTAATATTTATCGAATATCTAGTTATATAGCATTGAATGTTGTATAGGTCACTTCATTGTACATGTTACTCCATTATTATGTAACATTGAATGTTGTGTGAGGATATATATTCAACGTTGGAATAATCTAATTTCACTATGAATATGTTCCATTATACAATTAGCGATAAATAATATTTTCCCTTTCCATAAATGGAAAGAACTGTGAGGACGTAAAGGAAAATGTACACAGCGTGGTGACCATATTCGTCCGCATTTAGCTCAAAATTACTTTAGTTTGAATGGCATATTATCGAAATTATATCGGGGGTGTTGGTAAAGAAAATCCAAGAGTTAAGGCACCAAAACTGAAGCTAACAACAATTATCGACCAAAGCATAGAACATTAATGCATTTTCACTTTTTAACTGTAAGTTATTCTAAAACTAGAGTAGTTTGGTTGTGATCTTATAAGTAGTAGGCCTGTGAGAATTTATCAGATTGGATTTCCAAAAAAATTGGGCGGTTCTATTCAAGAAAATGTTCAAAATATGATATAGATGAAGCCATGGTTTTGTGATCTGTTTTTTATTTTCAATGCCTTCAAATGGCAATGTTAGCTCTGGCATCCCCATGTTCGGGCATTCCCAGTCCGCTCATTTATGCTTGGATCTAGAAATAGACTATGTTCAGGTTCTTACTCAGATCCCATGTCAGGCTCCCTCTTTTAAAAAAATCTGCAGTTTGAATTAAGAGAAACAACAAGAAGGTGCATTTTACAGTTTTTTAAGATATTCTTATATTGTAATTTTTATGTGGCTTTTATAGGTGCATACAGAAGCTCAATCGCATCATGAGGGAAAGGAGAAAGCCCCATTGGATCAACTTCACAATTCGGTGGAGGATTTAGAGAAAAAGAAGTCATGGAAGAGTTCTATGTTCTTCTGGAGGAAATCCAGTGAGAAGAAGAAGCACATGAAGAAGGCAATTCCTGTGTTCGAGTCTCAAGCCAAGCCAATCTATATGCACGATATCACTCATTCATGCAGATCTGGTGGACCAACTTCCATTCCGCTAGGTAACATCTACAGTGCAATGCAAAGGAAAAAAACCGATGTGTCGTATATGCCTCTGCTGCATCACAACCACAACCATGGTCATACCAGGGTTTCTCTGTCAAGGCCAATATACTTGGTTACCTAAAGTCTTTGGAAATTTGTTTTATTGAAGTGTAATGGTTTGTTTGAATATCTTGGATTTATATCCATTGTAGATTATAGGATTATTTTGAAATTAGACAGTGAGGAGATGGATCAATTATTTGAACCATTTATGATAGTAAAATTTTGAGATATTTTCTAAATTTACAATCTACATAAAATGTTTATTTGAATATATATTTAATTTAGCCCTGAGGATGTGGTTCAATGATTGAGTGAGGAAGTTTGGTCCCACAGATCTTGTAATTCAATCCTGAAAAAAATTATGTATACCTGTGAACTACTACGACATGAATTTTTAGTTAAAAAAAATATGTATTTAAACTACTTATTCTGAGCAAACATAAAATTGGGTGTTGTTTATCCCCAAAGATTTTGTTTACATTGATACTTTGGAGAGATTAGATGATAACACAAATGCCACCTTCTCCACTTTGTCCCAACTTGGTGATTTTGCATGTTGTATGACCATGTGGATTATATATAGCGTTTGTCCAAGAATACGATACATGGTATTCTATGTCAATAACGATTCAGAGGTTGTGATCGTTATATTTCTATAATCTTTTGTTGAACACTCCCGTTAGCCATAAGACAAGCCTTTTGCCACTTAAAACACGCTGAATTTTATTGTAATACATATTTAGATTCACTTGAGAGAAAGTTATCTATTAAAGGAATCAAAATGAGTCAAAAACATTGATAAAAGATACAATAAAGAAAGTTATTTGTTAAAGGAATCAAAATGAGTCAAAAACATTGATAAAAGATACAATAAAGAATGGTAATTTTTTTAAGATACAATAAAGAATGATATTTTTTTTTTAAGATGGGAAATTTCATATCACAAGGAGTTATAAATTATAATTGAAATAGACACTGGATTTAGAAAAACACTTGTGTAGTGGAAAAGACTAAGGATATATAAAATCTAGATTCACAAATTAATTTACAGATAAACTGAGTGAATATGAGACTGAGTTAAAAGAAAAGGAGAATATTTAAAAAAATTCACGGATACAAAGTGAAGCAACATTTGAACAATAAAAAGAAAAATGATATTAAATAATTGACTTCAATACTTTTATCAAATTCCTAAAATATTCTAAAACTCTGCAATCCAGTAACCCAAAACCGTCATCAAATCCATTTAAATGACATACCAAGTCGCTTTGTAGACCCAAAAATTCATTAAAATTTGTCAAATGATAAATCCGATAGGTGAAAATAGTGGTGAAACGTGAAGTTCAAAGGAGATTCGTCGGACCTAACAGACTCGACATAGGTTATACTAGAATTTGTACCGAGAGGTGCAAAATAACGTGGAAAGTGAGAAATATGGAAAATAATAATCAAGTGAAATATATAAAATTTTTAGTTTATATATATCTTTTAAAAAATGTAATAGAACCAAGCCTTAATGAACCCAATAGCTTCACAATAAATGAACTTCCCAAGAATTGAAGAAGAAGGATTTCCATATAATCTTCACCCTCATTCTTTCTATTGACATGATCACAGGTAGGCTCTGAATCGACTACAACAACTACCTTTCGCGGTGACTCTGATAGTTCGTCTTCCACATCTCCTAATAACGTTTTATTTCCAATTCTAGATGGATTGTCCTCTATATTCTGATCTAAGTAGATCAAAACCCAACATCCTCAGGAGTGACCACCAAGAACATGAAGACTTTCACTCCTATAAATTTTACCAAAACTCAAGGAAGAAGAAAAGACCAACCCCAACCATACTGCAAAACACTGGCAGCAATAAGTGAGCCACATATATTACCAACAGAGGTATGGGCATTCCAAATACCCATTATCAATCCTCGCTTGCTCTTCCCAAACCAATTTCCAACTACTACAACTACGGAAGGCCAGCCAGTTGCTTGAAATAGCCCCCATCATCTGAACGACTAGGTAGTAAGAGAAATGATGTATATTCCACCAGTAGCCTAGCCCAAACAAGGCCACACAAGCTCCACTGCCAATCATACCAAATGTTAAAAACATACGCAGATCAAGGCGGTCACCGAGATGTCATGCAAAATACATACCCATTGAAAATCTTCTTTTTGTTGTTGACAAGCAAGTGAGAATGACTGTAGACAAGTATTCCCTTCCAATTGTCTGTCCCAAAAATTTCGGTAATATTCTTGGTATGTGAAACTTCTGAATAAAGCACGATGCTCATTGTCAATGGATGTCGGTGCAGGGGCGACGACTGCATCAGAAGAGGGGCAGTATAAAGTGGGAATTGAAATGCGTGCTCTTGAAGAGCCCACCACAACACGATGCAACAGGATTTTGTATCTTCCGTTGTTCAGAACCTTCACACACATAATTTCATTCCACGATTGGCTATTTCGAATGCCATACACCATGGATTCTACAATTGAAAAATTAAATCAAAAGAGGGAATTAATTAATTAGAGTGCCAAGAAGATAGATGGAACCTGTAATTGATCACCAATGTTGATAGCAAAAGAATTAGGAATGGGGTTGACAGAAATCCAGTGTCCATTATTGAGCATTGTAAACCGGACACCTCATCTTGAAGAAGAAGAGTGAGTACAATGGGGTCTGAATGAGCTGGTAAAATGAATGTAAGCACAGGATTGGGGCACTTGGGATAGTAGTTTAGAGCCATGTGTTGCTCGTGCTTTCCCAACGCTTTGTCTATGAAATCAGCTTCCACTCCCAGGCTCTCAGATATTGCCTCCAGCAATCTCACAGCAAGTGCACTTACTTCTCTGCAATAGATACTGGCACACTCTCTGCCATACTCATCAAAGTCTCTATAATTCAACATTAATGAAATTACACATACATATCTAACAAATGAAAGAAATAAAATATTAACCTATAATTAACAGGTTTCGAAGGCCAAGTATGAACATGGTCTTCTAACGGATAACAATGATGTCTCAGGTAGTCCCACCAGTTGAACACTTAATCTTTGTGGATGTTGAAGCTGGTAGACAAACGTGTTTTACTGAATGGATCGTCGGAATAGTATTCCATTCAGTCTTCCACATGCATAGTGAAAAACCCCTTTGCCATTTCCACCATCTTGTTGCTCACCACATCTAGAATGCCATGATTTATTATTTGTTTGTACATGCAATAATAAAAATAAGGTGAATTCCAAGTCAATCTCTCCCAAAATAGTCATTCCATCAGTTCCATTAAAGGGGGCCATCCATCCATCACGTTTGCTAGACTAACAGATTTATTTCCCCCAATTTGGAGAGGGTTTGGATCAGAGTGTTCGATGAAGATACGATTCACAAGCCAAGGATAGCTATTAGTCAATGGACCAGTACTTCTCGCTGTCAAAGATTTAGTATTTTGAGGATCCAAGGCACTTTTAACAATAGAGGAAGGCTTTCTCAAAGCATGATAAGTTGCATATGCGATGAAGGTTAGTATCAGAACAGAAGTTATGTACGCGCTGTGCTGCGCCACATTGCTTCTTGAATTGCTGTTGGGAGATGAAAGACCTGGCAACAAGCGGAGTTGCTGCGGAGTATGAGAAAAGAAGCAAACTGTGTGCTTACAGTTCCACCCATCTTTACAAAGTTGGGTCCGATATCAAGCAGGATGAAGCCACCATTTGAAAACGCAGTGAGCAAACTCGCAGGTATCCACCAAATTTCTGTCTCCCGTAAAAGCTGTGAGATACTTTGCATGAAAAATTAATAACCAAATCCAAACACTACACCATCGAGATACGGCTGCGCGACACAGAACCCATTACTTGAAGAAATGCTCCGAGCTGAAAACCTTCATTGGACTTGATGGAGAAATAACTGTAGAGGTAGTACAAAGACAGATGGTAGGTAGGAAAACGTCTGCGGAAATCAAGCTAACAGGCTAATAGATGACAAACAAGTGGAAAAATTTTATTAGTCGGAAGTGCGATACGGAAGTTCTCCTATTGGCTGGGATGAGCAGTGTTTGCTCACCCCACTCCAACAAAAAAGACGCCTCCGGCATAAAAATGTGCTTAATCTATTTTGCGATCTGAATGCGAACCTAAATCGAAGAAATCCGAGGCATTACAAGATTTTTTTATTTTTGATAGTATAAAAATGTATTTTCAAAAAGTATTTGGAAAGTATTAATATTCTCGAAATGGAAATTATTACTATTCTCGAAATGTGAATTTAATTTCAATTATATTTATTTGTGAATTTAATTTCAATTATATTTATTTTAATATTATTAGTCCTTGCTGCCTGCAGCATGGTAGGGACTATTGCAATCGAAAACGATATTTCTATTAATTTGTTCACGCAAACCAAAGTGTATTAGTTTCTGTAACCCAATGTTTTATCATGTGCACCATTTGGTTAGCGTATGAGGTTGCTTATGTCGTTATTTCAGCGAATAAGAAACTTTGAGGTCTTATTTGGCCTCTTGCCGAGGCAGAGAGGGCAAAAAGCTTATACTATATTTCATTTTGTATTTCAGAAATCGAACTAATCGAACTAATGTTAGCATTAGTTCAATAGCAACAAATGTTTTATGTCAAGGGTATGGTTCTATAATAGAAATGGGCGCTGTGGGCTTTCAATATTTACCTGAAACCCGTAACCATAAGCTTTGCTAACACATGTTTTTCCATCGCCTGTGTTTTGTGACATATGGGCTCGTATCGAATTGCAGTCGCTTACTGCTCAAATAACAAATAAGTCTTTAATACCTGCAATAAGTCTTCAATACCAGCAGATCACTGCAATAAGTCTTCAATGCCTGTAGACCACCACTTTCGTCAGGATAAGAAGTAAGGAAATAAGTCTTCAATACCTGCAGACCACCGCTTTCATAAGGAGCATCACCTAGCACACGCAACAGTGTAAGGCTCGGGTCCGATACTAATATCTACACCTAAAGGATCTAATTCCCGATAAATAAGCTGCTTTCGAATTGTCTCTACAATTTACGAATGTATACCAAGTTTGAAAGCCAAGATTTACTATGAAAATCCATGGTTTTCTCATGGTTGTACCTATTTACAAACTCGTTTTCATAATATTTTGGAATGATTCTTACCCAGCATCATTACCTTTACCAGGTCGGTCTTCTCATCTCTATTTTGTTTCTATGGTTCTCTGCCACTGTCGCCCAGAACAAATTACAGTACTACACAAGACATTAATAAGAATCTTCTTTTATTTACATTCTTGTACATGATGTGATGACATTTAAAGATTATTCCTTTATAATTAAGTTATGTATATTTGTGCTTTTGTCCTATATGGTTTTTATTATCGAGTTAATTGTTTCAGTACTGGTAATTTCTATAGTTCCTTGGGTACTATGCAGACTTTTTGCTCTTTCCTTGAGCTTTTCTTTTCTTTCTTATCTTGAGTACAGTTTAAGAAATATGGCTAGAATTTCTATGGAAATCAAAAGGAAAATTAATAATTGGATATGCAAATCTATGAATGATATGCAGATCTATGAATGGAGAGATTATAATTATTACTGGTTTGTTATATTGTAGTTCCTTTGTTTGCATGCGCTTTATAAAAGTGTTTCATCTTTGCAAGTCTAATTGTTTGGTACATTGAATTCGTGTGAATAGTAGAACGATGACAGTACCTGGAATGCATGTGGTTTACAACCTTTGGTGAAGTACCAGCTATGAAATTAGTGAGTAATAATAGTAGTTTTTCATAGAAAATTTCAATGGGATACCATTCAAATTTCTTTGATCTTTTACTGTTTACAAACAGCCTAAATATTTAAATTGCACTCAATCTAACACCTGGTGCATTAGAGGTTCAATGTGACAATCCTACTCTCCCAAAACAGTAAAATTCGACATGCAAATATTTAAATTCCGGGCAACATATGCATCAAGGGTTGAATGTGACAATTCGAAAATATATTCAAACAACTAACTCAGCATGCAAATCTTTTAATTGCAAGCAACCTATAATATCCGCTTCATTAGAGGTTCAATGTGACAATCCAAAAAACAAGAAAAAAAAATCATCCAAAAAAATTCCAAACAGAAAGTAATTGCATACAAGACCCTACACCAGTGATTCAAGAGTGACATCCCATCATTCCAATCTTGTACATCACAAATTACACCAGTGACAATACCATTCTCAGGGCATTCTTAATTTCAGGGAAAGGTTGAAGAATCTTCACGGCCTTCAGAAAGCCAGCTTTGCCTTCTACTATCCATATTTTCACGGCCATCTGCACCAGGATTCCAGAATCTTCACGACCTTTAGAAAGCCAACTTTGCCGCTGTGTCTCGGCAGATTTAATTACAAAATAAAACCTGCAGCTCTAGGGAAACTTTGGCAGAACAGAGACCCATCAAGCTTGGCACCTGATTTTGTGGTTAAACCTCGATCTTGAGGAATGATGCTCAAAACTTCTAAAAAAAAGTCCAGCTATAAGCACATGCACGGAACGGACCAAGGTAGTGATTTGTTTTTCACGACTTGTCGTGTGTGATGGGCCCACTTGTCATGGGAGCAGCACCAGTGTTTGAACGTATAATTTCCTTAGGCTATCTGACGGATTCATTGTATATGGTTTCTGAACTTAGGTTCAAGAGAGTATTCCATATCTCCAAGACTTTGGCTTACGTTCCACAACCATACATATTTCGTTCCACACACTGTGTCATATGGTTTAATACCATGCCATGTTTCATATGTTTAACACTATATGTATTTAACTCCGCTTTCATAGTTTCATTACATTCCATTAAACTTATGCCATACGTTTAGGTTTGAAACCATATATGTGTTATACATAGGTTTGTAACATAATTTAATTGTATTATATTATATGGTTTATAACCATGGTCTTTGGTATGTTAAACAATGTCTCCGCTACATAGTTTTAATACTGTATTTTTTTTAAGACCATAGTTTTATTGCGCTCATATCATATATGTTTTATAACCATTTTCGGTTAGGTTTTATTCCATATTTTATTACCATGTCCACCTTGTAATGTATTTTGTTGGGCGTCCAGCCTTTTTCAACTCCAAAAATAGGACATATATATATATATATATATATATATATATATATATATATATATATATATATATATATATATATATATATATATATTTATATATATATTTTTGGCCAATGGCAGAGATTGAAATTTTGAATGGCTATTCAGGAGTTTTTTAAATTCATCGTACGTACGTATCGTATATAATCTTCTGGATAGTTTAATTTTATCTTTGAAAGGTGCCGAAGGGCGAGTTGGACTTTGTCTGAGCTCCTGCATGTTCAGTAGACTATTGATTAGTATTACTGATCATGAAATTCAAAAGTACTTCGCGTACCTTGCAGCTGCTTCAGCGCAGGAATGCTGACCTGCATGGGTGCGGCGCAGACAACACACATTTCATGTTTCGGCAATGGAGAATATGGTATTGCAAAAACATAGACATAATTGAATTTATCGTTGAAACACTTACCGAACTATAATTGTTTACGTGGATTGGAAAACCTGGAGAAAAATATTTCAGACAAGTTCTGTGTAAGCTTTGTGGAATCATATGTTCTTTTGAAATTCGAACGAATTCTTTGTTGGAATCAATATTCTGGGATGCATATATGTGCGTCAGGCACTGATATCCCTGCCAAAGATTTATTTGACTGGACACCGAATAATCACGAATGACCGCACATAATCTGGCTGGCGGCAGGGGCTAGCTGTGTGCATGCTTTGGTGTGGTGTTTCTTTACACGCCCTTGGTGTTTCTTTACATCTATGCTACTGCTTAAGGTTCTACTGCTGCTGGGCTGGATTCCGTTGGAAGGAAGGACTATTGCTGTTGGATTCTGATTGTTCTGCTGTTACGCTACTGCCATACTTCTGCCGCTTTTGTTGTTGATTTTGGTGCCCCCTACAAATACTAGTTCTTATTCTGATTCTGCTCAAGATGAATCTGTCACCTGTATAGCCATGCAAATGTCAGTAATGAGCATCGAAACCTCTGTTTCTTATACTGGTAGATATGGATACAACACTTTGTAAGTTATTTGAATCCATTTATATTTCTTTCTATAAGTTATAAACATTTCTGTAAGTTCTTCTGGTATTATTGTAAATGTAACTACTAGCTATAAATATGGGACTGGAATTCACTTATATACTTTTCTATAAGTTATATACCTTTCTATAAGTTCTTCTAATATTATTTTAAATGAAACTGCTAGCTATGAATATGGGACTGGAATTGGATCTTCAAATGGGCTGGATAACTAGTTTAAGAGTAAACAGATTCAAAGCCCACACCAATTGAACTAATGGGAGTACAGTAGCGAATATAGATTTTGATCGAGCAATTGTCTCTCGAACTATATATCGATATCAATATCAATATAATACTGTTATGGGTGGTGCAACTCGGGCAAAGGCTCAAGCTATAGTGCTAAATATTAGGAACAAAATCCCCGGCCGAACTGCCATTGGAGAACCCCGTGACGTCTCCTTATACATCAGCTACGGTACCCATAATATCTCATGTTGTGGAACAATTGTAGCGCCAAACTCAATTACCTACAGTTAAGGGCCAATGGGAGGGTTTCATAGCTTAAGATAGAACATCTATTGGAAAGTTTCCATTAACTATTATCGACAAGGTAATGGTCTAAGGGGTATGGAACTTACTCTTTTGAATGAAATAGAATTACTTGTTTTGCTTAGCTATATAATTCAACAGAACTGCAACCCTCCTAGAACTTTGACCTAGAACTTCAACTTAGAAATCACTTAACGCTAAGTCATTTTCATGATCCTACCAGGTTACTCGGACTGGAATATACCCAAAAGTATTTAGAAGCTATGAATTGGAGATTGGCTTTCTCACATCCCTATAATCCGAAGCATATGAAAGTTAGGAAATTGTTGGAATTAATTTCCAACTGCCCAGTTACAAGAACAGGCAGCAAGACTGTCCGCGGGGGTCGATGAGGCAGAGCCGACGGAGGAGTATACCCCATCGGAACAGCTGATGTCAATTCAGCTGGGCCCACACCAATGCATGCACATAACAAATCCGCGGGGGTCAATAAAAATTTGTGGCTAGAGTTGTGAACCCAATCGGACCTGCTGACATCACCTGCAGCGGGGTCCACAATTTGTTTTAACAACAGACTTGCGGCATTAATGTTTTAACATTATTTGTTTTGTTTTTAATATATGTGAAACATATATATTAAAAAGCCCACATAGTGAATATAAAGTCTTTATTGTATTTTAATATGATAAATGTTTTTAATACACAGTGAATTACATTTTATGTAACTTGTGATGCGGGAAGGAAAAAAAGAAAAGAGAGTATATGCGACGGCATGATCCAGTAGAGTGAAGATTAGCGTTTAGAGGTGCCAGAAAGTCAATTTGACATCAATACTACTTCCAAGAGGTGCCGGCAGAATTTATGGAGCCATGAAAGAATTCAAGCGGTGATTTTTTTATGGTTGAATGTCAATTAATGACACGGGAATATTTCTGTTTTCTTATATGCGAAAGCAAAGGAAGTCATTTTATAATTTTTTTTTGATATATTATGTGGCGCGTATTTTTAAAAAACGGAAGACGACGCCTTTTTTTAATTACAAAAGACGAGTGTTTTAGGAAAAATACAAAGCATACCTAACGGTGTTTATTTTAGTGAGACGAGTGTGTTTTTACAGAGACAGGTGAGTTTATTTGTGCTGTGGCTGTGTGATCCACAATTGTAAATCCCTCTTTTGAGGAAGAATTTGTAACAGCAATTTTTTTTAATAGAAATTTTTTTTATGTGAAACTCTGTCACTGTGGAAGAAATTCTGAATATTTCTCTGTGTTAAGGAAGGCAGTTTTATTGTTTTGGAATTCAGCAAAATTCCAACATGGTATCGGAGCCAATCCAGGCTATTTGAAGGTCAAATAAGCTGAAGGAAAGGAGTTCTTTGTTGCAGCAGCTTCTCCAGCAGTGTGAAGACTCAGCCAAAAAGAATTCAAGGTATTTCTCTATATAGTTTTGTGTTACTGTTGCAGTACAGTTGGTTAGTTTTAAACACACAATGAAGTGTTTTTATCATAGTTAAAAGTGCAGAATGGTTGGAGCCAGCACAGGTATGAGTTTGGGAAATATCCATCTCCCACAATTCAATGGAAAAAATTATGACTACTGGTCAATAACTATGAGAGCTTTATTTGTCTCCCAAGAGTTATGGGAATTAGTTGAGGATGGCTTTGAATAGCCAACAAATGAAGTAGAGTTTCTTCTTTTAACTCAGGCAGAAAGGGAGTCACTGAAGAACAATAAGAAGAAAGATGCCAAGGCTCTTTTCTTCTTGTATCAAGCAGTGCATGAGAGTGTGTTTCCAAGGATAGCAGCAGCCAAGAAATCCAGTGAAGCATGGGAAACTCTCAAGACAACCTATCAAGGCATGGAAAAAGTGAAGACAGCAAAACTTCAGTTGCTGAGGAGAGATTTTGAGACTCTCTCTATGAAGGAGTCAGAGAATATTGACTCATTCTTCACTCATGTGATTGGAATGGTCACACAAATCAGATCTCATGGCGAGACTCTTGAGGACAAGAGGATTGTTGAAAAACTCTTGAGAAGTCTACCCTCAAGATTCGATGTGATTGTCACCACCATAGAGGAGACCAAAGATCTCACAAAGTTTTCAGTGGATGAACTTCATGCATCACTGATGACCCATGAACAGAGATTGGGTAGGAGTGAAAACTCATCTCTTGAACATGCCTTTAAGACCCAGATGTCTTTCGGAAGAGGAAGAGGGCAAGGCAAAGGAAGAGGAAGAGGCAGAAGCCAAAATAGAGGTGGAAGGAACAACCCTTCACATTCACATGGAAGGTGCAACAGTCAAAGTCACAACCACGGCCAAGGCAGCCAGCAAAGTGGACAGCAGAATGCTCAAGGACAAAGGTATGATAAGTCCAATGTCCAATGTTATAATTGTAAGAAATATGGTCATTATGCTAATGAATGTAGAAAGAAGAAGCAAGATATGAGAAGTGAAACTAGTGCAAATTTCACAAAAGAAAATAACAGCCAAAGTAATTTGTTTCTAGCTTGTAATATGGCTGAAGAAAAGAGTGAAGACTTATGGTTTCTAGACTCCGGTTGTAGTAACCATATGATAGGAAACTTTGCAATGTTTTCTATGTTAGATGAGAGTGTGCAGTCACAAGTCACACTAGGAACTGATAGCAAAGTTTCTGTTATGGGAAAAGGAGATGTGAATGTTTTAACAAGATTAGGTGCAAAGAAAACCATAGCAGATGTTTATTATGTTCCAGGAATGAAGTGTAACCTCTTAAGTGTTGGATAGCTTGTCCATAAGGGGTATAATGTTTTCTTTGATAATGATGTTTGTACCATCATGGATAAACCACCCAGCAAACTATGTATTGTTGAAGTGAAGATGACAAGGAACAAGATGTTCCCTCTCAGAATGAGAGCAGACTTGAAGATTGGTGAAGAGAAAGTTGCAGTTGCACAGGAGACTTTCCAAAGCGAACCAAAGGATGATAATTGGTTATGGCACTTGAGATTTGGACATCTCAACTTTGGAGGTCTTAATTTGTTGAACATAAAAGGAATGGTAAGTGGTTTACCATTGATAGAGAAACTGGACAGCCTTTGTGAAGGTTGTATTCTTGGGAAACAACACAGAGAAAGTTTTCCTTCCGAGAAAAGCATAAGGGAAAAAGCACCCTTAGAGATTGTCCACGCAGATGTATGTGGACCAATGCGAACTCCATCACTTGCAAGAAACCACTATGTGTTAACATTCATAGATGATTTTACAAGAAAAACTTGGGTTTACTTTTTGAAAAATAAAAGTGAAGTGTTTAAAAAATTTTGCAATTTCAAAGCACTTGTGGAAAACCAGAGTGAGCTGCATATCAAAGTCTTAAGGACTGATAGAGGAGGTGAGTATATATCTAAATATTTTCTACGTTTTTGTAGAGAAAATGGTATTCATAAACAGTTTACAACTAGATATACTCCGCAGCAAAATGGAGTAGCCGAAAGGAAGAACCAAACCATAATGGACATGGCGAGGAGTATGTTAAAGGCAAAGCATTTGCCTAATGATTATTGGGCTGAAGCTGTGCATTGTGCAGCGTATATTTTGAACAGGTGCCCTACAAAAGCAGTTATGAACAAAGTGCCAGAAGAGGCATGGAGTGGCACAAAGCAAAGTGTCACACACATGAAGGTTTTCGCATGTGTGGCTTATGCACACATTCCGGATCAGCTAAGAAAGAAGTTGGACAACAAGGGGGAGAAATGTATTTTCATTGGATACAGTGAGGAATCCAAGGCATACAGGTTATATAACCCATCCAGGAAGAAGTTTCTTGTGAGCAGGGATGTTCAGTTCATTGAAGAAGAAGCTTGGGATGGAAGCATAGAGAAAACAATGAATGTTAAACACTGTTTATCTCATGATGAGAATGATGATGAGTTGGCTGAAATACATCCCCAAACAGCAACACCAACAAGAGAGCAGCAAAGCACACCCTTGAGGAGAAATGACAGTGCTTCTCCAAGCACACCACAAGGAGGAAATTCAAGTGCTTCTTCAAGTACTTGTACACCTACTGAAAGCCGTAAGAAATTCAGAAGTTTGAAAGATATTTATGAACAAGATATAGCTAATGAAGGTATCAATTCTTTATTTGCTTTATATTTTCATGTTGATGATCCTGTTCATTTCGAAGAAGCTATCAAGGATAGGAAATGGATAGAAGCTATGGATGAGGAACTTAATGCCATAGAGAGGAACAAAACTTGGGATTTGGTTGAACTCCCAAAAGGTAAAGATGTCATTGGTGTTAAATGGGTCTACAAGACCAAGAGTAATGTTGAAGGCAAGATAGAGAGACACAAGGCAAGGCTTGTTGTCAAAGGCTATAAGCAGAAGCATGGCATTGATTATGAGGAAACTTTCGCACCGGTTGCCAGAATGGAAACCGTGAGAGCAGTGTTGTCTATTGCAGCACAAAACAAGTGGAAAGTTTACCAAATGGACGTAAAGTCAGCATTCCTGAATGGAGTGTTAATGGAAGAGGTTTACATTGAACAACCTCTCGGTTATGAAAAGAAAGGCCAAGAGCACAAAGTATGCAAATTGAAGAAAGCTCTTTATGGGCTGAAGCAAGCGCCAAGAGCGTGGTACGGTAGGATAGATTCATATCTACTAGAAAATGGTTTTGAAAAGTGTGAGGGAGAACCCACCCTCTACATCAAAGAACAAGATGGTAAAATTTTGATTGTAGTCTTGTATGTTGATGATGTTATTTTTACAGGTAATGATGATTTCCTTATTGAACATTTTAAAACAGTCATGAAAGAAGAATTTGAGATGACTGACATGGGTTTGTTGAGATACTTCTTGGGAATAGAAGTAGAACAAGATAAAAATGGGATTTTTATCTCACAGGCAAAGTATGTTAATGAGGTGCTTGAAAGATTTAACATGCAGGAATGTAAAGCAGCGATCACTCCCACGGTGATGGGATTAAAACTCAGCAGAGAGGATAGCAGCAAGGGTTTTGATCCTAGTTTATACAAGAGCATATTTGGCAGCCTCATGTATTTGACTGCAACTAGGCCGGACATAATGCATCTTGTTAGTTTGATTTCCAGGTTCATGGAAAAGCCAAAGGATACACATTGTGGCAGAAGCAAAAAGATTTTTGAGGTATGTTAAAGGTGTTAAAGGTTTGGCGTTTTATCGCTTCAGAAAATTCAGATTTAGTTGGATACACTGACAGTGATTGGGCTGGAAGTGTAGATGATCGGAAGAGAACTTCTGGTTATGTTTTTCACATGGGTTCAGGAGCCATTTCATGGGCTTCTAAGAAACAGCCCGTTGTAGCGTTGTCTATAGCAGAAGTGGAATATGTGGCAGCTACAGCAGCAGCGTGTCAAGCAGTTTGGATGAGGAAAATGTTGAGAAGCTTATGTCAAGAACAGATAAAAGGGACAATGATCTTTTGTGACAATAGCTCAGCTATTGCATTGTCTAAAAATTCTGTTTTTCATAAAAGGACAAAGCACATTGACACCAAGTTTCATTTCATACGGGAATTGGTTAGCAATGGCGAGATTGTTTTGCAGCATTGCAGAACAGAGGATCAATTTGCAGATATCCTCACAAAGCCACTACAGCAGAAAAGCTTTGAACATTTCAGAAGATGCATGGGTATGCAGGAAAACCCAGCAGTTGAAATTAAGGGGGAGTGTTGGAATTAATTTCCAACTGCCCAGTTAAAAGAACAGGCAGCAAGACTGTCCGCGGGGGTCGATGAGGCAGAGCCGACGGAGGAGTATACCCCATCGGAACAGCTGATGTCAATTCAGCTGGGCCCACACCAATGCATGCACATAACAAATCCGCGGGGGTCAATAAAAATTTGTGGCTAGAGTTGTGAACCCAATCGGACCTGCTGACGTCACCTGCAGCGGGGTCCACAATTTGTTTTAACAACAGACTTGCGGCATTAATGTTTTAACATTATTTGTTTTGTTTTTAATATATGTGAAACATATATATTAAAAAGCCCGTAAAGTGAATATAAGAGTGCTGTTGTATTTTAATACACAGTAAATGTTTTTTTTTAATACACAGTGAATTATTTATGTAAGCACAGCAGTGCGGGAAAAAAAAAAAAAAAAGAGTATATGCAGCAGCATGATCACTGGTAAATTGAAGATTGACGTTTAGAGGTGCCAGAAAGTCAATTTGACATCAATGCTACTTCCAAGCGGTGCCGGCAGAATTTATGGAGCCATGAATGAATTCAAGTGGTGAAATTTTAGTGGTTGTGTCAATTAATGACACAGATATTTCTGTTTTCTTATTTGCAGAAACAGAGTCATTTGTAATTTTTTTTTTGATATATGCACAACAGCGTATTTTTAAAACAGAGAGACAGAGAACTGTATTTTTTTTAATTACACACAGCAGAGTGTTTTAGGAAAAATACAAAGCATACACAGCAGTGTTTATTTTAGTGAGACAGAGTGTGTTTTTACACAGACAGTGAGTTTTATTTGTGCACTGTGACAACAGTAGTCACAATTGTAAATCCCTCTTTTGAGGAAGAATTTGTAACAACGATTTTTTTTAATAGAAATTTTTTTTATGTGAAACTCTGTCACTGTGGAAGAAATTCTGAATGTTTCTCTGTGTTAAGGAAGGCAGTTTTATTGTTTTGGAATTCAGCAAAATTCCAACAGAAATGAGAAGAAAAATGATAAAAGTTAAAATTTGGATCACCAAAGTACTGCAAACACTTATTTTAAATGCACAGCTCCAACATCCCCATATTCGACTTAGTATTTGCGAGTATGGAGAACCATTAGGCCGTGGAGCCTTGGTTCACATGGAAATTTATGGTCTTTAGTGGGTATTGACACAGTTTCATGCAATAAATACCATCACAATACACATCAACTCTTCAATATCACAACTAAAAGTGATTGTTGTTTGTTATGTTTTTATGTGTTTTATACATTATGTAAGACCAAGAGAAAATACACCAAAAACAAGAGAAAATACACCAGAAACACATAAATATATTCTCTTCACACAGCTAGAAAAAACAACAGACCATCATACAACACCATTTCAACCCGTAAAAAACATACATCATTTACTCACGGAGTAATAGCGTGCATCATTCAAGTAGCACCGCCCAAAAGATTCAATTGGCAGAGGAAACTTCAGGCGAAAGCAAGCGCTGAACCGTCGAGCCATTAATTAGCATATTTTTATCATCTTAGTCCTGTTCCATTAGCAACATCCTTCATTCTGAGCTTAGTCACTTTCCCAATCTTAGTAAATTACCCACAGCATAAAGACAAGTGGGCACTAACCAGATTAATAATGCTAGAACTATAGTTGCACTGGAACAGGAACTTATCTCGGGTCAGAAGGCATAGAGGCAGGAAGGATAGAGAGTTAGGCAGGGCAGATAATGGTACGGTCAGGTAGGTTGGAGAAAACGTTTGAGACGTTTGAGAAATATGCACAACCCACCCTGGAAACAAAGAGAAAATGACTGACCCTGGGGATGCTGCGTAGGTTTGGGGCCTGTAATCGTCGAATTGCTGGGTAAAATGGTAACAGTCGAAAACACATGTTCAAATATTCGGTTTTAATGGATTCACATATATGTTTATAAAAACATTTTACTGATATTAGGCTACAAGTGTGACACATGTTGATTGTATACACGCACAACGAAATATTTGGTTTTAATGGATTCACATATATGTTTATAAAAACATTTAACTGATATTAAGCTACAAGTGTATCACATGTTGATTATATAAGTGCACAACGATGCATGTTCAGTGGTAATCATAACTTGAAAAAATGTTAATTAAAGTTTTTAAATACGACGAGGTGTCAGCCCACTACTCTCATTCTTGTTATCACCGGTATAGGAGGGAGCCCAGCACGGATACCTTGACAAAGGCTGGATGAATGTCGTTAACAGTTAGGGATTTTTTTTTACTTTAATCCTTAGTGAATTGTGATTTGGTTTGACAATTAAAATTATTAATGAAATAGATTTCATCTCTTAAAATTTTCCAGCTATTCTTAGCTAACCGCCATGAGGCATTTAATTAACTAACTGTTTCATTATCTTTTGCATTAGAGTTGGGAGAGCTTTTGATATCTTCGGTCAATGTTCTTTGGAAATCGAATCGCAGAGCTCCGCGGTTGTTAGCATAGTATTTGATCTACACTTTTTTTTGAGATGGGTTGGTCATTTTGTAGCATAATCAGAAGTTTTGTCTTGGGGTTTGTCACGGATTCCAGCACCCAAAATTTTGATGCGAAGTTTGCACCTTCTGTTTTGACGCAAAAGAAATTGCAATACCTTTTTATAGCATGGCATGAAAAAAATTCCTATCAATCCATGTGGAGAATATGCTAACGAAGATGTGAACCACCATTCTAAAGTTGTTTTTTTATTACAATGTTGTAATTTCACACTAATTTCATGAAGTGATTATTCATCTTTGAATATGTTGTTATTTGGGTATATGTTGTCACTAGGATGTGTCACTCCCAAATTTTAGTGTGTTAAAATTCGATGAAATATTTACCTTTTCAAATTTACTTAAGTATTTTAATTGGCTCCTAAACATATAAAAAAATAACTACTTTTAATCAAAATATTAATCACTATCTCTTGACCAGTATTATACTTTCCAAATTGAGTTAGAGTTTTCCATAATGCCAAATACGAATTCATCTACTTGTCAAAACAAAGTCTTCATGGTCATGGGTTGTCAATGTCACAGAGCTTCTAGAACAAGTTTTATATGAACGGATCTCATAAATATCATAGTATCATATCATCTTACGAAAGCCACAGTGTTTCCACCCTTCTGGTCTTTCTCATCATGGACGGTGCAGCTTCCTTTTCGATATCATATACTGGAGAACCTTCAAAACTTACAAAATAGTATTTGTTGTTTTTCAACATCCCAAGATTTCAGTGCTGGCTGGGTTTTTATTTCGTCCGTTCCAACTCTGGCTGGCTCAAGTCAAGAACTAGTTGCCTTACATTATAGCCTGGGAAAATATGTGAGTTTATTTGTGTTACAATGCAGTTTTGTGCCTGAATTATAATATTAATAATATATAAAATTTTCTATGTTTCTTGATATATATATATATATATATATATATATATATATATATATATATATATATATATATATATATATATATATATTCAATTTTATTATTATTTTTTAATTAATCAAATTTATATGATTTTATATTATTTGTTAACAATTTTGTTTAATTTAATTTAATTTATATATTTATATTATTTTTGAAGTTGGTTTTCAAACAAAATTACATTAGCATGTTTGATGGTCCACGTTTTGAATCTACTAATGAGGTTCATCTTCTAGATCAAAGTCTTGAAGATGAACCTCATTGGTAAAAGGTCTTATGAACCTCATTACTAAGTTCAAAACCTTGACCATTAAACATGCTAATGTAATTTGTCCAAAAGCTAACTTCAAAATTAAATATAGATCACAAAAATTTGATATCAAATAATATTAAAATTAATTAATTATTAATTATTATTAGTTTTAATAAACAATTTTAAAATTAAATTAATAATAAACAATTTTAAATTCTATAAACATATTTTAATAAATTAAATTTGAATCAAATAAATGTCATTAAATACTAACATATCAGCTGAAAACAGGTCTTGATTTGGCTTTAGCATCTAAGATATACACGCATACATAATTTACCCTATATAATTTAGGAAATTTTGATTGACACTTCAAGATATATATCAAAGTGATTAATAACTTTAAAATATATACAACTTCAAAATATATATTAAAATTGTAAATAATAACAAGAATATGGTATAATGGTTAGGTGGAGAGGTTTGATCTCTACAAATTTTATGGTCCAATCCTAGATATGATTATGTATGCATTTCATTTATTAAAGTGAAAATTAAATCCATTGTTTTTGTAAGCTACTCAAATTCCCTTACATTTATTAAACCAATATAGATCCATTGTTTTTGTAAACTGTTCAATTTCCCTTACTCAATCTCCCTTTCATTTATTAAACTAGCATAGATCCACTTTATTAAACCAACATAGATCCACTATTTTTGTAAACTACTCAATTTCCCTTTCATAACATGAGCCTAGAGAGATCAAATTTCTTCAAGTGAAAACTTCTTTAGAGTGCAAAAGACAATGTGTTATTTTTCATTGTTTAAATTATATGTTTTGAATGCCAATTAGAGTATATATAAGACTAATAGGACTAACCATAAAAACTTATTTTTTTCATGATATGTACATGATTTTTTAAAATTGATATAGAGTCTATAAGTAATTGACATTAAAATATTTTACATAACATGTAAATTTAAATTTTTATCATACAAATTAAAATAAATTTTTTATTGTTAATATATTTTTAAGTATATGTCAATACTAATTAGTGTTAAAATATTTTATTATTTAAAGTTAATATGAACATAAATTAATTAACATAAATATTCAAATAATTTATTTAAATATATGGTTAAATTAATTATGAAAAATATAAAATTTAAACATTTTACTTTATTGTTTTTACTTCTAATTACTTTAAAACACACATATATATACCTAATAAATTAATTAAGATATATAGACCAACGAACTAGACATGTTCTGGATTTGAGGGCTGGTACCTTTGTTTTTAGTAGTTGAGATAAGCGCTTGATTGCAAATGCAATAATTCAATCTTTACTAGAGCCGAGTGAGGTGCTGTCGAGAAGAATAGAAGGGAGACCAAAATATTATTAAGGCGAAAATGATAGTGTCGACGCACTTGACTTTGACGGGAATACACATTGGGCTCTATGTTCTGCTTATGTATCCAGACATTATCTCCTTCACCTACTATTACTATTATCTCCTTATCAAAGGTAATTTGAGTAGTTGCCCGATTTTTAGAGAATTTTCATTGCTGTCACTTCCTCCGACTCGAACTCTGTTATGCTACTTGGAGTATTCGACCGATTCACAGAGCATTTTCATTGTTTTCTCTTCCTCCTGAGGCTCGAACTCTGTACCGAGCAGGGAAGGTAACGATACTCCAACTCTGTACGGGGAAACGAAGGGATTGGAAACCCGGAAAAATGTCTCATGAAACCTTTCCACGTGGCATATTTTCAATGGAGGACGATGAAAATGGGAGGGGATTGTTTGGGACGAATCGTGTTTGTTTAGTCAACTTTATTTGTTTATATTTTATTTTAAATGATAAATTAGAAATAAAGAATTAGTTTGGAAATGAAAACACTTAAAATTTATAATACAATATTATTATATATATATATATATATATATATATATATATATATATATCTTTTTAATATAATTAAAACTAAATCAAACATGCATGCTAATTAGTCATAATAAGAGAAGTAAAAAATAATTAATAATTTTTGGTCTTTAAAACTTTTAATGGTTAGTTTAATTGGCCGAGTTCTGGTTTTCAAGTACCTTGTCAATTGGGAGGTCATGGAGTCAATTCTAACCTCGCCAATTGGGAGGTCATGGGGTCAATTCTAGTTGACGCCCTTGGGGTTAGGCCCTCCTAATTTGGTTGGAGAGATGTGATCCCTTTAGGTTGATTTGCCCATGTTTTCACTCATAAAAAAAAAAGAAAAAAAAGAGAAAGTAAAAAAAGAAATAATGAAGAGAAAAGAAAAAAAAAACTTTGGTCTTTTTAAATTTTTTGTGAAATATAAGATAGGATAAAGAAGATTACTCCCTACGATTAGGTGGGATAAATAAACTTTAGTCCCTAGGATATGGGACCATATCAAATTAGTGGGTTAAGAATGGTTCAATGAAGGCTCAAAGATAAATGATGTTGCAAGTATCATGAAGATTACCCATGAAGTGCCATTTACTGAGAAAGGAAGTTGAACTTGAGATCAAGTTGGGGGTGGTCTTGTTTAGGATCACACTAAGGGGTGGACTTCGAGAAAAGGAAATGCATGACTACAAAGCCAGAGATGTAAAACCTATTTATCTTTGATGATCAAAGAAGAGCCAAGTGTAGAACATAACTTGGAGTATCTCTCTCATGGAACTAGATATCCTTCTTAGGCCATAATTATGGCTTTTTCTTCATAGAAACACAAGAAACATTTGTTTCATAACCCTTTTACAAAATTATAATCATCAAAGCACTAATAGTGCATTAAACACTCTCTGCATTATTCTTTCACCATTTGAAAAGGCCTCTTCCTTACATATATTGAGGCTCTCATTACAATTACAATTGATTACAATGTAAATTCAAAGCATGAGTGCTCAAACCATGGGCTAAAACGCCATAAGTCAAGTACAACTCAAAATTACCACCCTTGATAAATTACCTTTGAATAAGGGTTACATTACAAATCATAGGTCAATGAAGTTTCCTGTTGTTCAATTATAAATTAAAATAATTCACATGTAACTGGAAGTTGGGACAATGTTTAAGTTTCACCATCTTCTTTAATGCTTGTCATTGATTAGAGTTGAAATGTATAAGAAATTTGTTGATGTGGAAATCTTTGTGGAAGTGTTCATTGAGATCTTCTATAGAAATGGTTATACGCCCCTTGGGGTGATTAGGTGATGCAAACCCCAACAATTCCTCTTGATATAGTATAATCAAATTAAATTTGTTGAATTCCCTAAGTCTATCATGATAGACATTGATAAACCTTTACACATGCAATCACAACCTAGAACAAAGTGTGTTTCCTACGAGGCTTAATTGGTATGTCGGGTGGGACCCTCAGTATGAAATGAAAGGGGGAAAACCTTCATGACATAACTCTCAATCCTTTAAGAGAGTTAGGTCTTTCATATATGTCTATCATTTAGCTAGGATTTTGTCAAGAACCTTTCAAGTGGGAGCATAAAGTATTGAGGGGCCATTCCTTTGCATCAATTAATACCCCTAAATATGCCATTTGATACGTTGAACACACCCCTTTTATTTTGATGTTCTATAGATGAATCAAAGACTAGGAGAGAGCCAGATAATGACGTGGCACCTTACTCAATTTTAATTTGTTTCATATAGCTCTCCACCTCCTTTTCTAATTTAGATATTCTTTAGGAAACATTGGTAATTTTAAATTTATTTAGGATTTATCAATTCATGCTTTCTTTCACACTAAATTTTTACCTATGACATTGAGGAATCAAGCATGAAGGGGAGATGACTCTTGTTACATGAATAGAATGGAGGCAATGAAAAAAAGTTGAAAGTGTTGTTTATGAGGGGATATGGGGCATTACTATAGTAAGCCGGCATGAATACACATAGACCATGGAAAATTATCCACGATACAAAGTAGACTATGTGCAATCATGACTTATGAGACAAAAAAATTTCTTACGGACTATTAAATGCCAAAAAATAAATGGTAAAAAATTCCACTGAAAAAAACATCATCACAATCACACTTAGAACGACAACACCATCCAATTATTTGTATGCACTTTTCAACTAGTATTCCCATCTTTATCATTTGAAATGAGCAAGTCAATTAAAAAAAGCACCATGGTTGGGCTAGCGTATGTGTGAAAAGACAATGAAAGAACAAGTTTAAATCAATATTGTCACATGCAAGCAAGAAATAGAAAAATTAAAATCAGTAATATACACCCATGAGGTGCCCTTCAAGTAGTTACCTTTTGAAAACTAACAAAATGGAAAATGTAAATAAAAAAAGAAGTCATAAATAACAAAGCTTTCAATTGCCTCTAGAAATAGGTAAAACTATAAACATAAATGAGCAAGATGCAAAGCCATAATTTCCTACTTAAAAATAAACTACCCATAAATACACAAATTAAAAATCAATTTTTTTTAAAGTAAAACCATAAAATTATTTCAAAATTACTTTAAAATAACCAAACATATCATTATGATTACTGCAAGTCCATATTTTCTCTTTTTCAAATAAACTGTAATAACTTTATATCTTCACCATTTATAATTAATAACGAGTGTATTAGTCTGGGCCCGAAGAAAAAAATAAAAATTTATATTTTCATGATTTTTCCAAATTTAGCCATTTTTGTTTTCATGATTTAAAAATTCATATATTCCTATTCCTAGAACAACTATCCTTGAAAGACGCAGTGACGATGATATCGTGTAGGGTCGCGCAAGTTGTCCAATTGAACACAATTATTTTCATTATATAATTTAAGACCATAATCATTAGTAACGGTAACTAAACAAAAATCGACCGTTAGACGAGAATAGGGCAGATGACTGGAAATTGGATATAAGTGAAGTTGAGGGGTTTAATTATTATATGTTTTAATTTTTTTGGTTTATTTTTATTTGTTAGGTGTGAATTTTAAAATGATGGTATGTTTAATTTATTGTTTGAGTAGTGTGAGTAATTATAATTTACGGGTTTTTAAGTTTTTAAAGTCATTTTGGGCCATTCTAGTTTTTAGACGAAAATTTTAGGAATTAACGTTTATAGGTAAATTAATTTTTATGATTTAAAAAAATATGAATTTTTATTTATTTTTAAATGATTTGTTAAAATTTTATAGCGTAAAAATATGTTAGCTTAAAAATTCTCAAATTTTTTTAGAGATTATATAAAAATTTTACAAAAATATTGTTAAGGTTTTTATAGTTTGTATATTAGGGATTAGAAATATTAGTTAAGGCTTCTAAATTTTAAGATAAA